>JAUMHL010000030.1:25500746-25511400 GCA_032362345.1 Sandelia bainsii
TGGCCCGGAAAAACATCTACAAGAAATCCTTCATCCCCTCTGCAATAGCCATCCTGAACAGCACAAAATGAACTGACTGTTTCAATTTCCACCTTTTAAACAGTTTGTATGTATGCGTGTGTATGTATGTTTTAAATGTGACTATGAGCCTGTCAAAAGGAGAATTTTTGATACCTTTGGGAACAGACAATAAAGTTTTCTATTCTATTTAAAATGTTCAATAAAAAACATCTCATTATCAAACATTTAAATTTTATGGTTAATTAACTCAACTCATCTTTGCTGATTAAATTCCACATTGTTAAATGTCAGGGAGAAATGTTTTTGTATCAAACCCGACACCCGGCTGTTGTATTAAACTCATCTGAAGCTACAACCAACCCGCTCCACACACACACACACACACACACACACACACACACACACACACACACAGCACCAGACATGTCATTGTTGTCAGCACATTCCTCTGTCACCTCAAACATCTCTGATCCTGTTTTCAAACACATCTGTGACGCAATAAAACTATCAACAGGCAGCTTCTTAATGTCCAAATCACAGCGTGTGTGTGTGTGTGTGTTCACAGGACAAACACTGCAGTCAAACAAAGGTAAGAGTTTCTGAAGCTGATGAAGATTCACTGTGATTGTTCCCTTTTGTTTGAGTACAGATGCTGGAGATTTTATTCATATGTTGTAACAGAAATCTGGTATTTGAATGTCTGTCATAAATTAGAACTATGTCCAGTGTTGGGGACATTTAATTCAGACACATGTGAGCAAAACACAGGTCGGTAATAATGATTAAATTGATTGAAGTTGGTTCCTGCTGACACACAGAAGTCAGACAGCTGTGTGCGCACACTTCACCCGTTTGATCTCTCAGGCTGTTTTTACACGGTCACATGGACAGAAACAGTCTTATTCACAGACATCGCTGAAATCTAGTCGCTGAAGTCTGTTGGTTGATCAGGATGTGATGGTAAATCACCTATTTCTGAATCCATAGTGAGCCAACGGGTGATCTCACGGGTAAAGTGTGCGCATTTGCACACAGCTGTACAGCCGTCTGCCTTCTGTGTGTCAGCGGGAACCAACTTCAATCAATTTATCAACGTTTTTACCGGTGGTGAAAAAGAGTCATGTGATCATTGTTGCTACGTCTGATTGGTGAAACTAATGTGTAGAATAAATGGTAAAAAAAAAGGAGTTACGAGTCGAATGTTGTCTAATGTAGCGGAGTAAGAAGCGTTTCTTCTTCACAGAACTACTCAAGTAAAAGTAAAACGTATGGTTCAATAAAACTACTCTTAGAAGTATTTTTTTTTCAAAAAGTTACTTAAGTAAATGTAACTTGTTACTACCCACCTCTGGTCATAATGGTGGTACTTGGAGAGCCAAATATTTTTTGAGGTGGTACCCGATGTAAAAAGTTTGAGAACCACTGACATAGACAAAATGTGTTGATCTTGCTGATCAAACACTGCACAGCTCAGTCAGAGGTGAACTGCTGCTTCTCTGTACTGAATATGTTCCAACAGGTCGACTGAGCTGGTCACATTTCACGTGTTGTGGAGAACAAGAGGCGTTTCACCAACTGGTTCATCTGACACAACAGATCATGTACTGGACGCGACACAGCTGCACATGCTGCAGTTCAGCTCAGCTCTTTGAATTTAATTTCTGTCTGTGACCATTTCCAGACAACAAGAAACTATTAGGAGGAAATTACTCTGTTACCACAACTGAAAACAAACCACAACAACAAAGATTTCATTAAATGTACAAAGTGTTGTATGTTTTCAATTAATAGCTACAGATGTTCCACATGTTAGGATTTTTTTTAAACAGACTTTAACAACATTTGGAAACTTTCACACATGATTTTAATGGTTATAAAGTCTTGGTTCGTATGTTTTTCTATTAATATTTGCTGATGAATAAAAACACTGAATGTTTTCCTTAGTGTGACGTCACTGGAGGTGAAGTCACACACCAACAATACATCTGACCTCAAACACATGAACTTATTGTTCTGCTGGATGAACTGTCAGTTCTCCTGTTTTTATCTTTTTGAGTCTTGTGCTTTCAGAACTGTGGCCGAGATAAAATACTTCTTACCTTTTCACATACTTCTGTGATACTTCATACTCCTGTCAGTGCTCCCTGCTCTATATAACATTAATTTATGTTAATTCAATTAACCAACTAACATGAACTGACCCCAGGAACTTTCCTGTAGCACAATCACAACGATCCTGCTGTAAGTGTAGACGTGTAAAACGCCCCCCGACAACGACCAACCTCACACAGGAATGTCACTGTGGCAACACAGAATATTAAGACCTTAGTAAATTAATTTAAAGCCTTTATAAAACTCACTAAGGCTTTTTAATTAATTTGACAAACTGAGGTCTTTCACAGAGCTTCCAGGACCTGGTTCCTCGTTGCACACAGGAACACAGCGTTTACCTTTAACGTGACGAGCAGCGTGACCGTCTCCACGGAGTAGTAGCCTCTGTCGACGTAGTCTCCCATGAACAGGTAGTTGGTGTCGGGAGACTTGCCTCCGATCTTAAATAGCTCCATCAGGTCGTGGAACTGACCGTGGACGTCGCCGCACACCGTCACCGGGCATCGCACCTGCGGGGACAGGTGAGGTCATCACAGGTGCATCTCAAACCAAACAGACGTGACCAGGTGTTCCACGTTAAGAAAATGTATTTTAAAAATGAAGCAACTTTTCCTTTTCAAAAGCAGCTTTAAACTTTAAACAGCTTTAAACACCAGCACCCCCCCCCCAAACACGTCCTTTTACTCTTTTGTAGATAATACCATTTTACGTTAACCTCTGTTAATGCCGAGTAATTAATCTGCTTTAAATCACTGATACCAGCTGTGACAGACTGTCTCATAATTCCAGTTGTTCCAGATGTTTAACTTATGATCAGACACATTTTTTAAAGAAAACACACTGATCATGAAACATCAGCTTATTGAAAACAGTCTGTGCAGCACAGTTGTCAAAGTTCCTCTTTGAAAGTGTTTGTGCATATTTTTTTCATACTCACAGTTATTAACTCCAGTGGTTCAGTTGTGGGTTGAGACCCCCGCAAACGGCCACAAGAGACCTCTGAAGGGTCATGAGATGATTTTACAAAGAGGAAAGTTCTGCTTCTTTTCAGACCTCCCTCTAAATTAGCAGGTTTTTATAGACTCACAAACGTAACATATGACAAACGGAAGCATGTTGATATGTTTTGGCTTTAGGGGGGTTACAGGCAAGAAAATCTGGCAACCAATGATTTAAAACACAACACAACCAGTTTTCAGGGATGTTACTGTTCAACATTTACCTTAATCACTTTTGATGACATTTTATTGTTCAATAAAATCTCCTGTCCCAGTTCACTTAACACAACTTAAATTAAAAACAAATATCTGTGAATTAATCATCATTTAATGTTGATTTAATAGCCATAAAATATAAATATCAAACCTGCTCCTGACAATACCTTTTTTTATTTCCCTCTGAGTGTTTGGTTAAACACTGAAAACTAAAATATCTGAAAATCTGCATGTTGTGTCTTTTGTGTCTCACTACACTGAACAAACACTGTAATTAAACTGTCAACCCATCACTGATCTGAGTAACACTAAATGTCTGATATGAACACGGCAATTTCCTCAAATTAATTTCCATTTCCTCATTCCAGATCAACAGTAACATCTAACAGTTTCATTTAGGAAAATTAACATCGACAGTCAAGTAAAACTACGATCGTGCTCAGTATAAACCACTGAAGCTTCACTTATCAGTTTTCTTCACTATTTCATTAAGTTAGAACTGTGGGATTTTTTTTTTTTACATGGAAAAGTGTTTCCGTAAAGACTGTGACATTTAAGAAGGAAAGTGTGCAAGTTTGCAGCTCAGCAGAGACAGTTTGCAGTGTAAACAAGGTGTGATTTTGTTCAAACTGTGGAGGCTCAGTCATGTTCTGTTCCAAACACGCCCGAGGGAACAACACTGAAAATCCACAGAACATTTGTTCTGTGCCACAAACACTTACTATACACAGAGGAAATCTGCATTCTGTAAAACTGTTTCTGATGAAGCATTAATCTGATCTCGTGATCATTTGTACTGAAACAGAGATTAATGAGAATTCCTACACAAAAACGTATTTACCATTTTTTTTTTTTTACCAAGTTTATTTTATATTTTTGTTTCCTCTCTGGGGCAGTTTGGAAAACCTCCAGCAGCTGAGGATTTCACCATCTGAGCCTCAACACTGTTCTGCTCTGTCTCTGCATGTTTCATTACTCATCTGTTGTTTTATTTGTTTCTATCACTTTGACTCTACAGCTACAGCTTAGAGATTCTGCTTATTAAAATATTTATTGATGATTTTATCCAATTAAACTATTCAGAATCTATGTGATGGACCAACATAACTTAATAGAGCATGTTTTCAAACTGGGTGTTTGTCCACTGTACAGAAAATAGAAAACTACTTCTGATTAACATTGTGCCAAACAACCAATCTGCTTCTCAACAAACTGTTTCAACCCATTTTTTTCATCTAATTCCTGTAGTAGTCTCTCTGTAATGGGATATTACTGCACCACAGCTGTGCTGGAAATCAATCAGTGTGGGTTTGATTTTTCTATGGTGATGTTGAGAAGAGACTCAGACATGGAGAGGAAATCTCACCTCCTGAACGTTGGACTCCTTAGTCAGAATCTCCTTGGCCTGGAGGAGAAAACACAAACAGAGACTTTACTTATTTAGTCAGAAACCTTTTTAAGACATTTTCTGCTACAAACCACCTCTAACATACTGAAGTGATCACTATCAGGAAACTAAAGTTTCAGACATTTAACCTCCACAAGAGACTAATGATTCAATTTAGGTCCTGGTACCATAACAATACATTATTATGGGATCATATTCTTAAAAAACACTTTTCCCAACACTTTAACCATTTCATTAGAGCTGAAACAATATGATTTATTGGTCATTAGAGAATTGATCTAAAATGTTATGTATTTGAATAAAGTTTATGGTGCTCAAATATATCGACCAAACAATTAATCAAACAAATAATAGACCAATTGATAACTAAAATAATTAGGAGCAGTCCACTCTCTTCACTTTCTTGTCTTTCCTAATAACCATTATTTGACTAGTGTTACTATTTAAAGTACATGAGCTGTTACCAAATAGTTTACTAGATCCTGTCGTTTATTTCTTACTCATACATCAATATCAAACTGTTCACATCATTCATATTCATCACTTTGTGTTTTAGCGTCGTAAACAAATCGTAGACCTGCGGCTCTTCATTTATTTCATTCATAAACGATCCAGAATTAACGATATTCATCAGCACATTCAGGAGAAGATCTGCAGCGTGCAGCTCTTCGGTAACATCGCTTAAGTTTTTTGTTATAAAATGTTCTAATATAGATAAAGATCGATCACGCACAAAATGTTCTCAACAAGTTATTTTTAAATGGTGCAACACACCTGAAGTGACGTGTGAGAGCTGAAGAGGTCCGACAGGTTTATGCAATAAAAGAGCTGATCGATAATTAGAGGGTGCGGTGCAAATACAAGCGATTAGAAATAAACATTAACTTCAAAATTAATGAGAAGACGTAATAAAACGGAACATTTGCTGAATCTTGGTCTTTTCGCAAAACACAGTCGTTTGTAAACGGGCAGTAAAATGGGCTCCGTCTATTTCCTAGTAAATATGCAATTCAGAATTCTCGGCCCAGAAACCACGGCGGTTAGATAACCATCGACATTAGCACAGTTTTAAAGAGTAGAGCAGAAAACCTGGTGAAAATATCAGATTTGAATATAATTTAACAGCCACAGCGCTGTGAAACATTAGCAACCTCATGATGACTGGTCGAAATCGGAGCGAAAATAGCCGCCTTGTCGTCACCTCATTCCAGAAATTAGCCGGAGCCGCTTTTGCCATCTAGGCCACACAGAAAGCAAGGCCGACTGAGCCAGAACAAAACTCGGATTTTTGTAAAGCACTTACCTTCTCGCAGAGTGTCCTGACTTGGTTTTCCGATAGCTGCTTACACTCATTTAGCTGTTCGATCCATTGGTCTAATTCTTTAGTGAAAGATTTGTCTTCCATGACAGCCGCGGTAGCTTGCTAAGCTAAGTTAGCTACCTGAAAAAACAAACTGGCCTGTGGCTCACTGCTAACTGCTTTAGCCTTTAGCTCGTCGTATTGTTAACCCGATCTAGTCCCGCCAAACCGGTTGGAAAATTAATTATAATATCTACAAATAACGAGCTGTTCACTCAACTTCTATCATGATAAATTACCAATGTTAGGTTACCGATGTTAAAAACCAATTTATACGAGCCAGGGGAGTCAAAAGGGTCGAAAGTCCCCGTTGCGGCAGATGTCTGCGGCGTCGCAGCGGCTAGCCGATTTGCTAAAAGAGCTAGCTACAATAACATCCGGGCATTTCAGCAGTGCGCAGACTCGGCGCACCAGCGACACCGCGCGGACAGACTGAACTACAAGAGGGAGCTGCTACCAAAGTTAAGGGTCGCGACCACCTGATGGGTCGTAAGATAAATCTGAGAGGTCGCAGAAATTAAGCTATAAAAATACACAAATTAAAAACGTTCCACATTGGTTCTTTAAACATTCATACAGGTAAAGAAGGTAAAATAGAATTCACTAATATATGAGAAGGCAGCAGGACATTGTGATCAGATTTTGAAAACATAATGAGCATTTACACACTATTTACACTGACAGATATAGTGGGGACACACACACATATATATATATATATATATATACGTTTAATATACATGTATATACTTAATATTAGCTAATAACCCAAAAAAGGTTATTCAGGGGCAACTGGACTTGTTATAGTTCCTTGAAGACTTTACGCCCTCCATTCCAGGTAGTAGCAGGTACTGAAAAACTTTTTTGGGTTATCCATGACCTGGATGACTGAGAATCTTCACAGACATTAGCTAATAACAGTTAGCTGAGGATATAACCTTGTGATTTTCTAATGCTATATCCTGTTTGTATTAATAAAATTAAAGTCTGACGTCCACTTGTCTACTGAAAAGTGTTGCTGTTGAAATAATACGTACAGACTGATTGGTTTGATATAAATGTTTGCGCACACCGGCTGGGCGGTGCACCGCCTTCTACTAATATCCTCATAGAAAAAGATGCTCCGCCTCCTCGTGCTCCGGCGTACTCGGTGAAGTTAACCGAGCGCTCCGACTGATTGTCAACAGTGAATGCGCCGTGACGCGGCCATATGGCTGCGTGTTTTAGCTCACACACAGACTCTGTATAAAGATATTTACCTAAGTTTATGGCACAAATCAAACTGTGCCGTTTGTCGCTGTATCCAGTTCACACTTGAAGACAACAATGGCGCATCTAACTACAAACCCCGCTGACAAAGAGAGGTGAGCTCTTGTAGATAGCCTGTTAGCACAGCTAGCTAACGTTAAGCAAAAGCTAACAGAGATTAGCCCTTCCTACCGAGAATCTGTGAAGTTAATTACAACCTAGGTATCTAGAAATGTATGTTGCTCAGTAATTGTTACTGCAACGAGTGCGTCGATTATTAAAGTCCACTCTTTAATTCGGCATATATTAAATTTGTGTTTTGGCGTTTAATCCATAAAAAACTACTCTTGGTTTGTATGGTTCAGGACAACCATCGACTGTTAGCGTTACATTACTGTTGGTAAAATGCGGGATTGTGGGAGTAGCTAGCTGTCGGGTAAACCGAGTTAAATGTTTACTATAATAAAACTTGTAAGGAAATATACCACATAAGAAGAGTTCAAGGTTTACGAAACTGAAACCGATGCAGATGTTAAAATGTCTTATTTCCTACATGAAGTTTGGTCTTCAGCACAGCAGCTCTTTAGCATGACGTGTTAAAGTCCTTTATCCGTAGATTAGGTGATTCTGTTACGTTTTATTCTGTCTTTATGAGAGACAGGCACTTTCTGCTGGTCAGCTCATTTTTATGAAATTATATTTGTTATTAGTTAATTTAAGATTTCAGTCTTTAAGTTATTGAGGGCTTGATCACTTCCAGCTTATTCATTCATTCAGGCCACTGATTAAAGTGACTCACTAAGGCTCCACTGAAGACAGAAATAAGTGATGTTTCACTGCAAAAATCAACCGATTAACTGATTCGTTGCTCAACACTAATTTAATCTGTGACTATTCTGACAATCACTTTGTTGCTTTAGTGATTTTTCAAACATTTGCTGTGTAAACCTTCTTCTGCTTTTCTCTGCTGTCCCTGCTTGTAAACTGAATATTTAGAGTCTGCTGGTCAAATAAAAGAAGGCATTTAAATTAATTATTTAGCTTCAGTTACTTTATGCAACTGATTAATTGGTTAAATTGATTTAAAAAGATTAATTGATTAAATCACAAGAAATTCAGTCAATAATGAAAATTTTGTTAGTTACAAGCCTCAGATTTTGTCTCCATGGTCAACAGCTTTATATGTGCAGTATAACGTACATGCAGCGAGTCTGAGTGTTTGTCGTGTGTTTCAGGTTCGTCTGTCTTTACCCGGTTTACATCAACAGTAAGAAGACGCTGGCTGAAGGACGAAGGATCCCAACAGAGAAGGTTTGTAATGTTGTTAGAGCTGAAACAATTAATCGCTTCAACAGACACCAACACTCAAATGAGACAGTGGAAGAACTCTGGTGTGGGATCAGTTGCACTTATATACACCTGGATGTGTCATAATAAACGCATTAAATAGTGAATCTTTTTGAACACAAAAACACACAGAAGTTGCACATTAATTCCGGTTGTTGATTGTCTGTACACCTGAATGAATGAAGACAGTTGTGTAAACTTGTCTTAAATGATCAGACGTTATCTCAGTGTTTGTGCAGTAACTTTGAACTGCATCTTTCATTTTTTCATTGTGGCTTATGGGAAACACTGGGAATAAGATCTGTGCAGTAACAACGTTCTTAACTCTGATCATCATGTATAAAAATGTCTTTATTTGGAATGATAATGGACACATGGACCTGTGGAGAGACTAGGATCACACAGGAGGTGTCTTCTCTAGTCAGTTATTCAGGGTAAAAAGTGACGGATGTAAACTCCTCTTCTGCATGTACACAAAAACAAAAAGTTCATTTTAAAATAATAGTTTGTAAATTACAAATGAAGCTGGGATTCACTTTGACATTAATCTGTAACAGCAGCAAAGAAAAGCAAAGTACTTTGTTTTCACAGTGTCATGTTTGTGAAATAGTTTGACTCTCAAACTTTCCTTCAGTGTTTGAGTGTTTGCAGGCTGAAAAATTATTCCTTAAGAAATTATTTAGACACTTTGATCATAAACCAAAGTACTGAACAGAATCAAATGTCGACCTGATGAAAAGTTGACTGAAGGAACATTGATGTTGAGATATTTAGTGAAGTGACCCGGTTAAAGCTGAAGTTGTCTGAACGGTGTTTTATTGTTGTTAACAAGCAGCTGGTGTTTGCAGGCTGTGGAGAATCCGTCCTGTGCTGAGATCAGAGACGTGCTGACAGCTGCTGGGATGAACGTCTACGTGGAGGTAAAGCTGATGAACACACACACACTTCATCAGGGGTTAAAATACGTCAGACGATGACGTGTGTGTGTCTGCGTGTTACAGAACAAAATGCACCCGAGGGAGTGGAACAGGGACGTCCAGTTCAGAGGTCGTGTCCGAATTCAGCTGAAGCAGGAAGACGGCAGCTTGTATCAGGAGAAATTCACTTCACGTAAGTTCTGTGTGTCTGGAGAGACTGAATTGAACCGTTTTACTTTATTATATCCGGTGTGTTAGACTGTTAATTTAGATGAAACACTGATCTTTAGAAGATGTTTTTTATTCCCTCAGGTAAAGACGTGATGTTTTACGTAGCTGAGATGATTCCTAAACTAAAGACTCGGACCCAGAAGAGCGGAGGAGGAGACACCAACTCTCAGCAGGGAGAAGGAGGAAAGAAGAGCAAGAAGAAGAAGAAATAGACATTTTCATTTTTTAATTATTATTTTTAAAGATTTTCCAGCTTGTTGTTTTGAGTTGGTTCAGTTTCAGTCAGAGCTCTGAACGTTTTCAGTTTTCATAGAAGGTTCCTGGAAAATCATAACGTGGTCTCAGAAACTCATTCAGCTGTACAGAAGAAACATGAATGAAAACGTGTGAGTGACAGGAAAACTACAGCAGCTCCAAACATGTAGAGGAGGAAGAATAAAAAGTGTAAAGTGATGAAGGAAGACGAGCTTCTGTTAGTTTAAAACTTTAACTTTTCCCCCACATGTTGTTAAATTCACTGTGATTCATGTCCAGATGAATAAATAGATGATTTCTCACCTTTTTGTTGGTTTAATTAAACAGAAGAATGTTGGAGTCCGGTTATGTCACACTGTCATTTTAATGTCGTTCACAAGCTCGCTGCTGTGTTTTGACTAGATCAACTTTAATGAGTTGAACTGGACGTGTGGACCTCAGTGTTTCAATCAACTGTCAACATTTAATAATAATAATAAACTTTATTTGTATAGCACTTATCAAAACAAAGTTACAAAGTACTTCACAATAAAAGGCTTAA
>JAUMHL010000030.1:25520350-25536805 GCA_032362345.1 Sandelia bainsii
TTTTTACTTCACTGCACGAAGCTGCAGTTTTTTACATTACTGCACGAAGCTGCAGGTTTTTACTTCACTGCACGAAGCTGCAGGTTTTTACTTCACTGCACGAAGCTGCAGGTTTTTACTTTACTGCACGAAGCTGCAGGTTTTTACTTCACTGCACGAAGCTGCAGGTTTTTACTTTACTACACGAAGCTGCAGGTTTTTATTTTACTACACTTTACACACAATTGTATTATTATTTATTACCCACTACTTTACATCAGTAATTAAGATTAAATACTACCACAGTACTCTATCACTGTGGGGACTTCTGATCCTTCATGTATATTTGTTGGGATTACTTTTAAACTAAATTAAGAGTTGAAGTGTTTGTAGCTTGTTGCTTTGCAGAAATGTCATTCACATTAGTATGGTACTCAGTGTTGGAAAGTAACTATCAAAGTACTGTACCTAAATACAATTTAAGGGTCCTTGTACTGCCTCACATTTTTATGTTACTTTTACTCTCGACTGCATTTCACAGGGAAATATAATAACTTTTTACTTAACTACATTTATCAAACAGCTGCAGTTACTTCACAAATATCAATATATCAATAATAGAAAATACTTCATCTGCTGTGACATTAAAGTTATGTATCAATAATTTTAATACTTCTGGTACTTTAACTATATTTTCCTCGTCGTATTTTTGTACTGTAGTATAAGTAATTTTACCTACTGTAACATCTTTGTTTTAATACATTTAAATACACACACACCCCTTCATCCCAGGATGTTGCAGTGTTATTTAATCCTCCCACTGCTGCAAATGGACTGATCCAGAGAGAGAGAGAGGCACGTTGTTGCTGTTATCACACACATACACACTCTCTCTCTCCCACTCACACGCAGACACACACTCGCTCTATATTTGGGACTGAGCGCAGTGAGCTTCAGTTGATGACAGAGCTGCTGGATGTTTCTGACCGACACACCGGTGACAACAGACAGGTGAGACCGAGCTTCAGCTCCTCTAATGCGGGGGAAATGTGTAGGATGTGATCCAGGTGTGTTAGATTGTGTAACTCAGTGTCTGCAGTTATTAGAAACATCACAGGAAGATTCTAGAAAAGCGGTTTTTGTGTCGTATTGATCCAGAAAAGCAGCGAAGTGAAGTTTCTCTACAGGACTGACGCTCACACTGCGCAGGCGTCATGTGAAGCACATGAAGAAATTAAATGTGCGTGTTTTTAACGGGACTTTGGTGCCGCTCTCTCCACGGCTGTGGTCCAGCTGGTCAGCGGGAGCCGGCGCGGTGACACGCCGGGCTGCGGTGCTTCGCAGCGGGGCACAGACGCTCTGACCCCCCCCCCCCTGCGGTTCGCTGCGTCTCATGTGAACGTGTTTCAGTGATGACGATGATGAAGGTGAAGAGATTTAATCAGATATGAATCAGTTACTGTGTGATGGGAAGTTATGTAAGAGGAGAGCACGCTGCGGAGGGAGGAGAGGAGAGGAGGGGAGAGCACGCTGCGGAGGGAGGAGAGGAGGGGAGAGGAGAGCACGCTGCGGAGGGAGGAGAGGAGGGGAGAGGAGGGAGGAGAAGAGAGGAGGATTAAGGAGGAGAGGATGATTTTATGTAACACCCACCTCTGAAACCTCCCCCATCCTCATCCAGCATCACAACATCTGCTGGCCGCTCTCTCTGAAATCCTCCTCCCCATGATACACCCCCCCCCCCTCTCTCTCTCTCTCCCTGTCCCTCTCTCTCTCTCCCTCTCTCTCTCCCTGTCCCTCTCTCTCTCTCCCTCTCTCTCTCTCTCTCTCTCTCCCCCTCTCTCTCTCTCTCTCCCTCTCTCTCTCTCTCTCTCCCTCTCCCTCTCTCTCTCTTTCTCCCTGTCTCTCTCTCCCTCTCTCTCTCTTTCTCCCTGTCTCTCTCTCTCTCTCCCTGTCTCTCTCTCTCTCTCCCTATCTCTCTCTTTCTCCCTGTCTCTCTCTCTCTCTCCCCCTCTCTCTCTCTCTCCCTGTCTCTCCCTCTCTCTCTCTCCCTCTCTCTCTCTCTCTCTCTCTCTCTCAGTTCCAGCAGTGATGCTGCTGATTGTAAATCTTTATTTAAAGGTGGTGGTTTGGCTGCAGCAGCTTCATCATCATCATCATCGTCACCTCTCTTGTTATTATCCAGTCAGGAATCACTGTCATTAGTCTGAACCGAGCAGCAGCAGCAGCAGGTCTGTGGACCGTGTTCCCCTCAGGATGAACTCATCAGTTTTTAACGTGTCACACACTTTGGTTTCAGGTTAATACCTGCTCTTCCCATCATCCTCAACTGCTCTCTGTGTTCTGCTGATTAGCACAAGTTGGCAGGTTAAACTGAAGCGTAAACATGGTAGAAAGTTCAGCATTAGCGGACGTCAGCTCAGAGCACCACTGGGTCAAAGTACAGACTCACAGGCCCCAAACATGGTGCATGTAATTGCACAACAACACATGACACATGCAGCGACACAGCTCTTTGCATTAAAACACGTGGAGCTGTGGGCAGAGGTTGGTGTGACGATACGATGTGAAATAGGATCCAGAATCTTCAGAGTGTGTGAGTAAACAGTTTAGTGGTTTGTGACTCTCATCCTAAACCTGTGAATCATTTACGGCACAAAATCAACGTGCCCTTATGTGCATGTGATCGTCACAGAGTCCTGCAGAAAAAGTCGAACCAGAGGCGACACAAGGCTGCAAATGTTCAGTCAGAGCCTCCTGGAGAAACTCACCTGTGCAGGTAAACCTCAGTCCTTACAGCCAATCAGAGTGTTTCCATCATCACAGCAGGTTTTCAGTGTTCGTGTCTGAATGAAGCATCAGAAATGTTCAGCTGGAGCTTCGTTGAATGCTGTGACCGACGCTCACGCTGCAGCTCTCACTAACGTCACGTTAGGATTCATGTTAAAACATCAGCGCTGTGCTGCTGCTGTTTCAGAGGAGAACCAGAAACTGGACTCTAAGAACCTGGTCTGAGAGGACCAGGTTTAAACTGAATCTGTGTCTGTTCATGTCGACAAAAACTGAGGTGGGTGGATGTGGGAGAGAGGCGTCGTCATGGAGACGACAGCTTCTCTGTTTGTTGGTCAGATTGAAGCAGGAATTGTTTTGTAGAGAAGCTTCTCCTGCCTGCAGCTGAACATCAGAGGTCAAAGGTCACGACATCATGCTGAGACCCTGAAACAGGATCTTGGAAACCTGGAAACAGTCAGATCAGCTCTGTCTCTGTTCAACCTGCTGGAGCTGTGAATAAAAGGTTTCAGTCCTGTGGGAGCTGGAACCTGCTGCTGTGTGTGTGCGTGTTTGTGTCTGTGTGTGTCTGTCTGTCTCTGTGTCTGTGTGTGTCTGTGTGTGTTTCCCCCTCCATGGTGCAGCTGATAAATGTGTTGCTTCATTCATCAACATCATTTTCTTTTAGCTTCTTACTTTTCTTCTCATGTGAATTATCAAATATAATTAATCAAACATTTGGTTCTAATTTGTCGAACACGGTTCATGTTCCTACATTTACATTTATAACTAAAGTACTGAACCTGAAACCAGGTCTTCAGTAGGGTCCACATCTGAGCCATGTTTGTGATGTCACATCCTTTATCAGATCATCACAGTCATTTGTCTGAAATACTGGGCTCTGATTGGTCAGCTGGCAGAACTGACTTACTGGACAGAGGCCCAGGGGCCCGAGAGGTCAGGGGCCTCTTGGGGCCTGAGTCTGTGCATTTAGAGATTCTTTATATCGGGTTTGAAAAAACACAGTTAAAGGATGAGTGAGAGAATAACGGGCCTCGTTATCAGTTGTCTGAGGGGCCCGTATTTGTTCTGGTTCTTGTTTGGGCCCATGTTCCTGTCTCTCTGTGGCTTCTCTCTGTAAATCTGATTGTTCTGATCTGAAATGATTCAGAACCTGAAGATTCTTCTTTAGTTTGGTTCATATTGATCAGTAACTTACTCAGACATGAAAAACATGAAAAACTGAATTGAGTTTTGTTCAGTCCAGGAAAACCAGTGGTCTGAGCTTTGGAACACCTGGATCACTGACTGGGTCTTTCTCTAACTCTCTCTAAAACTCGTACGTTGACTATTACACCTGGAGACTGAATTCACATTTTTGGGTCCAGTATTGAACCTGAACTGACCAGGTTTCAGAACATGCAGAGTTCTCAGTTTGTGACGCCATCTACTCGTATAGTCCCTGAACGCCCCGGCGTGGCGCGTGGGCTCTAACCTCCATCTGTGGACGTGTGAGTCATCTTCACTCATGTTATACAATAGAAACTTTGCTCCACTGAGACTCGACTGCAGCAGAAATAGAAACAGGAACAAACTGAACGTCAGTAAATGCACCACAAATATCAGAAGAGGACAAATTCATTGACAGATATCATTTTGTAATCACTTGTGCTGCATGTTTTCAGGCTTTTTGATCACTCTGATATCAGCTCGTTCAGTCCACTAGCTTAAAGCTCGGAGCCTCTGAGAACGACGAGAACATTCACAGGAGATTTAGAAAAGAAGAGAAAACTAAGTTCTGCTCCACATCTGTGTCTTTTTTAATATTTGACAGTTTTACTTATTGAAATGAGGCAGTTTTAGAGTTTATTGTTGTTTTTTTATTAGCATCTTACAGCTGTTCCTGGGATCCACACCTTTCAAATACAAAATAAAAACTGATAACTGTTAAAAATGATAAAACACCCGAACATATGATCCATAGTCACAGTAACAGCAACTTATCGTTTGATACTGGACTGAATCCTGGTCTGTGGGAAAGTCCTGTGCTTTGTTGATGTGTTAGCCCTGTAACGTTCACTGCACTCTGCTAAATGTCGTCATACAGAGCGCTGTGGTTGTATTTTTTTGCTGCTGGTACAAACAACCTATAAAGTCATATTTTAGAGGACGACGGTGTCATACGGAGCGCGCTCAGTTTAACTTCAGCTGGAAACTGACTGATGGTTTTTATTTGCATAGGAACAAGTGAAGTGAGCAGAACTCTTCATGAGATTAATCACGTCTTTCCTGACTAACGGAGCGACTGAAGAACATTATGTCACGACAACAACATCATGACAGTGACAGAGTTTAACTCTTGGTCATTTCATCTGATGAACTTGTTCTAGTTTGGAGCCTGTAAGAACAGATACAGTTCAAACAAACAGGTTTGTCACCACTGGGTTAAATAAGCTTAAATAACCAGTTGATGAATCAATCATCAGAAAATCATCAGTTGATAATTGAATAGTTGTTTTTATGATGTTTTTTATTCAAATTTAAGCAAAAATTCCAACATATTTGCTGTTTCTACCTTACGAGATGTGACGATGTGATTGATGCTTTGTGACGTCACATAGTAAAATCATTCAGGTCTTTGAAGGCATCACCTGCAGATTAATCAGTAATAAAAGTCGATGTTCAGTCCTAATGTGGAGCAATTTGATAAATGTAAGAAATACTCAAAGTACAAGTACCTGAAAACTGTACTTGAGTAAATGTACTGTACATTAGAGTCCTGTGGCCCCTGCACTGTGTGAGTTTAATCCTCAGGTTGTGAAACAGCAGAATGTTCCTTTAATGACTGGACTCCAGCAGCAGACGGAGGCCACAGCTCTTATCTCTGGGCACAGCAGGGGGTCTGCAGGGGGCTGAGGGGGGGTTGTTGATGCTGCAGGAATGAGGCCATGGGCACAGCCAGCGGTGGAGCTGGTGGAGCACATGGTGGTGCTGGTGGGGGGTGAGGGGGGGTGTTTGTGCTGTGTTGTGTTGGCTGCAGGAATTTTAAGTTGAGCAGCTCTTATGTTTGTGCTGATACGACAGATGGATGAGCTTTATTCAGAACAGCACCTTCCTCGCTAATATCAGACACTGGCACGTAGGAGAGGAGGGAAGGAGATAAGGGAAGGAACGAAGGAGTCTGTGAAAAAAGAAGATGTTAATAAACTTTAATAAGGGTAGGAAGGAAAGGAAGGATTGCAAAGTAAACAAGGAGGCAATGTCATTCACGAAAAAATGAGATTTGCAGAGAAGGAGGAATAAGGTAAGGAGAGAAGGAGGAGTAGCATAGGAAAGAAGGTGATTTGAGAGGGAAGGAGGAATAAGGTAAGGAAGGAAAGAGGTAAAGAAATGTTGTTGTAAGAAGGAAGGAGGAGGGAAATGTAAAAGGACAAAGGCAAAGGAAGGAAGGCTGCAGGGAAGGAAATAATGTGGTAAGGAAAGAAATGAGGGAACATAAGTAGGAAACAGTTGAGCGCCCTTTAATCACAACTTCACCACAAACACATGAACCATCGTCTGCATCAGCCAATGACAGCAGCCGCTTCCTTAACGATGTCAGACTGGGTGTGGTCACGTCTGTGTGAGCTGAGATAAGAGGCTGTTAGACACACACACACACACACACTGTTCTGTAACTGCTGTGTGATTTCGGGGAAGCAGTCGTCACTCTGACACTAAACAGTGACAGGCGGCCATGTTGGAGAACCGCAGCCTGGAGAAGTTTCCAGAGTTGCTGTGTGGTCATGTGACGGTGAGATCAGGGCTCTGTGGGGTGGGCACAGCATCTGCTGCAGGACTCCTTGTTCCTCTTGTCGATTATCTCTGTGGTCGGACGTTGTCGAGCTGCACAGAGAAGAATCTAGATCCAGTGTGTTTTTCACACAACTGTAGCTCGTTAAAAATAAGAAAAAAATGAGTGAAGTTTGGTCTAAAAGTGGTGAAACATTTTTTAATAAGGCAAAGTTTATAAAGGCCTTAATTCATTAAAAACTTTGTTAATCATTGATAAATAATGTGAAAATGTTTTACAGATTAAATGTGAGCTCTTATGACAACACTCGTGTTTTAGTGTTTTCCTTGTTCCAAACGAGGGTCCGAGGACAGAGGATGTGGTTTTTCTACACGGTAAAAGCTGCTGTGACGATGACGTCTATCTGATTTGTTGTGGAGAAAACATCTTTTTAAACTCTGCAGCGTCTCTGACTGTTTGACCACTTAGTTTCTGTAAAAGAAACTATAACTGCAGACCTGACAGATAATTATTGATGAATGACATATATCTATATATAAACATTAATATGACACATGGAGAATTTATTAAAGATCTGAAAAGCTCGTATAGAAGTTGTCGTTTAGAAGATTGATCAAAATGATGATGAAATATGAACCATTAATGAAGCTGTTAATTAGACCTTCACAAATGTCTCATCAGACAGTGGAGCCAAAGTTCTAATTATCCATTTGATAATAGAATTGTACATAATCAGCATCAAATGATCAAACTGAAATGATCGAAGCCTGTTTGACCAACATGAGATCATCTCCTCTTCCGTTCATTTGACATGTTTCCAGTCGCAGAGATAAAGTCTGTGCTCGCGAGCTGGATCCAGCTGCTGCTGGTTTTCTCCTGCAGTCGTCGGAGCTCGTGTTGATCACTGTTCCTCCTCCAGAATGTTTGAAGCTGTGACTCAGCACTTCTCACTTTGTGACCCACTTTCAGCTTCAGGCATCGACGTCTTTCACATTTCACTGCATCACGACTCCACACGGGCTGAGATCTGCTTTATGTAACGCAGCTCTGCAGCGGCTCCAACACCAAACGACACGTATCTGATACAGAACCAACGTGCACAGACCCCTGAACCACAGACGCTGTATGACGTGAGACACAAGTCCAGAACCGAACCGAACCGAACCATACAAACGTCACAGATCCACTTTCAGTGTGTCCACGGTGTCACAGGTCTGTGACGACTGCATTGATGATAATGGTTCTGAAACTGAGACAGAAACACTGAGGAGAAGGAACATT
This sequence comes from Sandelia bainsii, assembly GCA_032362345.1. NCBI lineage: Eukaryota > Metazoa > Chordata > Actinopteri > Anabantiformes > Anabantidae > Sandelia > Sandelia bainsii. Next base: position 25,528,170 of record JAUMHL010000030.1, read on the forward strand.
TGTAGAAGACAGAGCTGCAACTAAGAAGAAGGTGATTTGAAATCTGTCTCTGATGTGATGTTCACTGAGTGTTGGACAAATGAGGTCTGAGAGTCACCTGCAGTTATTTTCTGGCTTTTGACTTTGAAATCTGCTTTCAGAAGTGTGTGTGTGTGTGTGTGTCTGTCATAAATCAGTGTGTACTGTGAGGTCTGCATGTTCTTAAGACCCGTGTTTGTAAAAATGCAGTGACCGATACTAACAAGCTGCTCTGAGAGGAGGCGATTTACGTCTCTCAGACAGTGAGACAGTGATACTCCTGTATCTGACCCCCAGACTGAGGGATTTCTTTGACCTTTTTGGTTTCTAGTTTTGTTCTAGTTTTGTGCGTCTATTTTGAATCATTGTGTCTCATTTTTATGGTTGTGTGTCTATTTTTAGTCGTCTTTGCTGTGTTTTCTGGTCATTTGGTGCCTGTCTTTGGTCCTTATGCATCACTTTGGATAATTTAGCATCTTTTTGTGGTTGTTTTGCGTTTCCATTCATTTTGTGTCTCTTAATCATTTTACGTCTTCTCACTGAGCTCAATGATCGATTTGTTCCTACAGACGCTCTGATACAGACGCTCTCTCTACACTCAGCTCCCTGGACCCAAATATTTAGACTTTTTCTGAACTTTCAAACTTATGTTTAACCCCTCTGAGCTTATTTCAGTGCTGAGAGGATGAATGAAGTTTATAATGAAGTTTATTCAGTCCCAATGACACAGTATCCACAAATAAAATGTTGCTGTTTATTCATCCTAATAAATTAATTAATAACTCAATCTATTCACAAAACCAGACATTAACACATGAAACCACTTCACTTTCAGTAAAACTCCTCAAACTCTGGTGTCAGTTTGTTTTATCTCCTGCTTCAGTTATGAAATATAACAAACTTCAGTCACAGGAAACAGTAAAAAGTTTTTTCTGCTGTTTACTGATGTTTTATGAACTATTTGATGCTGTTTTCTCATCGTTCATTTTATAGTGAAGTAGATGTGGAACAATAAGATTCTTCTCTGAACTCTGACCACATGTGGTCATTTGATTTGTCCTCTTGTGCGTGGCAGCTGGGTGGGGTTTAGGGTTAATCCCACTGTTACACGGACTCTGTCTCTCTGTCCGTGTCGGGTGGTCTGTCTGATGGTGGGTGGTCTATTTTAGTGCAGCATCTCTCGCTTCTGTGTCTCCCACATTTCTGCCAGCTGATTGGACAGTGGGGCGTGGTAACCTAGCAACCTTCGTATATCTCCCAGCATTCCTCTGAGTTACTCCGGTTGCTGCAGAAACACAGAAGCAAATGCGCTGAAGGAAACTTTGAACCATCAGAGTAACAAACGTTTATCAGTCACTGACAAATGATCAAGCGTTCCCTCGTTCATACACGCTATGATGAAATCATTTCATGAAGTGTTTCTGTTGTTCTAGTCAAAATGAACTGAAACCTTTTTCTGACGCTGCAGTACAGCATCCAGATTTGTTCAACTTTGTTCTGGTCGTATTTAGAATCTTTGGTTAAGTCTAGAGACAAATTGTGTTCTGACTTAATACAGACAAACTGTATTTAATTACTTCTTTGTCTGACATTAACCAGAGTTTTTCTCACCTAAACCACAAACATCGACCAAACCACCCTGATAAAACTTCATTCATTCAAACAAATATGTTGCATCAGATCATAATTCATCCAGTATTTACTGTAAGTTCCCTGTTGTATCTGTGGAGCTTCTCAGTTTTACAGGATCTGCTGTTGTTGTCAGGTAAAAACTTCGTTTGGTGAAGATCTCGTCTCTAAACGTGTTTCACTGCGCTTCAGTCACTTTGGAGCTGATTTCATTTTCACACAAAGCTCCTGCAGCCGGTTTCCTGCCAACACCGTCGCCTAGCAACAGCATCAACTAACTGGAAATAAAAACCTGAGTCTGAAAATAGACGCAGAGCCTCAGTGTGGGATGTTAAAAAGAGAAACCAGGAGGACGACGACTCCATCTGTTGTCCCAGCGTCTATTCAAACATCCACAGATTCTGAGAGAGTTAAACACGACAACACGTCTGCATGTGGCCGTTTGATCCACTGTGACACAGGAACCAGGTGTTGTTCAGCTTCTCCTCTGTGCTGCAGCTTCACCTGGACTGAAGCAGAAGTCAGATCACCTGTCTGCTCTGCCCTTACACGTGGAGAAGAAGCCGGATTGTTTCCAGCAGGGTTTTAATTCTGTCTGTATGACTGTTAGAGTGATTTCTATAATGTTCACATGCAGAGTGATGATCTGTCACCGTCCTCTCTGCTGCACAGACAAAGAGCTGATACTCGATTCCTTTATCTTATGGGGTCACCATCACTTTGTAACTTATCTCCCTCCAGAGACAGACACAGACGGACAGACAGACACAGTCAGAGACAGACACAGACAGAGACAGACAGACAGACACAGACAGAGACAGACGGACAGAGACGGACAGACAGACACAGACAGAGACAGACGGACAGACACAGACAGAGACAGAGACAGACGGACAGAGACAGAGACGGACAGAGACGGACAGACACAGACAGAGACAGACGGACAGAGACGGACAGACAGACAGACACAGACAGAGACAGAGACGGACAGAGACGGACAGACAGAGACGGACAGAGACAGACGGACAGAGACAGACACAGACAGAGACGGACAGACACGGACAGACAGACACAGACAGAGACAGACGGACAGAGACAGAGACGGACAAAGACGGACAGACAGACACAGACAGAGACAGACGGACAGAGACGGACAGACACAGACGGAGACAGACACAGACAGACAGACACAGACAGAGACAGACGGACAGAGACGGACAGACACAGACAGACACAGACAGACAGACAGACAGACGCAGACAGACACAGACGCAGACAGACACAGACACAGACAGACGGACAGACACAGACAGAGACAGACACAGACAGACAGAGACAGACGGACAGAGACGGACAGACAGACAGACACAGACAGAGACAGACAGAGACGGAGAGACAGACGGACAGAGACAGACACAGACAGAGACGGACAGAGACGGACAGACAGACAGACAGAGACAGACGGACAGAGACAGACACAGACAGAGACGGACAGAGATGGACAGACAGACAGAGACAGACAGAGACAGACGGACAGAGACGGACAGACACAGACAGAGACAGACGGACAGAGACGGACAGACACAGACAGACAGACGCAGACAGACACAGACACAGACAGAGACAGACGGACAGAGACAGACACAGACAGAGACGGACAGACAGACACAGACAGAGACAGACGGACAGAGACGGACAGACACAGACAGACGGACAGAGACGGACAGACACAGACAGACACAGACAGAGACAGACACAGACAGACAGACACAGACGCAGACAGACACAGACAGACACAGACACAGACACAGACAGACAGACAGACAGACACAGACAGACGCAGACAGACACAGACACAGACACAGACAGACAGACACAGACAGAGACCTCGATCCAGGCTGCTTTTTAAGTTTTTTTCCATCTTAACCCAGCGAACAGAACATAATAATTTTCCCTTTAACGTTAATACAATGAAACGTCCTTTGATTCTTATTCTTCTCTCTAACTCTCTCATTAAACTAGAAGATGTCATTAAGTGAAATCTTTAAACCACAAACTCAGTATTCTGAACGTCTTGCTCATCATTTGTTCAGTGGGAGTTTGTACTGAGCAGCGGTGGGAGAAGTACTACAGTATATTCTTTACTTAAATACAAGTACTTGTAAAATAATATAAAAATACTCCATTACAACATTCTGCTTCCCATTCAGTAAATGTGCTGACAGCAAAACATCTCCTGTGTTGTGTTGCTGTGTGACCAAACGGGGCTGCATCGCTGTGACGGAGACGTCTGTGGTGTCAGACCCCGCTGCATTAAATACACCTCCACTCTGACACCATGAGAAGTGTTTCACACACAGTGAAACTCTGTGTGATCGCAGTCTGACAGAGGTCCAACAGTCCCCCAACAACAAATCCATGTCTCACAGAAGGTACGTGTGTGAGCAGTGATCACAAATCACAAAGTGAACTCCGGGCAAAAGGAGCCAGTTAGACAGAAGACGAGGGGACTGTGTCGAGGATGGGATTCAGCAACTGTGACCTGAGCAGAAATTACACCTGAAAGAAACCTGGGTCACCTTCTGCTCTCTGTGGGAGTATTAGCTCGAGTGGTGGAGCGCTCGTTTAGCATGTGAGAGGTCGTGGGGTCGATGCCCACAGTCTCCTCCGTTACTGTCATTTCCATTTGACTTGAACACAACATGATCACTGTGAGCTGGACCTCAGTGTGTCTGTCTCCTCCACAGCTCCCAGTGCGGGTCAATCACACATTAACGTGAATAATTCAGTGTCAGTGACACCAGAAACCAGCAGAGATCAATACTGGAGGGGGGGGGGCAGAATCTGTCAAACGAGCAGAAAATCTGAATCAGTGCCGACGGTGAAAATTAGATGATGTAAGTCGTGATGTTCCCTGGAAATCTGGAGGCTTCAGCTGCAACATCTGTTGTGTTTGTTTTTCAGGTGCTGATCAGGCTGCAGAGCCTCAGAGACAAACAGACATGATCCCTTACTCTCCCTGAGGTAACACACACACACAAACACACACACAGAGTGAGTGTGCAGGCTGACCGCATGTTACCCAGACGTCCATGTGTGTTTGTGTGTGCTGGACAAAGCTGTGGACTCTGGAATGATCCCTTTGTGTCCGTCAGTCACATCAGACAATACAGAACTGGCAGCACAGCAGCTGCAGCAGAACCGTGTGTACTCAGAGTTGTGTTCACGTACGTGCACACAAAGACCTGACAAAAGACACAGTTCATCGTTCAGGTAAATGTCTGTTGTTGTCAGAGTCACCTGTGTGTGTCCACTTCAGAGACAGGTCCAACATCACGTTTAGCCTGGTTTATAGCACAGAGACTGAAGCCGAGAGACATTATTTCTCTATAACCTGCTGATAAGACTCCTGATTAATAATCCCAGGTGAAGCAGACGCTCGGTGATCAGTCAGTGTTTAAGACATAAACACATGGAAGTTTCCCTGATCTGAATTTTAAGTGTGAGTTTGTGTAAATCACAGCGTCGTGTTTGGGACATGAGACAAGCTGCAGCTGGAGACGTCCCCGCGGCCTCATGCTGCGTTTAAATATCAGGAACTGTTAAATCTTTAATCAGACTTTGATGAGTCGCGTTGCTGTAATGGACTGAACCCTGGTGTGTGTGTGTGTGTGTGGCTCTGGTTGTCAGCTGTCCGTCACATGAAGCCTCTGCAGCACATTTCTGTTTTTCCCGCTGACTCACAAACTGTTGACGCCTCACTCGCCTGCTTCTCCTCCCAGCTTTATAATGTGATGTGATACTCAGTTACACATGTACAGTAACAGTAATCTAACTCCATGATGTGTCTGTGTCTCCCTCAGCAACCGACCAATCAGCAGCCAGGATGATGCCAAAGGTAAACATCACGTTTACGTCACACTCGACCAGACTGGAAACAGAAACAACCTAAACTGTCATGACTGTCTGTAAATGATTCATTTTAATGAGGGCTGTCAAATTAATCATATGATCTAATTATTAACATATAGAATCAGAATTATAATTGATGTTTCATCTCAATGAAACTGTTGGTTTTTATTTGCTCGTATTTTCCTCGTCGTCACGAGCAGCAGCTTTAATTTAAAAATCTTTCAGGTTTAGGTGTCGTCTTTCTGTCCGTTAAAGTTCACTTCAGTGGTTCAGCTGGAGAAAATAAAAACTGTGAAAACAGCATTGTTAAAATAGTCATTAGATATAGAAAACAGAAAATACTAAAGGAAATAAAAAAACTAAATTAGCAGCTGACACAGTATTTGTATTATTAGACATTTTTGAATTTTGGTGTCTCTTTGTCGTCATTTTGCATCTGTGTGTCTGTGTGTGTCTGTTTTATGTTTCTTTCTTGTCTCTTTATGCATCTTTGTGTTTGTGTTTCATATTATTTGTATGTAATCAGGTCATTTTCATCCATCTGATCCACGTGCAGCTTTGGAGGAAACATTGTGTGTTTGTTCTGAGCAGAAACTAAATGATCGTGATCGACTCCTTCATCGTATGAACCTCTTTTCCATTTGACTGAATATCAGTTTGTGTTTGACCTCTGACCTCTGACCTGTGTGTGTGTGTGTTAGCAGCAGCTGGCTCAGACGTCTCCGGGGAGCGTGTTATCGCTGAGAGGCTCCAGCATCCCAGGATCCCCTGCTGCCGCCATCGTGGTGAGACACACACACTCAGATCAAGTTATATTATCCTTCAGATTAATCTTGAGGCAGTAATCTGTAATCTCTCTGCCTCTCCTCCCTCCCCCTCTCTCTCCCTGTCCCTCCAGGCTCGAGTGGAGGACGGCGTCATTGGCTATAAGGACTTGGCAGCGCTGCCGAGAGACAAAGCCATCCTGGACATAGAGAGACCAGACCTGATGATCTACCAGCCGCACTACAGCTACAGCCCCGTGGAGGTGAATCTGAAAACGAGACGTTTTAAAGCACGAGTCTGGTGAAGCTGCAGCGTACTGTGTGTGTGTGTGTGTCTGTGTGTGTGTGCGAGGTGAAGGTGAGACGAGCTGCAACTGTTCTATAGTTAAAACTAGTTCACTAACTCACTAACATGCTCAGCAGTCACTGCAGCTCATGCAGGTGATAAAGGTTCAGGATTATAAAACCTGATTTGCTTCAATTTTCATTAAAAATCTTCCTGTGAGTGATGATTCAGTCTAATGTGAATACACACAGACACACACACATTTTTAGATTCAGTCCTTATCTATGTCTGATCCTTTATTAAACGTCCATAAATCCCATGAGAGATCAGTGCAGCTGCAGAATTTGCCTAAGAAACATGATGATTTTAGGTTTTCTTCACCGAGACTCGTCTGTACGTTTATTGTCACACTGCTAACAGCTAATTCAGCTGCTAAATGTTTTAAATGTGAGGAGAGAGGAAACAATGAAGAGAGAGACAGAGGAGAGGAGAGGAAAAAGGAAGAGGAGGCAGGAGATGAGAATAGGACTCAAGGAGAATAAAGTGGAAATGAGGAGAAGTAAATGGAAATTGGTTATTGTATTGCACAGGTTAGATGTAGAATTTAAGACACCATTGGAAGAAAGGTGAATTACAGTTATTGTATTAACACTAGTGCATTTGAATATTTAAGTATAGTGCAGGTGTGAGGTAGTTTGAGCATGTGCCACTGAGGTATTTTAAGAGAGCGTTGATATTAATGTGCATTCAGAATCCTGAAGGCTTGTGGTATGAAGCTGTTACACAGTCTTGTGGAGGCAGAACGGAAGCTACGATACCGTTTGCCAGGAGGTAGGGGCACACTGATAACCTTCTCAGCTGCTCTCACTATCCGCTGTAGTGTGTTACGGTCCGAAACTTTATAGTTCCCGTACCAGACAGTGATGCAGCTGGAGAGAAGACTCTCGATGGTGCTGGTGTAGAAGGTCTTTAGGATTGGTGGGGGGAGACTCGCTCTTTTCAGTCTCCGTAGGAAGTGCAGACACTGACGAGCCCTCTTGGCTATGGAGGTGGAGTTGAGGGACCAAGAGAGGTCCTCTGTGATGTGGACGCTCAGGAACTTGGTGTTTTTCACCCTCTCGACAACAGCGTCATCGATGGTGAGAGGTGGATGCACAGTGGTGGATCTTCTGAAGTCGATGATAATTTCTTTTGTTTTGTCCACATTTAAAGAGAGGTTGTTGTTCTTACACCAGACAGCCACTCTTCCCACCTCTTCTGTGTATGCTGAGATGTCGTTGTTATTGATGAGACCCACCACAGTCATGTCATCTGCAAACTTAATGACTTGGTTTGAGCTGAGCTCTGCTGTGCAATCGTGAGTCAGTAGCGTGAAGAGCAGTGGACTAAGCACATAGCCCTGCGGCGCGCCTGTAGTCAGTGTTATGGTGTTGGAGGTTTTGGTGCCGATCCGGACAGACTGTGGCCTGTCGGTCAGGAAATCTAGGATCCAGTTCACCAACGGGGTGTTTAGGCCCAGCCTGCTCAGTTTAGGTGACAGTCTCTGAGGGATGATGGTGTTAAATGCTGAGCTGAAGTCAATGAATAGCAGCCTCACATGAGAGTCTCTCTTTTCCAGGTGGGTCAGTGACAGGTGAAGTGCAGTGGATATGGTGTCGTCAGTCGATCGGTTGGGGCGGTAGGCAAACTGGAGGGGATCAAGTGAGCTGAGAAGAGTGGCTTTGATGTGGCTCATGACTAGTCTTTCGAAGCAGTTCATGATAATCGGTGTGAGGGCCACAGGACGGTAGTCGTTCAGGCAGGACACCGCTGATTTCTTTGGAACTGGGACGATTGTGCTGGTCTTAAAACACACTGGGACAACAGCCTGCCTCAGGGAAGTGTTAAAAATGTCAGTGAGGATATCTGCCAGCTGGTCTGCACACTCCCTCAGTACTCGTCCCGGGATGTTGTCAGGACCAGCAGCTTTACGTGGGTTTACTCTGGAGAGAGTTTGTTTCACTGCAGCTGTGGTCAGGCAGATTACC
>JAUMHL010000030.1:25536905-25610238 GCA_032362345.1 Sandelia bainsii
AAATGTGGGCAGGGTTCAGCCCGGTAAGCGTCTTTTATGGTGGTGTACACATGGTCCAAGCAGTTATTTCCCCTGGTTGCAAAGTTTACATGCTGGTGGAATCTAGCCAGCACTGTTTTTAAATTGGCCTGGTTGAAGTCGCCAGCAATGATAAAAGCCCCTTCCGCCAGCCCGCGACAGCACGCTGCTCCGAGGTCCCGCGGCCCGCTCCGTGTAGCAAGCCAAGCTCTTGCAGAGTCTCCCGGACTGTCTCGGCCAGTGTTGATTTTCCTTTTTTTCCGGTAGATGAGCAAAGTTTCGTGGTCATACACGCGGACGTGCGTGTTACCGGAGCACTTACAAGACGAAACATCTGTAGAACGCTGACAAAAATACGTAACAAAACACATAACATTTAGCACCGGATTCAGGTCGCATGGAGAGGCCGCCGCGCATACATCTGCTCGCGCCGCCATCTTGAAAGAGATGGAGTGAAAAAGAAGAACAAGTGTTTCTTACATAAATGATCAAATTACACAGAGACAGTTTCCTCCTGTTTCCAGTGTTTATGCTAAGCTAAGCTAAGCTAACCAGCTGCCAGATAAAAGATGATGTTGTGATGATGTATGAATTCCTCTACGTTAAATATGACATGAACTCTGTAAATCACAGCTGCACTTGAAGGCATCATCGTGGGTTTTAAAGTCACTGCTGAAGTTGTTGTGTTTGTGTCTGATTCTATTTCTGTGTTTGTTTCATCTATTTTTATTTCTTCTTCCCTGCAGAGATCCTTGTCTCCTCGCTCCATCTCTCCTCCCCCCTCCCCTGAGGTAAGCCCCCCCCCCAAACACACACACACACACACACACACACATATATAAACCTGTATGTAGTTTATCTTATAGTTTTCTCCTCCTCACATTTTAAGTGGATGTGAATCTCTGTGCAGGTAACAGAACTCGTCCTGTGTTCTGCAAAATATTAAAGGACCAGTCCGCTGATTTTCTGATCCTTCAGCTCCCGCCTGACTCCTCTGCTCCTCTGTGTTTCCAGAACCTCTCTAAGGACTGGGTGGAGAACCGGTCTCCTGGAGGATCCTCTCCTTGTTCCACCATCCAGACCAGCAGCAGAACACACAGCTCACACACACCGTCAACACCACACACACCAAACGCTCCGAACACCCCCACCACTCACGTCTCCGGTACCAAGAGCACGGTGCAGCACTTCCACAGGCCCGGTAAGAACTTGCTGAGTCTCCTTCCTGTATCCACGTTTTTAACATTTTATTAGTAGAAGTACTCTGGTCTGTTACTCAGGTATAAGTATCAGTACACTGTAAAAATACTGCATTAATAATATTCACTCTGTTGCTCACCAGCTGTGAGAACATTGTTAGAACATACAGAACAGTGTCTCTAACATCTTGGTTCTTCTTCTTCTCTTTCTTCTAGAAAACGGCAGTAACATCTATAAGAAGCCTCCGATCTACAAACAAGGTACAAAAACTGACGTTTACATCATGTTAGCCTGGACAAAATAATAGAAACACCTCTCTGAGTATGACTGTCACAGCAGCTCAAAAACGAAACCTCAGCTGGATTTTATTTTGCATTCAAACGATTCTTTTCCCAAATACTTGAGTTAGTTTGATCCAAACTTAATTTACTGTGTCAGCTTCATCTGTTGTAGTGAAGAGATTAAGAAACATCTCAATAACTACATGTTAACAAAGTGTTAAAGTGTTTCACTCACAGCCATCGTAACAACAGCGCCACCATGTGTCCAGTTACAGAACTTCTATCTGTGTGTGTGTCTGTGTGTGTGCGCGCGCCCCGTGTGCAGAAGTGTCGTCACCTTCTGTCCCTCAGGGGAAACACATCGAGGATCTGATCATCGAGTCGTCAAAGTTTCCAGCAGCTCAGCCTCCAGACCCGAACCAGCCCAGCAAGATAGAGACCGAGTTCTGGCCCTGCCCCCCCTCCCTGGCTGTGATTGGTACGATCTCAACACACACACACACACTTTCCTTGTTTCCTTCATCTTCTGTCCTTTCTTTTTATTCCCTTTCTTCTCTTCTACACTTGTTTTTTTACTTCTCCTTATTTCCTGTTTTATCTCCTTGTTGCAAATTCTCATCCTTGTTTCCTCTCCTCATTTCAACTTCCACCTTGTGTCCTATTCTCATTTCCTGCCTCCTCTCCTTGATTCCTCTCTTCTTATTTCCGTTTCCTCTCTCCAGAGAAGGAGTGTAGGAGGAAGGAGCAGAAGGATGAAGATGAGGATGGGGAGCTGGATGATGAAGTGTGGGGACTCAGAGCTCTTCAGAAACAGGAACTGAACAAGGTCAGAGACTCGGATCAAACCGTGAATCGACTCATATTAGATTTAATGTTCAGATTCTTTGTTTGTTGCTGAGTTTTTCTTTGTTTCCTCAGATTCAGTCTAATCTAGGAAGAATCATCCTGAAGGAGGAGCTGGGGAAGTCTGCAGCTCCTCTGCGGAGGAAAACTCGCTCTCTGCCCGACCGCAGCCAAAACACCGGTACAAAAAACCACGTGTTCACATGCAGAGCTCGTTGTTATCAGACATAAACTGGACAATCATTTGTTTCCCGGTCAACAGCTTAGATTTTGTTGTCTGTGCGGTGGAGTTCACACAGACAGCAGTTAAACTCATCTCTGAAAATTATCTAGCACTTAACAATTTACTAGCATGTTTTTCTTCTTGACAAGTTTGGGTCTTATCAGGGCTCTTAGTTTGTAGTAACTCATAATTTACAGAACCCGAATGGTAATTGCTTGTGTCTTCTCCTTGTAAGTCGATTTGGATAAAAGTGTCTGCCAAGTAAAGTAAAGTAAAGTAAAGTAAAGTAAATCTCTTCTGTTTGTCTCCCTCCAGGCTCCAGCGTCTCTAAGTCAGTGTATTTCCCAGCATCCTCTAAGACGGGTCTGTCCAGGGTGAGTATCTGTGGACACAAAACATCCAGACGCAGTTTGATCAGTGACGAACGTGTTTGTGTTTGTTTCCAGCTTCAGTCGGCAGAGTTCAGCTCCTCAGACAAAACTCCTGCAGGTAAAGTCACATTTCTACACTTGATTCATAGCTGCAGAGTTAATCAGTGATAATTCATTCATTTGATTCATCTCTGTCATAAGAAGTCAAATCTGTCCTGTAAGGACTTCAACAAGTCTCTGTATGATATGTAGTTTTGTCTGTTGTCTTCCAGGGAAACTCTCCTACTAATTAACAACTAAATACCTGATCATTATTCAGAGAATTCTGAGAAACATTTCCAGTAAATTATCCAGAAAAAAACAGGATATAAATAAAGTTAATGTTTCTGCTGCAGCTCTTCATTAACGTCTCTCTATGTTTCTCTCTTTTTTTCCTCCGTCTGCAGCTCTGCAGGTAAATTCTGATGTTTCAAACTCTTCACATTCTGAAATGTACCAGACGTTAATCAGTGTTTCTGTGTTACTGATGTTAATGTGATGTGTGTGTGTGTGTGTGTGTGTGTGTGTGTCAGAACGGAGACTCCAGGATGGACAGAGGAAACTCTCTCCCCAGCATGTTGGAGCACAAGGTAACAGCTTCTCGTTTACATCATGTGGGCTGATTCTGCTCACACATCATGTTTTATACAGATAACGTGAATTATTCTTAGTAAATTGTTCCTGCTGATTGATTGATTGATGCAGATTTATCCGTACGAGATGCTGGTGGTGACTCACAGAGGACGCAGCAAACTGCCTCCTGGTGTCGACAGAACCAGACTGGAGGTAACAACTGTCTTTAACAAACTACATTAAAACATTTCAGGGCTTTTCAAAGAGATTTCAGACACTTGTGTAAGATTTATATTTTATATTCACGAGGAAAAAACAATGAAGGATGTGAAGAGAAAGGAAAGTTGAGTCTTTTTGTTTTGGACAGAAACAACCTGTCATACGATAACAACACACATCAGTGATCGTAGGTTGAACAGTCTTTCGCGGCCGTGGCCATTTTCACAACATGCAGCTAGATTTTTGTCTCCAGTCCAGAACAGGATCTTCTTCATGTGTTCACCTCCCTGTTCTCACTGCAGACTCATCATGTAACAGAATCATGTATTTTGATTCACTTCAACAGAAACTGAACCAAACAGGTCGACTGATGTGGATGAAAACACCTCAGAGGTTCACTTCACTGACCTCTCTCTCTCTCTCTCTCTCTCTCTCTGTCTTTGTGCATGTCTCTCACCCCTGCAGAGACACCTCTCTCAGGAGGAGTTCTTCAGTGTTTTCGGGATGTCCATCGAGGAGTTTGACCACCTGTCTCTCTGGAAGAGGAACGACATGAAGAAGAAAGTCTGTCTCTTCTGACCCTGCTCGGACTGCGTTTCCCACAAGCCCCTGCTCTTCCTGGGTCACTGCCAGGATCCTGAACCCACGGACTCTGGAAAAAACATCATTATCAGCAGCACAAATAACACACACACACACACACACACACAGAGGAAACACTCTCCAGGTCAAATCCAGAGTGAGGAGAGTTTAGATTCAGATGTGGGCGCACATAACGAGAGAGACTGATGTTTGAATCCACGAGAGGAGCAGAGGTTTTCTTTTCATGATCCCTGACAGCAGAAGATCTGTGACTCTTTACCTGCTTATCACGTGTGAAGTTCGGCTGTTGTAGTGGTGGAATTCTGGGAAATGTAGTCAAAGCTTCTGTCTGCCTCCACTGCTGCAGACAAACACGCTGACACAGTATTTAACACATATTTTAACATTTACTGAATGAGTGATGGAAATGTTTTATTATCGAGCCTCCAGCTGCAGTCGGGCATTAAACCAACATTCCTGTGGACTCTGAGTCTGCTCCTATTGGCTTAGCCACCTATGATGTCACAGCGACGGCACCGAAAAGACAAACGAGGAGACGGTTTGATGGCGGTCAGTGTGAAGTCCAGCTGATCTCTGTGTCCATGGAAACACAGCAGCTGTTCAGGAATGATCCAGAACAGCATCACTTCCTAGATTGTCCTGATTGGTCGGCCTACGTCTGTAGGTTGTAGTGTGTATGTGGACACTTTACATCCTGATCTTTGCTGCTGATCCACAGGCAGCATCGTTACAGTTCACAGCAACGTTTGAAGACGTTTCAACGCTGGCTGTGATCAAACCGTCTCCTCCTCGTTTGCTCTTTAGTGCTCAGCAGAAGCCACTGCCCTGTTTTATCTACAGCACACACACACACACACACACACAGACACACATTCTGCGAGATGTTTGCAGTGTAGAAGAACAATCAAACCTTTAAACCCAGAGACACAGTTTGTCAGTTTGTCAGCGTGACTCCACTCTGTCTCTGCACGGCTCTGGTTTGTCCAATCAGCAGGTCGGAGACATTTAGTGTTGCTTAGTGACCAAATGATGTGCAGCTATTTTTTAACCTACATAGAGAAAGTGGCATGTTTGTTACTCAGATCTTTCAGGTGTGAACTCATTTAAAACAAATGAATTCACACACGCAGGAAAGACACATATTCACCACAGAAGAAGACGAAAAGAGAGGAATGATGGGAAATCACAGGACACGTCTTCACCACAAACACACGTCAGTCTAGTTATTTACACAGTTTATCTGCAGAGTGTTAACGTCCACCACCATCGTATCTGATCTTCATACACATGGACGAGTTCAACCTGAATCTGCACGGCAATAAAAAACTTCACTGCAGCTGAACTGATGCGAGCGTTTAAAGGAGCAATGCGCAGGTTTTTATATTTGAATAAATCGAAGCTTGATGCTTTCACCTCACCCCTCTAAGACGACTGTAACCCCACGACTCTCTCACAGCCCAGTTAATCAGCAGCTCAAACCTGTGTGAGGTGTAAACACAGCTTCACTCTCACTGCACAATCTCACATCACCACCACCACCACACGCTTCCTGTATCAGTGCAACACACAAAAACAAAAAGACTGAAAAACACCACAGCTGGATGAAGAGCAAGCGTTCGACACTTCTCACTGATTTCTCTTTTTCTTTTCTCTTTGATTGGCTGAGGGATGTTTAACCACACTGCGAGGTTCTGATTGGTTGAAGTGGGTTGCTGTGACTAACACCGTGATGACACAAAGATTGTTCCGTGTTTTTTCTTTTTGTACATTTTAAAGTGTTTTATTCTGTTTTTGTTGACTCCTTTTATCACGCGGGGCGACTTCGTGGAGGCGTGTCACTGTCGGCGCGTCTGATAGGCCGATGGAAACCGCTGCACGAGTGATGTCATGTTTCTATTGAAACTTTATTTAAATAGATTCATATAACGACCGAGCAATTAAACGTTTTTTTAGTTCAGAAGCAGGACAGGTGTCTCTGAGGTCAAAGGTCAGACTCACTGACGATGACCCCCCCCCCCGTGTGAAGCCGCCCTGCTGCTGTACATACTGAACCACTGAATGACTATGTAATAATAATAAGTATTGTTGTGTTGCAGGTGATGTAACAGATGAATGGTGACGTGAAAGATTAACCATGAGTTACAATAAAGAACGTTTCTATTTGCTTTGTGTGAAACTTTCTCCTAAAAAAGTTCTGTTCACACTTCTGGTTCCGTCGTCCCAAACTCAGCCGGTTTTATTTATTCTGCCACACAATCCTAACAACAGCTTTTTACTTCTGCCATCATAAAACTGGGTGTTAAACATGTATCATAACTGTTTGTTTCTCACTGAACTTACTTTCTGCAGAAAAACAATAAAAATGAATAAATTTAAAAAGTGGCTTTAAGTCGAGGGAACCAGAGTGATGCTAACTTCCTACAAAAAAAACTTTAATGACCTTTTTAATGAAATGAGGACTGAACAGCAGGATGTTTCTGACACTTCCTCTTTTGTGTGATCACACATGGACATTATGTGTCCTGTTTAATATTAGCATCACCTCCACCTACGTACATTAATCCTCATTGTCATCCTCCACCCGGGGACTAATCCAACACACCTGAGGTTTTGCGGGACAGGTTTTGACTAAATGCTACAAGTTCCTGTGTTTCCTGAGGAACGTTTGCTCTGTGACACCGAGGATGAAGGACACAGGTCACATTATGGACGATCTGACTCACGGACCTTCATACAGGTGAGGTAGCTGCTTTAACACGAGTGTAGCTTCTCTTTGTTCCCATTTTGGCCGATGAACAACATTAAACATGAGCTGAATCAGAAACTAGAAGCTGCTGTTTGCAGAGTATCCGCACACACTCAGACAACAGTCACTGGATTCTTTTGATACTGAAGAAAAGTTCAAAACCTGATGATTCTCAGGGGAGTTTTGTAGTTTATAAGGAGCTTCTTTTTCAGTGATTTCTGTGATTGGTTATCTGAGATACTGACGTCTTCAGAAAGTGTAAGTTACACTGAATGTAAGTGTGTGTTCAGGTCTGACTGATTTCTAACAGTTTTCTTTGTCTGATGCATTAAGTGAATAATTAAAAACAGTAAAATGTAAAAAAAATTTAATGTCATTTTACAGATCAGTGTTTAGTCACATAGAAACTTTCTCCTGTGCAGTAAATAGAAAAGTGAAGGTAATAAACATAAATGATAATTAATCATATACAGTATGTAACACTGTGAAAAAAACCCACTACTAATTCACACAATGACACAACACAACACACTAAGCAAAAACTATACAAAACAGACCCAGCTCAGGTTTTCCAGCTGTTGTCTTCAGTATTAATGTCACTGCTTCGTGAATCAGCGTCTCTCTGTGGGAACATTTAACAACATAAATGTTGAACCTGTGAAGCTGAAACCCTTTTTCTCCACCTCAGCTGCAGCTGCACAGTCTGAGGCTCTGATTGGACATTTGGTTTGCAATGCCTTCTGGGACTTGTAGTTCTCTTCTAAAGTTGTGACAAACACAGTCTTGACATTGTAACGTAACTTGTTAAGAACTGATGAGGTTCATGTTTTAACAGCTTAATTTTTCCTTCTTTCTGTTATTGACTGATAAATCTAGACTAGCGCCACCTGCAGGTGCAGCACATATGTGTTTCCTGTAGTTGGCAGTTGTCTTTATGGTGCGTTCAAGTGCCACTTTTTTTAGGAGTGGTTAGATTGATGGATGTATTTGGGGTTCACATACGGTCATGTTGGTTCCCATGTGATACTGAAGGTTCCCCTCACTCCTTGATGTCAGAGGAATGATGGCAGCTGCCTGTCAGACGTCTCATCATGAAAACAATCAGAAACAGTCGGTTACAGGGTGGAACAGTTTGATTGGCTGGATGCAAAAAGACAACAGAGAGACGGTAAGAAAGCTTTTCACAGACGCTTCAGTGCCACTGCTGAAGGCTCCACGTTCCTCATACGGTCTTTTTTTGTACTGTGACTGACAGCTGAGAGGTTGGATGAACAATGTTTTTGTTAAGTGTTGAACGTGAAAAGAAAAAGCTGAGTGAGGAGCAGTTTGGGTTGGTTCCTCTTCAGATGCTGCAGATGTCGGTGTCGGTGTCAAGCAGCAGCTTTAGTCTCCCACTCCTGAAAAAACACAATAACACAACACTTAAAATATTATTCATAAGATTCTTTAGACACTGAAGAAAAGTTAAAAACCTGATGATTCTCAGGGGAGTTTTGTAGTTTATAAGGAGCAACTTTTCCTGTGATTTCTATGATTGGTTATCTGAGATACTGACATCTTCAGAAAGTGTAAGTTACACTGAATTTAAGTGTGTGTTCAGATCTGACTGATTTCTAACAGATTTCTTTGTGTCATGCATGTTTTTACTTACATTTTGAATGCTGAGTATTTGTACACTTTGTACACAGATATACTGTATAGTATTGCAGTACATCATTGAGGCTGAAGAACAAAAACAGAACAGTTCAACAGTTCTCTAAAACAGTTTGAACTCATCATCCTCATGAAGAGGATTCACTGTAGGACTGTTGGATTCAGTGTGAGCTACGTGTTCCTAATAAACTGACAGCTTGTAGTTAACGTGATAAAATCCAGTGGTTCTCCGTGTTAGCGGGACTCTGACCTTCCTCCTCTGGAAAACCTTTCCTTGCTCGATGAACAGCGCTGACGGAGCTCGTCTCAGGCTGTTTTTAGCCGAGGCCGTGCGTCGCAGCAGAGGGTTCAGGAAACCCGCCTGAACCAGCAGAGAGCAGCACAGGTTACAGCACAGACCAGTGAAACCAGTGAAACCAGTGATCAGAGCAGTGGTGGGAAGGACATTTACTCAAGGATAGATTTTCATGAGATGTTTAGTCAT
Source organism: Sandelia bainsii (assembly GCA_032362345.1). Taxonomy (NCBI): domain Eukaryota; kingdom Metazoa; phylum Chordata; class Actinopteri; order Anabantiformes; family Anabantidae; genus Sandelia; species Sandelia bainsii. The sequence continues at coordinate 25,546,159 of JAUMHL010000030.1, forward strand.
TTTATAAATTAAGATTTTTGCTTTGTGCGCCACATATTTTGGTAATTAAGTCATTTTTCGTGCAGAAAACATTTTTAAGTATTTGAGCTGTGAGGATTTTTTATTCATTTTAACACGTTAATCATTTTGACTTTGGGTCATTGTGAAGGTTTCACTTTGTACAAATCAATCATTAAGAAAATAATTAGCAGATTCGTCCATAATGAAAATAAGTTTGTTGCAGCCTGATATAAAATAGTTTCAGTCAAAAACCAGCTGCAGCAGTAAAATTTAATCCCACAGTTATTCTAGATTTTACAAAAACAAAAATTGGCCACTATGACAGATCTGATCCCGGGGATTTGGACTTTAGCTGCTGTATTTTCACATCAGTATTTTATCAGAGATTTGAGATGTTTGTCTCCATCAGGTGGAGGTTTGTTTTTCTCACCTGAGCGCGCTCAGAGCAGACGGCCAGCGACTGTCTAAAAGAGGTGCGTTTGTTTTGCTTCCCAGCAGATGCCAGGTTGATCTCGGAGCCTGCCCTCATCTGGACCGTCCCCTTCCCCGTCAGCTCCAGCTTCTGAACTCCACGCTCCACTTCACCCACCTTCTTGTCTGATACACAAAATCAGTTTTTACTCTTTTTTGTTTTCTGAGTGGTTTGTTCCAGAGTGAGTTTGTTTTACAGAGATCACAGTCATCACAGGTGGTGTCTCACTGATTGGACCGTTTGAAGAAATTGCTGCATGCTGATTGGACAGCTCATCCTATCAAATCTGACCATAATTGACCTTAATTGGTGCAGTTACTGGAGTGAGTTCTGTTAGTTTTCTTATGTTATTTATTATTTATTTACAGAGCAAATCTGTTATTTCCTACTTAAAACATGTTACAGTTGCTTAGTCAGCAACAGCATTTCTGGAAGGAACGAGTCACATGCTTGTCATTTCTTGGTTTCTCCCAGAGGTCAGATCAGAACAAGGTTCCTGTATAAACGCTCTACTCACCATTGCTGGTGAAGACAGTGTTGCTGTAGGTCACTGAGTCTTTGGACGATGCTGAGCTGCAGAGAACTGCATCGTCAGAGCTGCGGAGCTGAAAACCAACAAACGTGACACAGATAAAATGAGCTGGCTGTGGTCGAGCCTGTTCTGAGCTCTTTGGACTTTCTTTGGCCCAATGTTTTGTCTGTCAGGCTACAAATAGGTTACTGTCTGATAAAGATTGATACTGGACCTCCTGTCTTTGCCCCACTACCTCAGATCAAACCCTATAACACACCAGCTACATGTCTCTCCTGCTGCCTACAGAACTGCTAAACATGACTGTACTGTAAGAGACCAGGTATCATAACTGACTCACTCCCTGGCATCGTCCTACCATGTGCTCCAGTATGGAGGCGTTGGAGTAGATGGTCTGGTCTCGGCCTGCTCCTCTTAAGTGGAACGGGTCGTCCATGTACGTGTTGGAGGTGGGAAACCTGCGAGTCTGCAGACCACTGAGGAGGCAAAGAAGAAGTCACAGATAACATGTCAGAGTCTTAGTTCACCGTCGTAACAGCACACATGACAGAATCTCTATCATAGACTGAAGCCTGCAAACATCAGTGTCTTTATACTCGTGTCGGCTTTTCCCTCGTCTGCATTGCTGCTTTAACTGCACTGTGATGGAAGCTGTGGACCAGCAGCACAAAGGAAACCTGCTGCAGAAGAAGTAAGCAGCTCGTGTGCTGGGTTCTACTTGTTCTTAGGTTCTGGTCTTTATAAAGAGTCTTGGTGATTTTAGTACTGGTGCTTTAAGGAAAGAGCAGAAAAGGAAGTGGATGAGTTCTGCCAAAAGTAACATCAAGTTTGTTCCAAGTTTTCAGAGGCAGGTCTGCAGACTGGCCGAATTTCAGAACTGTGACGTGTTCCTGGGTCACAGTTCTGTAGAGCTGAAGTATGTGGACCCCAGTGGCCTCACAGAACAAATCTGTTACGACTCAGTGTGTGTTAAGAAACCAGCTAAATAAAGATGAAAAGTGGAAATAAAAGAATAGACACTTCCTCACCTGAGAGCTCCACCTGTGTGCTCCTGTGTGTTGTTGTCATGGTGACTGTGATTGGCAGCTCCGTCCTGCAGCAGCTTCAACCATCGCTCCTTTTCCTCTGAACTACTGACCTGAAGGAGGAAAAAGACGATGAAGACACAACTGTTTGAAAAGATTAAAATGAACGGGTTCTTGTTTTCCTGCCACCGGCGCTCACCTCCAGCACAGCCACCTGGTCACCGAGCATGCTCAGTGTGATCCTGTAGGAGAGGTCGGTGTCGGGTCCGGCTCGGACCTCGCAGCCCCTGAGCTGGACAGTGTACTGAGGAGATCGCTCCCTCTCCACGCCTCCTCTCTCCTCCTCCTCCTCCTCCTCGTCTGCGAACATGTTGAGGGCGCCGGCCTCCAGCCGACACACTAAACTCTGCCACTGACAGTTCATCAGCACATTCAGGAAACCTGCCGGATTTCAGTGAAGGAAGCATCAGATTCCCATGAAACTGATCCTTTAAAACATGATCTGGTAAAGACCACATGATGTGACCATGTTCCTCGTGTACATATTAAAGTTCAGAATTTTGTAGAACTGTCCCACAAGTCATCAGTAAACAAAACCCCAAGTCAAGTCGCTTTTTATCAGTTTATATTCACTATTAGCCGAGTCTTTGTACAGAACAACCAGGAAGAAGCTGACGTGTGGACAGACACGGTACCTTTGTCCTTGTTGAGGCTGCAGCCAGCTGAAGGTTTCTCATCCTCAGAGTCAGTCTGGACTGTACTGGACTGAAGAAAGAGACAAGATGACCAAGAACTTCATAAGGAATTTATATTTTATAAGGACTGAAGCTGTTAATGACATACACTTCAGCGGGCTCCTTGAGCTTTAACGAACGAGGTTCAGGTTTCGGGTAAAGAGCTGGGTGAACACATGAAGTCGTGTGTGTCCCGTTATGTAGAAAGTGTGAGTTTCTCACCCTGCAGGACAGCGGCCGGTCTGATCTGATCAGAGACGACGTCTCTCCTTCACCTCCAGCACTCACCTCCTCTATCACCTGCACAGTTACAAATGAAAAAGATTTTACTGTACGTATATACTGGATATATGAAGTATAATGTACAGACTGATCCTTTACTTAGTAGTAACAACACTGAGGTACATTTAAAGGTCCTGCACGGAAAACTCGACATTACTATCCAGCAAAAATGTTCCTAAAAATGCAAAATAAAAATACTTATTTTACAGAGTATTAAAGATAATTTAGTAAAACTGTCCGTGACAAAGAAAAGCAACAAATTCTGACTTTTGAGAAGCTGGAACCAGAGAAAGTCGTGTTTACTTCATAGTTTTTAATAGTTATTAGTGAATCACTGAAACTTTATCGGTTGTATTGGTGACATCACATAAATCTCAGCAGAGGAACATGTTGTAATCAGATAAATGTAGTTCAGCAAAAAGTTCAGTAGTTCTTCCTTCAATGTAGTGGACTGTAAGTATAACATAGAAAAGTACCTTATTTAATCTACCACATTGTGTGAGTGTGTTTATGCTTGTCTATGTGTGTGTCACTGACCTTCCTCCACTCGTCTGCCTGCTGGTAGCTGTTGTATCCCAGCACCAGCGTCTCGGAGCCCAGCAGGACCAGTTTGAGCTGGTGCTGGATCTTCCTGCTGCTCTTGGACTTGTAGACGAGCTGACAGCCGCGCAGGCTCAGCTCCAGCTGAGGCAGCAGGTCCTGAGCACATTTATAACACTGACAAACACAGAGGGAAGTGGAAACAGAGACTTTACACGAGGCGACGGCTCACTGAGTGGAATCTGTCTTAAACCAGACTCTGTACAGGTTTTATTACATTTTACTCCTGATTAATGTTAGAATCATGCAGAATTTCTGCCTGATCTCTTGTTGTTTGAATGTTGAGGTGAGTGATCTGGGCTTTGGCAGCTCTAGAATCATTAGTATTTATGTCTTTGGTTCAGCTGCAGACAGCAGCGTCTCACCAGCAGCACGTGGTTCCTGATGATGAACAGCTGCTTGGTCCACTGTCCGAGCCACTTCCTCCTCCACAGGTAACCGCAGAGCCGGGACTCGGGGACGGGTCGCAGGCAGGGCTGGGAGGCGCTCCACTGGATGTAGTGAGCTCTGTCCTTCACAAGCCCCCCACCCTCATCATCGCCATCTTCTTCCTCACCGTACGACTCGTAGTGGCTGCTGTCTGAGTCTGTCTTCACTGCAGAGGAACGACATCCTTGTTGTCTGTTTGTTGTCTGTGCGTGTGTGTGTGTGTGTGTGTGTGTCTGTGTGTGTTACCAGTGTTGGTCGTATCAGCAGCTACGTAGGGTTCAGCTTCTTCATAGGTATCTTCATCATCATCACCTCCTAGACCCCCCACAGGATGAGGTGGCACAGCAGGACCCTGGTTCTAAAATCACAGTGTTGGATAAATTCAGAAATTTGAATCTGTTAAGTTTTGTCATTTAAGTGAAATGAGGATTGTGTTAGTGTCACTTTATACTAAAACAAAAATCGACTTTAGAATCAGTTTGTGTGAACGATCAAACAACTAAACTGCACATGTCCGTACTTGCTGCTTGATGCTACAGATGCTCTGTGTTTTCTGTATGTTCACCGTAACATAAATATGTCATCTTGTAGTTCAACATCCAGATTTTCAGACCGTTTATCAGTTGATACGACTTTATATTCTCCATTTGTGTTTTTTCTCAGTCACATTGTGAAAGCTCAGCTTCCTTTTGGACACAAAAATAAGTCTGTCTGACATAAAATATTAAATATTAGAGTGAAGTTTATAAGATAATTAACCCTAATTCTACAACTATTGTTGGTAGAAAACTAATAAAACAGAGTATTTCCATCGTTCATTACTTTTCCTCCTCCACCAACTGTAGATTTAAGGGTTAAACTGAAGGGGAGTAGTGACCATGGTTGGTGTCTTTCCAGGAAGTGAATGCAGTTCATTGTAACGTCCTCTGAAGAGATGGAAACCTGACTCTGTGTGTTTTGTTTCTATCCATCCATCACGTAGACCAGATGCTAATCATCGGCCATTAGTGACCACTTCCTCCCTGTGCAGAGCTCTCGGCCAATGGGGGGGCAGATAGAGGAGAGATGGCCTCATGTGTAAACAGTGATCATGCTGTCACTCCCTCTAACACGCTGGCTAACCCTGCCCTCTCCTCCCAAACCTCAGGACGACTCGCTCTGTCATCACTGACCCACATCACACAGCAGCTCTCCCTCTGTTACTACTTCTGGATCCAGAAAAAACTTTTTTCCTTCCGCACCACTTTTCTTTGACCTCGAGAAGAAAGAAACACACATCAGCTGCGTTTGTGTCATTCAGAGCAGAGTTAGCAGCATTTTTACTGCTGCTGTGTATTGATCAGTGGAGGATGAAGTACCCGAGTACCCAGACCCTTTACTTAAGTAAAAGTACTCATGCCACATTATGAAAATACTCCATTACAAGTGAAAGTCCTGCATTTAACATCTTACTTTTGTGTATAAGAATAACCAGGAAAATGTCTGAAAGTAAATTTACTCTGCAGAAGAAATGTTCCTTGTCTGTTCTACTACATCATTCATGATTGTAGGTGGTTTATGTGGAGCTTATTTTGTATGTTACTGCAGGTAAAAGGTAAAACTTCATTTTTATATGATTTTCAAAATCTGAATTAGTAAAATAACTTAAGCTCTCAGATAAACGGAGAAGTAAAAAAAAAACTCAAGTAAAGTAAATACAGTACTTGAGTAAATGTACCTAGTTACAACCATCCAATCTTATCTGTGAGAGACTCACCCCGTTCCTCAGCCAGACTCCTGAGTCCTGCTTTGAGACCAGCTCTGAAGTCCGGAAACTGTCTGCACAAAGAGACAGACGTGATTTCAAAGTGTCCGTAATAAAACAACAAGTGAAGACGTCTGATGACTGCAGATCAAAATGTTTAGTTTTATAGGTTTACTTTTAGTCTGACGTTATGGTGGATAAAAACACTCAGAGTATTGGAGGAGCTCAGTGTCAGCGAGTACCTGTCCCAGGTGTGTCTACCAGCTCGTTGCTAGGAGACGATGCCGGACAGCTCATGATCATGTATTCAGCATCTTCCACTGAAAACACAACAAACTGTTAATATACTGCAGCAGCATCACCCACCTCTCCTACAGCTGTGGACAGGCTTTAAATGATTTGAACAGTTTATTTTTCTTTGTTTTTCTGAAACAGAGGTTTTGCGACATAAATCAACACAATGATCCACAGGGATGAATTCATGTTGTGTTATCGTACATCAACACAGGGACAGAGACTATTACTAATACAATTATTAATACAGTGGTGCTGAGAGTTTCAAGATGTCTTTTAATTTGAAAGCCCTTAACTTCCTGTTGGTGATGCTGACTGACAACAGCTTCTCTGTGCCAACATAAAAAGGGTTTGTGTGATTGACCAACACATGGTCAAGTCCATGGAGCTCGGTGCAGATCTGAGGAAGAGGACGGTTTACGGAGTCTGTTGGAGCCGTTTCTGAACAACTGAAGGACTGGAACACCAGTCTCACTGTTTTACATCACTCACGTGTGTGAGGACTGAAGCGCTGCCGTCCAAGAAAGAAGCTCCCGCTCTAAAATCAGCACCTTGGAGACACATGGACAAAGAAAAAAACCTTCTGGAGGAACGTTTGATGATCAGACGAGACAAAGACTGAGAACAGAGTATGTTTGGAGGAGTAAAGCTGAGGCCTTCAGCCTGCTGTGTGGCAGCATCATGTTCTGCTGCCTGTAGACCTGCTGCACAGAGCAGCTGAATAATGAAGGAGAATTACCTCAGAATTCTTCAGCTTAACCTCAAACCATCAGCTACACAGCTGAACCATGGACACAGTTGGACAATGATCCAAACACACATCAAAGCTGGTGGAGGACGGATAAAACAGGAGTTTGACCCAACGTCTCGACCTCAACGTGACCTATGTTTATTTTTGACCACGTGTGTTGATGTCACAAAACCTAAATGAATTCAAGCCTGTGCACCGAGTTCTTGAGGTTTACTGCAGTGAAAGATGTTGTACAATAATTCAGCCCCAGAAAAGGAACAGTTCAAAGACTTAGAATTAAAATGACTGTAGTGCCAGTGTGTAAACGTACAACCACAGCTGTATGTCGGACATTTTGTGTCTCAGTTTGGTCACTTTTCATCTCTTCGTCAGTGTTTTGGTCTTTTTTGGTTGTCGTGTGTCACTTTTTGGTCACTTTGTCTTTTAGAACAGTTAGTTCACAGATTTACTGTTTGTGGTTGAAATGCATAAAAACATTAGAATTCAGATACAGAAAGTGTGTGTGTGTGTGTGTGTGTGTGTGTGGGGGACAACATTTGGCAGGTTTCTTACCGGGGGTGTCGTGTGTTTGCAGTTTGGACAGCAGCTCGGAGATGGATTTCTTCTGGGCCTGAGCGATGTAGCTCAGGTTCTCCGAGTCCAGAACAGACAGAAAGGACTGAAGGTCCCAGATCAGCTTGGCCAGAACTAAAGACAGAGACAGAGATGGAGACAGGTGAACAGCTGGACACACGTCAGATTTAAAAATACTGATCACAAGTTAAATCCTGCCCACCCCCTAACTGTACTTCACTGTATAATCCCAGGTCCCCAGAATCAAAGTGACGTCTTCAAATGTTTAAATTAATTCAGTTTACTGTGATTAAAGATGAGGAAAAGCAGCAAATCAGCAAAACCAGAAACTATTCAGTTTTAATCAGAAGTGACTAAAAGGTTATGAAAACAGATGTTGATTAATTCTTTGATTAGTAACTAATGGATTAAAGACTTATTTAGATTCACCTCTTAGTTTAATTTCTTTTCTGTTGGATTCTGGTTAGTTTGCTCCAGTGCATCAGGATAATTTATAATAAGTGTATGAACTCTGTAAAGTAAAACGCATAAGTACAGTAATTGGATAAATGTACTTAGTTTGCACCAGTTTGTTTGTTTGAGCTCATTATCAGAGTCTATTCTTCCCTGGGGGGGGTGAAGTGAAATACCAGAGAAACAGACTTTATCTGAGTCATGACGTGACTGTTGACAGACGACTCGTGTTCGATCACTGCAGTTTTACTCTCGGTATCTGTCTCCATCACAAACTGACTTTACTTCGTCTCTTTAATGTTTAACTCTTGGACAATATCGTTCTTAATGTTCCTGCAAATGGACTGTTCTACAGTTACTGTTCTTATCCAGAGCAGCACAGGAAGTATTCACATCCTTTACTTAGGTAAAAGTACTACAGTAGTACTCCATTACAAGTAAACGTCCTGCAATTCAATATTACTGAGGTATAAGTACAGTTATAGCTCAGAGGTAGTAGCAGCATTAGCAACAATGTTAGCTCAAAAAATACTTAAAGTACCAAAAGTGACATAACTGAATGAGATATTACTGGTACAGTTATTGTACCAATACTACTCATACATTACTGTATAGTACTGCAGTGACTGTACTGTACAGTTACTGCAGTACTTTAGTTTTGTGTGTTTTATCAGACTAATATTCATCCTAAATAAATAACTGAATGTTTCTACAGCTACAGTAGTGAAGCAGCCTCCACAGACATGATATGTTGGTAAATCATGAAAAGTGACGTGTTCGTGTTATGAATGAAGCTGTTGTCTCTGTGTCAATGAGCCGACTGTGTTTTCACTTCATAACAGTAAAGAGCTGAGAGGCAGCAGCAAAAGACGATTATTCAACCTCACAGACAAACCTGTTAGTTTCTCTATCTGCAGGTTGATGCTGAGATTTAAACAGTACGTGACTGTACACACACAGTCAGTTCTTCTTAAAGTGTTTCCTGTGTTAAATGAAGTGTGACTGCACCAGCGTAGACGTGCGGTTACTAAACGCTGTGAACAGTGAACTGACTGCACCTGTTCAGGTAAACATTCCCGTCACACGCTCTGACCTCCACACGTTAACGGATGTGACAAGATAAACACTGATAAGCTGCTAATGTTTAACACAGAATAAAGACTCGCTGCTGTTACATCACCTGAAAAACCTTTATGTTGTGTTATTTAAAGAACAAGTACAAAAAATAGTTAAAAATAGTTAAAATAACAAGTTACTTATTAGAACGTCCTAAAAGACCTGAAGGCACCTTCTAAAAGCTGACTGCAGCCACTTTAAGGATCCTCAGTGACCAATATCACCACATGTGAGACCAGTAACCTGTAAGTTTGTCTGGAAACATGGTGGATTATCATCAGAGGGAGGTGGAAATGTAAAAAATGTCGAGGAGACAGTCGGTGATTGTACAACAGCTTCATTCACACACACAGAGCAAGTCCATTCACACTGGGCTCTGTGTGGGAGATGAAGGTTAAATGTTTCTGATTAACTCGTCTCTGCTGATTTTAAGGGTCCTGCAGCTTCTGCTTATCAGCCTGCTGCTGTTTTAAGCACTGATATGTGCATAGCTCGCACACCCACAACACACGTACGACAACAGAGAGGCACTGTGCGGCTGAGACGACACCACCGAGACAAGGGGACACGCTGGAGACACACTGCTGCAGAAAGAAGGAGTTTGTGTAACTGAACGCTGCTTATCTGACCATCAACTTTACTTCCTGTCTCTGGCTTTGAAGCTGCACAAAACACACACACACAACGTCCAGTGTCCGTTTGAATTGTAGACAGATGAAGTCAGTCGATGTGCAAAGAGTCCAAGATTTACAACAACACAATAACAAGTCACAACATCAGTAAAAACTGCAGCATCAATAAACACAAACATCTCTGAGCATTTTATGAACTGAATTTTGTATTTGTCTTTAAATAAATGAATTTTTAATAAATGAATAATAGTTCACGCTAATAAACTCGTTTAACTTACTTACACACTATAAACTTAAAATGAGTCAAATGGCTGCAAAAAATACAACTAAACATCATCTTCATCAAATATTGTGTGTTGTGTAAACTCCTGCTTTAGTGTGTTTGACTCATTTGTGGAACATTCTTTGCAGTTCTGTGAATTTAACCATAATTTTTAACAAACAACCAGTTTCAGGTCAATTTGTACAATGGTTCCTAATTTAACATGTTGGAGCTGAGTTATATTTTAAGTCCATGTAGGGGGTAGGGACTGGAGTCAACACTAATCTTCATCATCGTTTTCATTGGTATGAGAAGAAATGACCATGACTCAACCTTTATTTTGTCGACTTCCTGTCTGCACCAGAATTGTGTAAATTGATGTTTGGAGTCACCTCACACTGAAACTCACTGAAATATTTGTTCCAATTCCAGTTTTTAAAGTTCTGATGTCTGTAAAAGTACTTTGCTGAAAACACAGTGAATAAAATTTTTTAGAAAGTTAACAACAATCAGTTACAAAAAAATCTGACTGAAGATTTGTTCTAGTGGTACTTTTACTGAACTCAAGTTGAAAACATTAGTTGAAAGTGTGTGAGTGTATTTTGGTGATTTAAGCTGCTTTTCCATGAAAACCAAACCCTGAAATTAGCAGAAACATGGGATTCCTCCGTGTGTGTGTGTGTGTGTGTGTGTGTGTTAGTTACAGGGTGTGGGGCAGCAGCTTTCTCTTCATCCTCTGCTCGGTAAATATAGGACAGCAGAACATCACTGTACATTACTCTCTCGCGAGCATTATCACCAAGTTAAACAGGATTTTACAAAGAACAGTTTGTGCGAATAAAAAAAACTCTGGATTCAACAGTCACGTAATTGTGTAACTGAAACTGACTTCAGTCGATAGTCAGGATGCGGAAGATGCTTGTCACACACTGGGTCTGAATCTAAACAGTCGATTAGCTCCGTCTCCTGAGGGCAGCAGGATGATGGAGGACAGACGGGCGTTTCCGACGGTCGTGCTGCTGTAGTTAACATACCATCAGTGTGATAAAAAGTCCACACACAGCGAGCACACGGATCACTCAGCATGACTGATGACTGATGTTCATGCTGCTGTCACGGTAATGATGTTGTTCACAACACCTCAATATGGCAGCTGTTTCCCCTTAGCTACCTCACCCTGAACCTGACCTCATCCTAACCACAGAAGGAGGAAACACTGTTTAATAGCAGGTGTCTGATGAGACTGATCTGTCCAGTGCACCAAGAAGAGATTTTCAATCAGTTTTACAACTTTTGACTTTGTTGATGAGCTCCACGAAACATTGAATTTTCCTACTCTCACTTGTTCCTTGGATGTTGAAGTTAACGCTATGAAAAGTGGGAAAATGATAATTACAGTGACTCCAACGTGACATACATTCAACACAGCGCCTGTCTGTTGGGTTAACACTTCAGTACAGAGTGAAAAGAGTCAAGAACTACTGTACAAGTCTTCATTCATACAACAGTGGCTTCTGGAGATTGGACCCTCTAAAGGTACAGTTATTCACATCCAGCGAAAAATCCCTGAAGCCCAAAAACCATTTTCTCCATAGACTACAATGATAAGAGACGTCTTTAAAACTATCCAACTGGAAACAAGGTCAGTTATCACTCTTTCTATTATCCATCCATCCATTATCTTCCACTTATTCGGGGTTGGTTCACGGTGGTAGCAGGTTCAACAAGCTAGTCCAGATGTCCCTCTCCTCAGCAACGTTCTTCACCTCCACTGGCAGGATCCTGACGCCAGACGAGACATATAAACTCTCCAGCATGTTCTGGGTCCACTCTGGGGCCTCCTACTTATCAGATTTACCTGGGAACCTTCCAATGGACGGTGCTCAGGACGCATCCCGATAAATTACCCAAACCACCTCAACCGGCTCCTTTCAATGCGAGAGAGGAGCAGCTCTACTCCGAGTTCTCTCCACATGTCCAAGCTCTGCCCTACAGAGGAAACTCCCCCTCTGAGAATCGGCACCTCAACATGGTGGACAAGTTTGTGTCACAGTGACCCTGGAAGTTGTGTTGTCAGGCAAATTGGTCAAAGGAGAGGAACCAGACTAAGAGCAATTCAGAAAGCCCAAGATGAAACGGACTGGTGAAAGCTGCGTTATCTTGCCCAGAACAGGAAAACTGGAACCTCCTTCTGGAGCCAGACCTGGGAAGGGAGCTCACTTGTGAGCATCTGGTGGTCAGGTCTTGACCCATGGGGCCCAGTTGGGCCCATTGAGCCCAGCCCAAACAAATTACATGGGGTTAGCACCTTGTAGGCCCAGCACCTGCAGGGGTATAATCTAGGTTTGGTGCAATGTCAGCCAGGCAGCGGGCGTAGGCAGCGGGCTGATCCTGACTTTGCAGACTGGTTCTGGTATCTTTCTGTTAATAATTCTTAAGTTCAACATTTGGTTAAATTTGGATCCTAGAGTTAAGAAACTTCTTATTTTTATTTTATTTTTACTTTTTCCTCCACTCGATGAGTCCGACAGTTTCAGTTCCTTCACAGATGCAGATTGTTAAAACAGAATCTATGAACTAATAAAAGTTGATGTTTGATTCTGGATGAAGCAGCTGTCAGAACCTAAAGAGTTAAAATCAGCTCCACCTGCTGCTACATCACTGATGTTAGCATAACATAACATTGAGCATGATGAGTACTTTTACTTTTGGTACTTTGGAGTTTTGTTAGTGGAAAACTGCAGTTATTCTTCCAACACTTGTTTACAGGGAGTTTCTCTCTTAGTTCTTTCCTTAAACTGATCTAATTTAATTAAATGTGTCCTGTACATTTACTCGTGTACTGTACATTTGTACATTTGTACTAGTTCTGTTGATACTATTTTGTGTCTACTCCATTTCCCTGAGAGGGAAATACTGTACTTTTTACTTTACAAATGAAGATTTTTGCTGATAAATCAGATGAAGAGTTTATAAAATATGAAGCTTTTCTATAAATGAAATGACCCAACAGAAAATACAGGAAGAGCTGAAATGATCAGTGAAGGCGTCGATGTGGATTCACTGTCACCTGATTTATTACAAACTCAAGATTTAAACGAATCAAATGAGAAAATAATCATCCAATTCTTTTTTTAAAGTAATCTATTACTTACAGTCCTGTACAGAATAGTTAAAAATATTTCCACTTCAACAACTAAAACAATGAAATGCTATAACAAATGAGTATTAAGTCAATCATAAAACAATCAGGGACATTTTTCTAAACTTGGTATTTTTACATTTAATACTTTAATTACATTTTACTGACTATACTTACATGCTTTTACTTTTAAATGCAGCATTGGAGTATTTTCTCAGTGTAGTATTAGGACTTTTACTTAAGTAAATGATCTGAATACTTCCTCCAGCACTGATAATGTGGCTCATTACTGTATGATCGGTACCTTTCTGTTTGTCCATGTCTGTCTGTCGTCTCAGTAGCTGTTGATGTTCACTCTCATTTCTCTGCTGAAGAATCCAGACCATCAAACAACCGACAGATTTCCTCCTCTGTGTGTGTCTTTCTGCTCTGTGTGAAGGAGTCTGAGCTCTGCCTCTGTGTGATACCAAAACACGAGGGAGGAGAAAGAGGACGGACCGACACACTCTTTATGTAAAGTCACAAACAACATCAACACAGAACCAGAACCAGTCTTTATTTAACCGGGTTTTAATGTGTCTGCATGACACACAGACAGACAGACACTCGATTAATCTCAAAGGACATTTTAGAGCAGACAAAAACACACAAAAAGCTAAATCAAGAGTGTAAGATCCAACTTAGAGTTTCACACAACACAATGTGAGAGGTGTACTTCTTATTTTTGCTTTATATTCAAGAGTTGCAGGATCAAACAATTCATGTAGAAACTAGTAAAAATTAGACCTGTCCACCTGTTTTAGTCTTTACTCGTCCACTGGGGGGCGGTAGAAACCCGTAAATCTCGCGATGTTACCTCTTTTCTCGCCGGTGAGGAAGAGTTGCGGAAGAGGGTAAAGGTTTCCTGACGGCACGGCAGGCTAACCAGCTAACAAAGATAACTACCCACCTAACTAGCACTTTGATCCGATTTACAGCTTAGACTGACATCCGAACCGAAGGTAAAGAGACTGGGTTTATGGCACAGACTGACTTTATGGTGTATTACTGGATGGTTTTGTCGTGAGCATTGAAAAGTGGCCTCTTGCTGTTAGCTGTTAGCAAGGCGTAGACAGGGCTGCAGCTGTTAGCCGGTTAGCCACACAGCTAAGCTAGCAGAAGGAATTGGGAGGTTTCCTCAGAGAGGGAAGTCAGCTGATGGGTTTAGAGCTTGTGCTAAAGATGACTGCTCTCATCCTGCGTGACTGTCACGGTGCTTAACGCTACGAGCTAAAGCTGAGCTCGGTGTTTAGCCGTTAGCTGTGTGTTAGCCTAGCCGGCTGCTTCCTTTTGTTTGTTTCTGCATTAAACGGTTTGTGTTGAGGAGAAGATGCAGCTCAGGTGTGAAGTCTCTCTTTAAAATGACACCTTTAGTTCAAAACGAACCGTTTTTATGTCCCACAGCATCAAGATGACAGCCGCACCTTACAACTACTCCTACATCTTTAAATACATCATCATCGGTGAGTAACATTTATTACTCTGACTCAAGTACACAGGTCAAATACTCAAGTCAAAGGCTGAAGTACTGAGCAGATCTGCTCAGTAGTTTAGAGTATTTAGTACTTATTGCACTTATAGTATTGATACTTTAAAATCTACTTTAAGTAGCAGTACTTCAATAAGAAAATAATTCCTCTGTGTAGGTCAGTCTGAGTTACTGCCGCAGGATTCCCTCTGAACTGTGGTGGAGTAATAGTATCAAGTAGTAGTAGTAGGAAATATTCAATTAGAATATAACAACCTGTAGTTACAGTACAGTAGAGTAAAAATAACATTAGTGACTGATGTACTAATATTTGTTGTATCATTACGTATGAGCCTAATTTGAATTATAGTTTTTAATCACGTGAAGAGTTTAAAATCAGCTCCACTGTTACAGATGCAGTAAAAATTAAATAGTGTATTCAATAATTATTATCCAATAATTTAATTCATGTGAAATGTGCCAGTGCAGAAAATGAGTACTTCTACTATTAGGACTTCTATTATATTTTGATGCGTTAAAGTTTTGAATGCAGAACTTTCCTATAACAGTATTACTACACTGTGATAGTAGTACTTTTACTCACAGTACTTTCTTCCTCCCCTGATTGTGGCAGCGTTTGCCAGTCGGCTGATTTTCATCTGTGGTTGTTTGGTGACAAAGTTTTTAAACCAGTGATGTGACAGATTTATAAAGTATCAGGTCATTTGTATGAAAGTTAATTTGCAGAGATTTGTCACAGACAGTTTGTGTTAACCTGCGTCTGACCACTGATTCCAGGCGTCAGTCTGCTTCATATCCTCGTGGTTCCTTTACAGAACCGTACATTTAATTATGTGTTTCTGCATCTGTGAGTAACAGATGAACTCGAGGTCATTTTGTGGCTGTAGATGATATTACACTGATCATAAGAGAAGTTTAGCAGCTGTTAGATTAAACATTAATACTGAGTATTACACAAGTTATAAATACAGCAGAGTAAAAGCACAAAGTAGTAATACATGAATATTTTAAATTGAAATCATGTACTAGAATATGGCACTTTATGTAGCACTGTGTTTTCAGCTCATTCAGGTCACGTGACTGGAGAAGTCAGTCACGTGACCTGAATCCAGCTGAGCTGCATTTTACTTACTGAAGCCAAAAGAACCAGGAAGTAAAACAATCTGCAGTAACGAGCTGGCAGAGCATCCACAGGGAAGAAACCAGCATCTGGTGACGTCTCTGAACCAGAACTTCAAACTATTAAAACGATTTAAGATTTGTCCAAATACTTGACACTAGAAGGTCATCTTGTTTCATTTCTAATCCCGTGTTTACAGACCAACATGAATGTTGTTCCACGTTCCAAACACTTGGACCTGCAGCCTTAAACTCTGACAGGACTGATTTAAACTGAAGTGAATCAATCAAATTGTCAAAACCATGTTTGTGTCTCCAGGTGATATGGGAGTCGGGAAGTCTTGTCTCCTCCATCAGTTCACAGAGAAGAAATGTGAGTATTTCTCTGATGTTCTCATCTCACAGAGAGTAAGAATCACACTTTCTCTCTTGGTATTAAAACAGCACTGGTGCTGTAGAGCTGCAGTAATCAGTCAAGCAACAGAAAATTAAAGGAGAAGTTCACGGTTTAACAATAGTCAGGTCCCCCATTTAAACTGTCAAACACATTTTTCTTGCTGTAATTCTTCCTCCTATGAGGAGGCTCCTACTTTACTCCAGAGTTCCTGTGTTGTCAGTGTCAATGTTGTTATTTATGTTCGTAAATATCTGCTCTCCGTGTGTGTGTGTGTGTGTTTGCAGTCATGGCGGACTGTCCTCACACCATCGGGGTGGAGTTTGGGACAAGGATCATGGAGGTCCACGGGCAGAAGGTGAAGCTGCAGATCTGGGACACAGCCGGTCAGGAGCGGTTCAGGGCCGTCACCAGGTCCTACTACAGAGGGGCCGCCGGGGCCCTGATGGTCTACGACATCACCAGGTACCGAGGTGGAGGAGGTGGTGTCTGAATCCAGAACGAGCTGCTGTTTGTCAAAATGTGATGCAGAGATGGTACAGACGTCACAGGATGTCAGGGTTGTTCTGTGATTTTCATATTAATTAGATCTTTTAACGTAGATGTTGTGTTTTTAATGTCGTTCTTGTTTATGGGTAGGAGATGTTCTTCTCTGTGTTCAGACACAAAAATGACTAATAGCTACATTTATTATGAAAACTACATTTATTATGACCCTAACTTGTGTTTTTGTGTCACTGTCATTTGTGTGTGTGTGTGTGTGTGTGTGTGTGTGTGTGTAGGAGAAGTACTTACAACCACCTGAGCAGCTGGTTGACAGATGCCAGAAACCTGACCAACCCAAACACAGTGAGTATTTCCTGTATTTAATTTAAATATCTCCTGCTGCTCGTTGGACCGAACACATCGACTGGAAGACCAGTTCACTAGTATGAGAGTAGCTGCTGTTTCTGCAGTGACATCTCATTTTCTCTGTAAATCTGTAGTGAGTGAAAGTTTCTACTCTCATTGTCAGATATTTACTAGGATTTATTTCCAGATATTCAGACTGCTGCTGAAACAATGTTTACAGTTATTGCATTGAATCACAGACTTTCCAACGTGGTTATAAGACAGATCAAATAAACACAGATTACATGATGTAGATTAATTACAGACGTTTAAATGTGCAAACGTTGTGTTTCAGGTGATCATTCTGATTGGTAACAAGGCCGACCTGGAGGCTCAGAGAGACGTGACGTACGAAGAAGCCAAACAGTTCGCTGAGGAGAACGGTAAGAAGCCGTGTGAGCAGCTGAACATTTAAATGGGTTTTAATCTGACATCAGACTGACTGATCTGCTTCCTGTTATTGATCAGGTTTGCTGTTTCTAGAAGCCAGCGCTAAGACGTAAGTACACACAGTTTTTCCTCTAACCCCTCATCAAACCCACTGTTCTGTGATATAGACGGGGTGGACAAAATAATATACCTGTAGGTGTAGTTCTAGAGCAGCACGAGTTACAGCCTCTGAACTGATGAGTTGAATCTGAAACAGACCAAAAAACTTCACCTTCATGAAGGAGGATTTAATGCAGGACTGTGCTCGCTTTAGCCGTGTCAGTATATATATGTATAAAAATATTTAATACATATAAATATATAAGAGCTGATACTGTTTGTTTTAGTCGTGATGATTTTGTTTTCACTCCTCCTGAATTTCTCCCCCAGAGGGGAGAATGTGGAGGAGGCCTTCCTGGAGGCGGCAAAGAGGATCTACCAGAACATTCAGGATGGCAGCCTGGACCTAAACGCTGCAGAGTCGGGAGTCCAGCACAAACCGTCCGCACCACAGGGGGGCCGCCTCAATGCCGACAGCCAGCCGGCCAAAGACGGCTGTAGCTGCTAACCACAGACAGAAACTACAGACCCATCACACACAGGACAGACAGATCCCCTCTTCTCCAGGCATTAACTTCAGCCTCTTCCAGCCACAGTGCGTCAATCAGTATTTACCTGGATTACATTTAACACAGGCGTGGCACAGTCCAACCAACTGTTGTCAAAACCAAACCTCGGTCCAGTACCCAAAACGAGACTCAGCCGTCCCTCACACACTCAAACATTTGCCAGCTTTGGTTAAATCAGAACCTTTCAACAAGATCCAGAAACCCACAACCATCTAGACTTCAGTCTCGGTGTTGGGTCGCTCCAAGATCAGAATCATCCAGACCCAAACTAGATTAACATCTGCACAAAATAAATCTCTCAGTATAAACCTATAAAATCATTCTGGCTCTCACTGTGCCACAGCCCAGACTGCCCTCAGCCCGCATCCAAGCATACTTGGATCAGACCTAGACCAGACTGGACCATTACAAAGTCTGAGGTGCTGGTGGCTCAGCTCAAGCTACGGTTGTCAAAACGTGGGACCCCACCCCCATTCAGAACGTTATACACCCACATCTCAAAATGCTAATAAAGTTATAAGGAACAAATCCCAAATCTGCGATGCACTGAAATGTGTCTCCTTTATTCCCTAGCTGGACTGTTCAAACCTGGTCCAAACCAAGACACACATGGCCCAAACTTCAGCCAGTCTGAAACCATTCTAACCTCATAACGACAGCCTTAAACCCATAACCAGACAGCCACTTCCCCATGACTGGACTGTACTCTGGACCACGTCCCTTCCCAGAGTGTTGTTGGCACACCCTTATCACACATGTGAAACACCCAGAGATTAATCAAGATGCATCATATCAGTAAAGCTCAAACTGGAACCAACCAACAGCCCAATGCTGTGTCCTTTCTAAACTTAGGGTAGAACAGCTCCTAGACTATTCTCTTCTCTGGATACAATCATGTTCTAACAAACCCTTGAAAATACACCACTGATTTGGACCGACCTCACTCTAGTTCTAACGGGACATTGCTATGAACAGATCCAGAGTCTAGACTCAAGCTTGGCTGCCTTAAGCCCTTACGGTTGGCAAAACTGGACTATTTTAAATGTAGAACAGGACAGCCCAGCACCAGGCAGTGCCCTGCCCAATGTTGGACCAGATTCAAGTAAGAACAGCCCAAATTTAGAATGACCTTTGTCCCAAATGTAAAACCTGCACATCCTAGAAACACACAATGGTCGAATTCTGACAAACCTACAGTCCGTCGTGGACCACTCTCTAAAATTCACCCAATTTCCAACTCTGGACACGAGAAGACAGATTCAGAGACTTGGCTCAAGCTGGACAACTCTCACTTGAAATTCCTGCACAATCTGGTGCAAAATGCCACAAATCAAGACTTTAAGGTCAAATTGATAAAATAATATGATCTGTTTCTTCTCACTCTTTGGCTTTAAATCTGTAGGTCTGACTTACTCATGTATGATATTCTATAATTTATTCTACAGCTGAAAAAGTCTTTCAGCTTTAAAATCATACATTTTAATCACAAGAGTGGCCTGGAAATATAAACCTGCTTCTGCTGGAATTCATCGTCCTCATCTCACTTGTTCCGCACTGAATTTCCAAAAAACACTGATCTACTGAGAGACGCTATAGAGCTGCTTTACAGAAATCACAGGATCCAGAGTTTGACCCCTACTGTTCACTAGAAATCAGGATATCTTGGTCTTTCTTGCTTAGGTTGTGATGAGTTTTCTCGTCTCTTGTAAACTCCCCGACTTCAATCAAGTGCAACCCTAGAAGCCGTAGTGTTCTTCAAAACAGTTTGTAAGACGTGTCCAAACAAAAGACCGGAGTGACGCTTGAATCCCAGCTGGAGAGAAGAACTGGCAAAGATCAGAAAATGGAGACTTGAATTAGGATCTCAGTGCACACAGGTCCACACACAAATGCACATGTTCACAGTGTCGAGCATTAGAGGTTTTCATGGGTTCACAATTGTGGAGCTGATCCAAAATGGACCCATGGAAACTACCAGAATCCAACATGCATTAAAACAGTCAGAGACACCATCAAAACCAAATAGAATTAAGACTAAATCAAACAAATGCTATTTGGACCATGTCCTACTTGGGTCAGGTCTCTAGGAACCTAGTGGACATTTTCACAGACAGGAACCCAAACTCCACCCAGTCACTTGTTTGTAGCTCCGCACTCAGTAAACGGCTTCATTGAAGGCGACTTAACACGAGTAAAACTGATGCCACAAGTTAAAAGAAAAAAAAAACACTTACCTGAACCAGAATCTCGCTGCTGGTCCGTCAGGATCAGACGTTCAGGAGAGATTTTTATCACAACTTTCTTTTTCCTGTTTTTGGTTGTCTTAAACCAAATACAAATACAGTGTATTTTGACGTAACAGCTCCCCCTAGTGGACATTTCTTCAGGTTAAGTGTGTATTGAGGTTCCTGTCATTTATTTCTGTCTGTTCTCATTTTTTTTGGTTGTTTTTTTTAACGTTAGGACAGGATTACACTTTATCATAATGCATCTCTCTGGTTCATTACAGGAAACAGTTACGATGCGTTGATGGTGTCACTTGTATTAGCTCCTTATATTTAAACTGAATATTTAGAGTCAGGAGACAAAGTGTTTGTGTGCGTGAATCACAAAACAAATTCTACTATTGAAGGAACAAATCTGGGACGTTTTACGGAACTCAAATAAACAATGCCTTTTGAAAAACGTTGTCAGGATCAACTCAAAATGGCCGGGCTCTGACATCTGCTTTAAAGTTTCCTTCACAGAGAAACAAGATTATTAAACGTAAAATAAATGAATGGTGTTTAAACAGTTACCGGTTCTACCTGCGTCCATCGGTCACTTTTGATCCAAACATTCCAGCTCTAACTTCTTCTACGTAGCTTCATTTTAAACCACAGTTTAAAGCTGCATTGATTGATTCTGTTTTCATCAGGGGGTAAAAAATAAAACTAGGGGAAAAATGAATAGTGACTAAAATGTGTTGTTTGATTCAGTGTTTTAAAAATAAATCCACTGATGTAGCTTAGACCTGATACAATCCTGATCTCGTCAGATTTACACTAAATAAAATCAGGATTCTAGTTTGTGTCCAGTATCTGTGCAACAGGGCAAAACTACTTAAATGTGGTAAAACACCAAAACTGTCTAATCTTCTACGGAGTCCCAGACGTGACAAATGTCTTCAACAGGCAAATAAGACGATTTATAAATATTTTAAATAACGGCTTTTTAAATAAACTTAAATTGATTTAAAAACTGTTGCTTTAGTCACTTACTAAATATAAATTTACATTTACCACTTTAAAGACTTTTTAAAAAACTTTTACACTTCCCAGTGTTGACACAGGTTATAATTTTATATTAAACATATTTTTATTTTAGTTCATTGTAATTTGTTAGTAAAACCAAATCCATGTTAAATTTTTTTTTTTTTACAATTTGGACATAAAGCAAAAATAAATTATAATTATTTAACTCTCTGGGCAGTTTGTTAACTATGGACTTAATATCTCATAATTAAAATTTAAACTGTCATAATTTTGACGGTTTCTTTAGCTTTTTATAAAAAGTTAAAGAACTTTGAGCCAAAATGATCATTTTGACTTTGTATCTCCCAGTTACTCAGTATGAGATTTTTTATTTTAGTAATTTGTTAGTAAAAAACTGTTACATGAATTTTCCACAGTGTGAAGATAAAGAAACAAATGATTCAGTTTGTTTACTACAGTTGTTTGTCGCCTCCAGGACGTACGGTTGATGTGGTTTATTGGAAAATAAATTTTCCTGCCCCGCTTGCTTTAAACTCTCCGTCCGACTGTTCAGGTTCTGGTTTCAAGTCATCCAGTGCAGGTACAGAATCTGGTTTTTAACTTGAGTGCAGGTCTGTGATTTTCTCTTATCATGCTCTGTAACTTTTCTTTTCTGTACGTCTGTTGTAACGAAAATGCTTTTTATGATTCTTTGACTATTTATAATCTAAACCTGATGATTTTCTTCAGCTCTGTCACTGTTCCACTGCGGGGACTCACTTAACTGTAAATAAAGTATATACATGTATAAATATACTGTAAATACGCCTCTGCATCAAACACCACGTTTCTTATTTCTGCCCCTCGATACTTCTGCTGCTTATAAAGTTCTGAGTCATTAAAATTAAAGAAAGGCTTAGCACATATGAAGCTCGTCTGAAGTTCAGATATTTAAAGCTGATTTATTCAAATCAGTTGATGATTTATGTTTCATATTTAACAAAACAGAAAATAACAAAACAGTTTTTAAGTCACTGTTAAGAAGGAAAAGAGTCACTTCAGGTGGTTCATCATCCGAGAACTGGTTCCAGTCCAGATCCGTCCTGTTTCTGCTGCTAACGTATAAAATGACGACCGAGTCAGGAACCAAACGCTGGTTCACCTTCAGATTCATGTTCAGATTTTAAATGTCTAAAATAATACGTCCACGTTACTTCACTGACAAGTCATCACTTTTAGTTTCATGTTTCCAGATGTGTGATTATATTTGTACTTCACTGTACTTTTAAAAAAAATACGAAGCTTTGTTAAAAATCAATCAACACAAAGTCAAAGTTGAGCTGAAAAGTGATTCGATTCCAAAGGATCTGAATTTGATTAAACTCCAAACTACATGTGAAGAATTGATGTTAAAGTGTCGACTGGTTTCACATGAATCCAGGAGATTCACGTCGTCCTGACTCAGTTTCTGCTCCACATTAAAAACTGGGAACACAAATGGGATTTAAATCCTGGAACCCCCCCCCCCTCACACACACACACACAGAAACCACCTCCTGTGAGAAACCTGAACAGAAACGTCTCAGAGAAAAACCAGCTCCTGTGAGGACCCCCGGTGTGACCTGGTCCTAAGTGTGTCCACGCGTCCTCGTGTCACAGTTCTGATTGACAGCTGAGGCTCTGTGATGTCACTACGTGGTTCTGCTCTTGGGGGCGGGCTCTGTTTCCTGCTCGTACTCGATCTCCACGTATGCTCGCTTCTTCCTCGCTGCCACGCCGTTAGCCGGAGATTTGCCTTTAGACCTGGAGGCCTTCGTTGTCTGCAGCTCCACCTCCTCTTCCTCCTCCATCTCCTCCTCCTCTTCTTCACTCGTCTCCTCCTCCTCTTCATCGCTGCTCGTCTTCAGTTTGTTCATGTCCTGAGAGACGAAACATAAAGTTTTTATTATTTCAAAATTCACATCAGTTTTGTTCCCGTTTAGTCCTGAAAAAGCATCAGACCAACTTTTTATAGACTAACAGGTCATGTACTGGTCAAATACTGGTCAGGTACTGGTCAGGTACTGGTCAAATACTGTTCATGTACTGGTCAAATACTGGTCAAATACTGGTCATGTACTTGTCAGATACTGGTCAGATACTGGTCATACAGGTCATGTACTGGTCATACAGGGCTTGTACCTCGAAGTCGCTCAGGTCGCTCTCGTCCACCTCGTCTTCTGCTACAAACTCTCTCTTCCCGACATCCTGCACACACACACAAACATGTCATGTTAGTTTTCTATGCAGTACTTTTACTTCTAACAGAGTATTTCCACACTGTAGTATCACTCCAGAGTACGAGTCCTTCCTCACCTCGTCGTCCTCCTCCTCTTCCTCAGACTCTGACTCGCTCTCTTCGTCCTGCTGCTCCAGAGCTCTGTCGAAGGCGTGGATGGGGAAGTTGTAGATGTCTCCGTACTGAAACCAAACAACACGGCTGCTCATTAATCACATTTAGTTCAGTCCAGTTTCAGAGTCTGTTCAGAACTGGAATTCTGTCTGAGGGTCAGAGCGTCGTACCGTTCCCTGTTTGAGTCTCTCCAGCAGCTCCTTCTCGATGGCGTTGTCCAGCTGCGCAGCGATCAGAGCTTTCTCCTACAAACACAAAAAAACAGGTGAATGCGCCTTTAATGTTTAATCACGTAAAGAGGTAACGACGCCCACGCGTGCAGTTCACTCACCTCTTTCCTCTTCTCTCTCTGCTCCACCTTCCTGCTGAGAGGAACCAGCTTCCTCCTAAAACCAGACACACGTCAGACTGTAAAGTTCACTGCAGCTGGTTCAGGATAAAAACACACTGATCGTCTGGTTCTTAATTAAACAAACGCATTTTAAGATGAGATGAAGCCGATTCTGTGCACAGCTGCGTTAAACAGTGACGTTCTCTCCACAGGAGGTGATAAATGTCCCAGAATGACAGAGAGTAATCTGAGCACTCTGGGACAAACCAGGTTTTTCTATTCTCTAGTCCTGATTACAGAAACCAGGTAAGAAATCAGCTCACTCCAGAAAGAAGACTCTAAACCAGGGGTGTCTAATCCTGGTCCTCGAGGGCCTCCATCCTGCTCGTTTACCAACCCATACATATAAGACAGATAGATATCGCAGTAAGGCTGTACTTACTGCCTCTTGAGCACCAGCTTGCGCATGCGGATCAGGTACTGAGTGATTTTGGTGAATCTCTGTTTACACTTGTGTCTGATGAAGCGAGGCCAGTAAATCAGGTTCTGGTCGATCTGTTCCAGAGCTTTCTCGTAGTTTTTACTGAGCTTCACCTGCACAGAAACACACAGACACCAACTGTTTAACACCACACATGTTCTGATGTTCTCCTGTATCAGTCCAACATTAAACGACAGGTTATTTTGTTCATTAAAGAAGTGAAATGTGGCTGAATCAACACACTGACTCATCAATACAGCAAACATTTAAAGATGTACATGTGTTTTTTTTTTTATAACACAATGTGTTAACTCACAGTTAACTGGTCCAACAGAAACAACATTGACTGTGGAATAAAGTACAAACAGAAATAAAACCACTGCTCGTTCTCACCTTCTCCCACATCTTGGCAGGAAACGCTGCTCTCTCGATCACCTTCATGTAGAGGAAACACTGACCTGAGGAGAAAACGTCTTTGTTACTGTGCTGAACCACTTTTATTGTGTTTAAATTAAAACGTGTGCCTGTATTCTATTAAAAACTACATTCATATTGTTTCCTTTTGTTCTTATCTGACTCTCCTTGTCTGTCTTTGATGGTTTAACAAGTTTCCATTTCTACATCAAACTAATCTCTCTTGATTTGTTGTTTTTTACAGTGAAAAATCCTCTAATGCAGCAAATTAATGAAAGTCGTAGGTGTGTGATTAAAAACTAGCTTCATGTTTGCAGCTTGATGCAGTCAGAGAAACGTCACCTTTCTCCTCTCTGATGGTGGCGTACTGGCTGTTTGCCAGAGGACACGACGAGCGGTTACACAACCCCGTGATGTTGTATTCATTACGACAGAAGTTCTGGCTCTTTGTCCTGAACAGAGAGAAAGGAAAAAAAGATACAGAATCACACCTGCAGCTCATTTTCTTTACTCTTAACCTGAGAAAAAGTTTGTTATATTCTGCTATTTTGAGCCATTTAGTTTATGCTAATTCATCAAAAGTTAAAAAGTCCCAATACGTCGATAATTATTATAAACATTCATTTCTACATTTGTTGCCAACGTGCTCACGTCACATTCAAACATCCAAAACACTTCATATTATAACATCAATGAACAAATGAATAATTCAGTTTAACACTTACTTTACTTTGAAGGAGCAGAACTGTTTGTTTCCTATCACGTCCCAGATCACCTGCACAAAGGAGATCAATTATAACCTGGATTTAATATAGAAACATGGTCTATTGAAGATTGATTTATTAACCAACCACATTTTGAGAAATTCTGATAACATGTGAAGAACTAATTGTCACAGAACCTTAATTTCAACTATGTGCAAGTCAAGACAAATTTATTTGTCACAAGATCAAAGTTGTTCATAAAGGCACAAACAAAAAAAACACAAAATATAAAAGATTTAAACAGGATGAAGATAAAATTAGACAAGACTGGAGTAAACCTGTAGAAGATGAAATAAATCTTTATTTATCCTGAAGGAAACTGTTGTTTCAACATGTTCAAATAACAGTAGTTGAAAAAACAGTTCACAATGTACATGTCTTACATGAATAAACACACAAACTGCTCATTTATTTATTTTTATTTTCCAGAGTTAAGATTTCTATATTAATTTCATTTATTTGTTTTCTGTGTCATAAAAAACTGCGTCTCCATGTTCTTCATACATGACATAAAATACTCTAAAGATGTAAAAAGACCAAGAATATTAAGTCAACACAAAACTCTACTGATCTGTTGATCGACTTGTGTCTTTTTACTGTTTGTTGACAGAGAAGCTCGACAACTTCAAATATGCACATTTTCACACGTGAAAGTCTCTCGAATGTGGTTTTAACATTATATTTCTGTCCGTGTATAATTATTAAAGATAACTGTTCTTGGGTAACTAGTCCTGCTCCTACAGATGATGAATAAATGAGTAAAGTCAGAGTAAATTTAACAGAACTAACAGGTTTTAATAGTTACCGGTAAGCTAACGTTAGCATGAGGACTCCTACACCACATCAGCAGCTTCGTATTAATTTATCACACTCACGTCGTCGTGTTGCATTTTCGGTCCGTCTCAGAGCTGCTCACAGCTTCTCCAACACGTTCACGGTTTCTCTTAATGACAATAAATAAGTTAATGTGAAGTTATGAAGCAGTGTTTCTGTCTTCGAAGCCACATGGACGCTCAGCGAGACACCATTTCTGTTTGCATGGGCCGACGAAATCTCGGCCTCGAGAGGCAACGTGACGAAATATCGCGATACTGCTAAAACTTTATTAACAACTTTTGTTTATGACAAAAGAATACGCTGAAATAAATACCAAATTTGGACTTTATATAAACCACAATAATAACACTCTTAATACTTAATAATTGGCTACATAAATTTACATAAATTAGAGCATTTATTACTGCATGTAAATGTAAAGTATGGGACATACTTCATAAAATAAATAAATCAATTTACCAAATTTCTCCTGTGATAAATGTTCAGAAAATAATATTCTCATTGGAAAAAAATTAAAAAAAGAAAAGAATAAATAAAACTAACAAACACGTTAACAACAACAGAAGAGAAACTCCTCACTAACTTGAATTAATTGAATATTATTTTTATTTTATCTGTGAAGATTCTCAGTCATCCAGGTCATGGTTATCTCAAAAAACGGTTTTCAATGGCAACTGGACTTGTTTTAGTTCCTTGACTACGTTTCACCCTTCCATTCCAGAGGGCTTTTTCAAGTCTTTTTTATTTTTTTTTATTTTATTATTATTATTAATATTTTTATCTGCTGTAAAGAAATGTTATTTTCAATGGTATCTATAAATTGACAAATTGAAAAATAAACAATAATAATGTAGATAACATAAATAAATGTAGAAATAAAACGTTCTAGTTAAAAACAGATAAACCAGATTACCGACATTTGTATAGATTATTGTAGATTTCTAACTACTGATTCACGGGGTTTGAAATCTTTTAGCACCCTCCCTGTTAAGCATCTTCTAGTTCAGCTGTCATTGGGTGAGAGGCAGGGCACACCTGGACAGGTCGTCGGCCTATCACAGGGCTCGTTTATCACCATGTTTATTTTATCTTCACTATGTGTGAATTTTTGACTTGTTGCATGTTTCACATGTTAGATTTTTATTTTCAATCTCGAGTAGAATTTTACATATTTAATTACTTCAACAGACAGTGTCACAGTTTATGACGGCTCAACGTTTATTATATTTTACTTCCATCATGTCAAATTAAACATAATATCATCAAATTGTTTTTCATGTTTATGAGAAGAGTCTGATGGTAAAAAAAAGTTTGTAGTGTGGCAATAAATAAACATAGAAATTTGTTTATTGTATATTTATTAGTCATAGTACTTAAATGCATGTGGATGTTGACAGGCTACATATAGAAATAAATACTTTTGGTAAATTCAACATTAACTTATTATTTCTTATCATGTCACTTCGAGGCCCCCATACTTCTGTTGAAAATATAATTTTAATTGTTACTGCGATTCTACGTAATAACTGAGTTTTACCATAAACACAGACAAGGTCCAATTATATACTTACTATTATTTTATCATTTCTTTTATCAACTTTTTCGGTTTTCTGGTTTCTCCCGGTTCAGGATCAGACGGGCTGAGGCGCATGACGTAACAAGGTTAGAGGGCTGCACCTTTCACGGACGATCCGTGATCAGACCAATCATCATTTTCATGAACCGAAGGATCAAACTTCCAACATGGCGGGAACCCTGCCTCTATCACCGCCCCAGCTCTCTGGCTGACGGTGTCTCAGGTCACAGGAAACACGAAAGAGATTTAATCTGCACATTATGTCACATTAAACATAATCGAACATCTCCGAGTCGTTTCCAGGCTTCAGGAGAAGTAACCGCTGGTAAAACACGGTTTTATTATCGCTGCAGGAGAGGTGCATTGTGGGAATGAATGTTTTTTAAACTGATTTACAGCGACGCCTGGTGTTTTGGAGGAAAACAACACCTCATTATTCAAATAAACGTTATTAACCGCAGAGGAAACGTGCTTTATTCATCTAAAGATTAATAAAATGAGGTTTAATAAATTAAACAACAGCAGCAGTGGAATGAAGCAGTGATGATGATGATGATGGTCAAAGCAGTTGGATGTGAGGATGAAAAAGTAGCAGGTGGTAGAAGTACACAACTCCAGTGCTCAAGTAAAAGAGCAAGTATTTATACTCTACTACTTCATAGTCTTTATTCAAGTTGAAGTACACGCTGTAAAATCTTCAGTACTCCACTAACAAAACTAAGTGTTTTAATCCCACATGACTTGATGCTGTTGATAAGATGAACGAACGAGTCTGGTCCAGATCTGTTTGACAGAAACAGCAGCAGGTAAATGTTCTGACAGCTGCTTCATCCAGAACAACACATCAGTATTTATTCAGTTCTGTTTTAACAACCTGCCTCTGTGAAGAAAGAACATTACGTTAATGTGCATTGTGCTGCTTCCCTCCCTCGTTCTTCATCGCTGATCCCTGAGCACCTGCAGCCACCTTTATGTTACTTAGTTTAATTCAGTTTATTTATGTGGTGTCAACAAGTGTAAAACTCAGGCTCAGGGTGGGCGGCCATCTGCCTCGACCGGCTGGGGTGAGAGAAAAGAACCAGCAGCCACAGACACAGTTACTGACTGTCGTTACTTCCTGCTGCTGCGCTCGTGTGACAAGTCTGAACAGAGCAGACGTCCAGTCACCACGTGTTTGTTTTGTGTCTGCTGAAAGAAGTGACGGACACATCAGTGAAAAACAGAGAAATGGTTTATTTTAGTAAATAGTGTGAGCTTTTCACGGCTGTACAACACTGGCATCCGTAGTTGGCACTCTTTAAAGGGACAATCCACCCAGACACAGAACTCACTCCGGTCGTCACAACTTCTTTTTACAGCTTCGCTTCGTTTGTCAGTTTGACCTGATAAAAACAGTTCTGTTTGTAGGGGTTCTTTTCTTTTTAATGCTCAGTTACCCCAAAAAACACCTGCGTCTGGGACACACAGTAAGAAAAAAATAAAAATAAAGGAGAGAAAATGAAAAGGCACCCAAAGCCACAACAGACACAACTCAGCCGAACAACTGAAAACTACACGAACATGCAACTCACATCAATTTACACTGAGCTATAGAGGCATGCAAAAACAACACTGCTCTGAACAGGGGCGGCTTCATTCACACACACAGACACACACACACAACAGATCAACATTTTTCTGTAAAACACGTGTCGGCTCCTGGTCAGACGACGTCTACATCATGAAGGCTAAAGGTCTAAAGATCCACCCAGACACTGGGTTTGTTTCCCCCCCACCACAGGAGACGCGATACGGTCTAAACATCTCACGGTTCATTAGCCTTGACACAGGTGCATTGTGGGTAACACCCCCACAACACCCAGGTTACTGTAACGAGCTGCACAGGGCTCAAAGTGACAGAAACCGGCACAGCTGGAGTCAGTTTGGGAGGAAAGAACCAGAGACGGGAGCAGGGTTCATGAGGGATTAGAAAGATTAAACCAGGGGACCGGACACATTTCAGTTACTCTGCATCGGGGCCAAACTGTCATATTTTGTTTTCTTGGATCAATAAATCACTCTGAACCCAAGGTGACCATGAAACATCTTTTTCCACCGAAGCAACAGACAGAAAAAAAAACGGAATATTCAATGAATCAGTTGAAGAAAAGGTAAAGCAGATGTTCTACAATCTGGGGACATGTGGAAGGAGTCTCCATGTTCTAGAATCTGATGCCATCAAAGACAAATGTGGATCATTAAACAAAAAATGTTTTTGGTCAGAACGTGAACGTACAAATGGTTAAAAACGTGTCGATTTTAGACTGTAGAGTTCCAGTCCAGAGAACAATCCAACAGTCCTGACCTAACATCCGTCTTTGTTCAACTCTGTGTTTCAGCTTTTAGAGAAATGATCAGAAACATAAATTAAAATAAATGTTTATTATTGAGGGCAAAGATAAAGGTGGAGGTGTGCAGGTGTTCCTAATATTATGAACCTGTCATCTGCGTGAAATGGGGGAACAAATTCTCTCTGAACGTAGAACAGTCCAGAGCGATTCCACCTTCAGCTTTGACCTTAATAAGAAACATAATTAAACTGAGAAATGTTCCACAAAATGCGAAGCTCGACTTTAATGAGCTGGGATCCAGAATGAAAAGTCACAGAAAACATTTACCTTCTTTAAACCATTTCACATGTTTGAGTCCCATCAGGCACATGAGATGTGGATCAGGCAACACGGCTGCTGATGCTTCAGGTGTGTGGTGTAAATCTGGGTTCTGAACCAGCAAAAAAGCCACGAGCTTCCTACTGCTAACGGAGTGATGTCCAGTTTATACAGGACAGGAGAACAACAGATAATATACAAAGAACCATCAGTATCAAACATATAGACAAAGACGATACAGCTCGTCCATATGAGAACACAAACACTGTAAAGAACTACAACGGGGGGGGCTGAACCCAGCGGGCAGGTTCGGTCTACAACCAAACGTAGACCCGACCCCCGCTGGGACGGCGGCTGCAGCCGATCAATGACAGCTCACGGTAACTTCAGGTTTAGTGATTTGCTGCAGCAACATTTGGGTTTTATTAAAGTCCAGGACTGAATCAGCAGTTTGTTGAAGGCTATTAAAGGGACAATCAGAAATTTTTGGAAATCCTCCTTTGTCAGTTTGTCCGGGCTCTGATGAGAATGTGGATAAGACAAACCAAAGGTGCCAACATTTTATAAGCAGCATATAAACATGAACTAATGGTTTAAACACACTTTAATGTAGCTGTGAGCTGTTTTAAGTCCATTAAGTGTATTTGTAGCTGTATGAATGTAGATACAGCGACACTCAGATTTACATATTAAATATGCTTTAATAAAAACTTTAAAATATTCTCATATCTAAGTGGACCTACTTAGTTTGAAGTCTGATTAACAACAAAATATGTAATTAAATCCAATGTAACTGCATATCACTAAATATGTGTGTATAAGAAATATTACACCTTTTAGTGCTTTTATTTTGTATGTTATAGAATAGCATTTATTTTTATTTATATTGTTTTTTCATTTCCTTTTTACATTTTAAATGTCTGTAGTATTTTGTATGAACTGTGCTTACAGAAATAATTTATTTATATACTGCTTATAGATGTTAAAAGAGCAGGTAAACGTAACGTGGTTAAAAACCGTCCCGTCAATCACTTATCTCATCCATGAAACAAGGATTTCTCAAAATATTGTGTTCAGCTCTGCTTTAACCAGACTCCGTTCAAAAAACAGCGAATTCCAGAAGACATTCTCATTGTGTTAAGGATGACTTAATACTTTTTAGAAAATCTTTTGGCACAAACATAAAGTGTAAAAACACAGAGCTGGAGGATCAACTTTTAAAAAACCCACATCAGTCAAATCTTTATGCTGAACTGACGCTGCAGCAGAAACAGCTAAACAGGAAACACCAGCAAATCTCAGTTTGGATTATTCACCTAACAGAAGGTAAAGTTTTCATTTTAACTCAACTTGAAACTGCATGTTAGCTTCTGAAAGCTCCATCTGTGTGACGAGCTGTTAAACCCTTCTTCTTTTTTTTAGAACAGCTAACGATGCGATTCGGCTGTTTGGGGTCGACTGATGCAACTTAAACACAGCAAAAGGTGAAGGTTTCTCTGAGAACGTCTCTATGACAAAGGTCATTATGGGTAATGTAGGAATCAACAAGAACAGACAAATAATAAAAGAATAGAAAAAACAAATGAGTCCTCTGGTTTGTTCACTGTTCTTCCATCAGTGTCTTTGTTCATCAAAGTGACCTGCGGCGCGGAGAGATGGGGGCAGTCAAATGTGATTGGACGTTCCTACTGTCTAGAGATGCAGATGGAGACTAACGACAGAGACCAGGTGATGGCTGCCCCGGGTCGATGTCTCCATGCTCCTGAAGTCCCAAACTGTCATTAACCCCTGCAGACTCTGACCTGTCCACCCCCTTCCTCAGATAACGGAGGTCTGAAGAGGTCTGGCAGGGTTTCAGGAGAGCAGGGCACGTGGTCTGAGATGGTTTCAGACCTGCTTCAACTCTTTTGTTTCTGTCTGGAGAGGTTTCAGGATCAAGTCCTCGCAGATCTCTGGGTGACTCCGGTTGTCCAAACCAAACTCCATTTATTTTTAGCCACGTTTTTGTTCGCTACAAATGATCCAAACTCGAGTTGAAGTATTTCAGGTCTCATGGCATCATCACTCTTTTTAGGGGCTTTTAAACCAGTTCCGGAGGAAATGTCCTAAAGAAATCTGACAAAAATGATGAATGATTCAACCATCGTCTGCTTTTGTTTATTTCCTTTAAGGCGTTAAACACAGAACTGATCTCATCTCTCTCGGGCGTCTCCATAGATTGTGGTGAGTCCCAGGATGTTTTAAACACTAGTTGTGGTTTGTCTTCAGTGGGGGGTTTGGTGGGGTGTTTGGTGGATCTAAGCAGGTCTCAGTAAGTCATTTTAGGGGAGGGGAGCTTTATGGTCTTAGGAGGTCTTGACCAGGTCGTAGACATAGATGTGGAAGTCGTCGTCAAACTTGATGAAGTACACGGACGGTTTGGCCTCCACCTGGTGGATGACCATGCCCGACCTCTTCCCACCGTCCTCTTTGGCGTACTCGACCTGTTTGCCCACCAGACTGTCGACCACCTCGCCGGGCTCCCGCTCCGCCGCCACGTTGTCATCTGCACAGAGAAAGTTGGTAAATAATGCAGACACAAATGTTGAAGACCTTTTTAATAAGACGGGCACTTTGATACCACATCCACGTGTCCGATACTTTATCTGTGTCGCAAATGTCACTACAGACGACCTCGTGCAGCCACTGTGCACGTGTCAAACAGTAACGTCGCGTCTCGTTTCAGTCAGTGTGTTTTCATGCTCTGAAGTAACCAGGTTACAGTCGGCTTTCTTGAGTAAGCAGATTTTTCAGCTGTCATGTAAACAGTAAACCTGGTGTCAGTAATCGAGGTAGTGGATTAGAGAAACCTGATTTGTCCCAGAGAACTCAGATTACTCTGTCATGTAGATGTGTAACCAGGTTTCTAATCAGCTTTTTACCAGAGAACATGTGCAGGACAAAGGCTGCAGACACTCACCGCTCTACTAGCTTCAGCAGAGAGGAGCAGCTGGGTGAAAGAGGAGGTCATTACACAGAGAGATGCTGCCTCGTTTTTCAGTCCAACTAAAACTGAAACCAACACAAAGACGTCTAAATACGTTTGTCTTGTTTGTTTTTCTTTCATTCAGAGAGTTTGTGCTGTGACTGACTGCGTGTCTCTCCCACAGCACCATCAGGAAGCAGTCTCTTCCATTTCTCTACAGTTAAAACCTGTGAACCTTGTTTCCACAATAAGACCAGGGTAGAGAAACCTGGTTTCTCTGAGTAACCAGGTACCTTAAGTGCATGTAAACACGCTGACAGGGAGCAGGTACGTACATGTTACTAACAGTGTCTCTGTTAGACATACGGTTCCATGTTTCCCTCTCTTTCCCGTCGTGCACATCAGTAGTGTGAGTACAGATCCTTCAGAGGGCCAATGCAAAGTTAGAACTGGCCTTTAGCGACCAAAGATAATCAGCTGCATGAATTTACTGACAGTAACTCCCAGCTGGATATAACCATGACTCTGAAATCATCAATTAACATGACGTGGACCCTAACGAGTCCAGGAACACAGTCTCTGTGTGAAGTTTGTTAGTTTTTGGTTTATATCTTTTGACTCATTTGAGCTACTAAGTCCTGATGTGCTCAATAGAGAACATCCTGGCCTCTCCAGTGAGAGCTCATGTGTTCCTCAGTTCTCAGGAGGTTAAACCTTGTTTGAAAGTCACAGAGCTCAGATAAATGAGTCAAACATTAAATAAATAACTACGTGGTTCATTTTAGTTCTTGCTACAAAATAAATCTTAAACTTATACACAAATTTTAATAACGATCTATTCATGTGATGTGTTAAAAATATGTTTTCACCATTTTTCTTATCAGTGAGTATTGATCGATCGATCAATATATCTGCTGAGCTTAAAGATTTGCTTAAACATGAGTAAACTGTTTTCATTAACACTCACTGGAGTCGGGCATGATGCGGAGGTCTCCCTCCTTGTAGTCGTCCAGCAGCTGG
This sequence comes from Sandelia bainsii, assembly GCA_032362345.1. Classification (NCBI taxonomy): domain Eukaryota; kingdom Metazoa; phylum Chordata; class Actinopteri; order Anabantiformes; family Anabantidae; genus Sandelia; species Sandelia bainsii. Next base: position 25,580,851 of record JAUMHL010000030.1, read on the forward strand.
TACATGTAGAGGACCGGGTCTTTCTCATAGGTGATGTAGAACCAAGAGGTCATGATGGGAGCTCGGGCCAGCACCATCCCCCTCCACTCCTCCTTCGGTCCGTCCTCCGTCTCAAACATGTGCTCCACCGCTTTACCGATTATCGTGTCCGCCAGCAGCGAGTCGCTCACGCGGGCCGGAGCTGGACCGACCACAGTCAGAGAGAGAACAGTTTGTACTGACACACAGACCAAACACCACAGACCACGAGAAAATGTGAGTCAGGTAACAGAGAGTCAGAGGGGGTAGTTCTTCCTCACCCACTCTGTCGGGCAGCACCTCCAGCCCCACCACCCGCTCGTCGTTGTACAGCTCCAGGCCGTAGATGCAGTCGAAGCCGTCGTATTTGATCAGGTAGAGTGAGGGGTTAACAGGGACCTGGTCCAGGACTGTCCCCTTCCACTGAGATGACTTACCTGGAAGGAGGCGCAGACACACACACAGATTTATCAGCTCGACAGGAAAGAAAAAAAGAGGTTTTCTCTTTCATAGATGTGTCATAGGGGCCGTGGAGGAGACGTGGTCACACACAGACTCATTAATATCAGGATTCATTTTCATTCCCACTCAGCATCTTCCTGATGCTGCCTGCAGAAGACCAAACATAACTAAATACATAAATGAACAAATTTTTTAAAATGGCTCTAAATAAACATTTGTCAAAAACCAATAAATAATTTTTTGCTTTGTTGTTGTTATTGTATTAACGTTTTTGTATTTATGCATGTATTTCTTCACATATTCAATAAATAAATGCATAAATGTCAAAAATGTGGAAATTACACAATTATCCATCCATGATCTTAATGTTTGTGACGTGCTGGAGCCTTTCACACAATCATTTATTAGTACATTTCTTTATTTCTACATTTTCAGAAATACAGGGATATTGAAATAAACCTGGCAACATTAAATGTATTCATTTATTTTCTGTGTCACCTTTGAGCCTCCATACTCTCCACTCTGTTTACTCTCTCTCCTCTCACAGTCTTTGACTTTGTTGTGTTGTCCTTGACATTTGCAGACATGTGGGATGAGCATCCTCCCTCTCACTGTGTCAAACTAAGTTTAATCCCACTTACTGCCCTCCTTCCAGATGTGCTGGATCCTGCAGCCCACTATGTTTCTTCTGGGCTGAGCCAGAGTCTTACTGGGACCAACACTGGTCCTCTGTTTCCTGCAGGAGATGGTGACGATGGAGAGGAGGAGAGATGAGGTGAAGGAGGATGAAGAAAACAGTCAAACAGGAGGAAACAGAATCAGAGACGTGAACAGATCAGTCGTTTCTCATCAGACTTACTTGTGTGAGTTCTTCTTCTTCATCATGTTTGCAGAAACACCTGAATGTCCTGAAACACACACACACACACACACACACAGGCACAGTCAGCATCTGTCGTACTGATGCAGCAGGCGGTGCGTTCAAGGACTCACCACCTGGTGCATAACAGAGCAGTGTGGTGTGTTTAACACCTTTTCACAAATGATTTTTATGACATTTTAAGAGACACGAACCACAATAAACATTTCTTAAAATAAAGAAAGTTAATGTGTAAAATAAATCCTGACATCACTCATCACTGTCTCATGTTTTCTGTGACTCACCCCCGTCTGCTCGGGGCCGCTGGGCCGCTGGGCTCTTGAATGGGGTCTTCATTCATCCACCTGTAGGGGGGCAGCCAGCAAGGCCGCTGGTCCAGGCTAAATGCTGGGAGTCTGTCTGTCTGACACCAGCAGGGAGGGGGCTGAGGATGGATGGAGGGAGGGGGCAGGGGAGGGAGGAGGGTAGGGAAAGGAGGGAGGAGGTGGTGGGAAAAAAAGGAGCACCAGGAGTTATGCTGGGCCCCGGACAGGCTGCATACAGGCTGGGAACAGACTAACACCTGGAGAGTCGATGAGGAAACAGTGTGTTGAGCCTGGGGAGGGAAACAAAACAAACAAACTCAGTTGTGTCGTGTTTCTTAAAAAACGCTCCAGAAAAACAACAGGACGACAGAGAAGCGTCACGTGTTGCAGCAAGTTTATAATACGGAGACAGAAAAGTGACAGAAAGAAAACATTAAATACTGATGTAAATAAATTACATTTTACATTTATACACATGCAGGACGCCCCAAGAGACCTGAACTCCCCCAGGGGCAACACCACCCTGAGAGGTCCCAAAAAATGAATGATAGAAAGAACGAATTCAGATCAAATGTCCTGTGATCTGCTGCTATCAGTTTGTAATTTATCATTTATGCTGCTTCGTGTGTTATTTTCATCCATTTGTGTGAATTTGTTTCAGACTTTGATCTGATATTTTTAACTTCATCGTTTAAAAGAATGAAATCAGACGAATCATTTCAACATTAAAATAAAACGTCTCTTTATTCTAACAGAGATTTGTATTGATTAATCAACTGATCAAAACAACTCCAGAGTCAAAGCACGCCTTCATTTCTCCCCAGAAACTTTCTCACAGCCTCTGTGAATAAGTTCATCACGTGCTGCTGTGAATCTACGTGTAAGAGCTGATAGAGAACCAGCGTGTGGAGAACAGAGCAGCAGAGTCCTCTGATAACACCGATATTTTCTGTTCTACAAGGTCACAGAAACACAGACGCAGCCTCCACTGCTGCACAAGTTACAGCAGCAGGATCCTTCTTCCTCTGAAACACACTCCAGAGGTTTACAGCTGTGACGCCATGAATGAGGAGCTGCACACTGCACAACAACCACAGCTGCAACACAAACCACACACCTGCTGCTGCTGCTGCTGCTGCTGCAGGAGCAGACTGTGCTGCAGTAACTGTGCACTACAGCAGACCAGGATCACACCAGGACCAGGACCAGGATCAACAGGACACACTAGATCTGCATCTTACTCCAGGTGTCTTTAGGCCTAATAGCAGGCGTCCTGGATAATCAGCATCTGGTTCTGCTTGCTCTGGGTCCCACTCAGGCTCAGATGAAAAACAGAGGACCTGTGACATCATCAGAACCATAAATAAAGGACTTAACAAAGGTGGATTCAGTTCCAGCAGCAGCAGAACGTCACGTTCAACTGGGTGAAATGTGAAGATATGATCACATAGAAACCATTTCTAAATATAACAGTGAGGTTAAAGAAGAGCAGGAACTATGACGGACGTCTCGCCTACGAAGAAACTTATACTTAGCTGCAGCTAAACCAGCGTCTAACTCTGTTCAGCAGTGGGTGAAAGTAACTAAGTACACTTCAGTCAATCCTTGTAGTCGTGTATAAATCCTGATGGTACCTGGGTGTTTTCCTGCTCTGACAGTTTGACCATTAGTCAGTTAACAGGATGATTTTATTACTGTAACTGTCTTCAGATATGTTTTACTAGATGAGTTGTAACAATTCTCCAATTGGTCTTTCAAAACGTGGATGACCTACAGTCTGTACTGTCCCTGAACGCAGCACAACCCAGCAGCAGCTGACAGGCGGCTCAGTGAACCGGACACAGTGATGTGTTCTTACAGGTTCTCTTACTATAACAAACTGTGCTGAATGTGCGAGCGTCACTGAGCCTTTATTAATGTGCAGGATGTGTGCAACAGGCCGGCAGTGGGTGGGGAGGGGAAGTCTGAGACCACGGACAAGTGTCTCAGTTCTGGTCTCGGTTTCAGAACCCTCACACCCCCTGGTTTTGGAGTATTCTTGTTTATGGTACCTGTGTACGCTGAGCAGAGCAGTGGACTGATGCTAGAGCTTAACCTGCATATTGTAGCTTTAATTTGCAACTAATTTTATAATCAAATAACGAGTGAAAGTCCTTTTAAAACATAAAACTATTCTCTGAGTCTAGTAGGGACGGGGAGGAGGAGCAAAATCTGAACTTTCTTTATACTCAGTACAGTGACAAATGTACAGAACACCACAAACAGACTCTAAGAGACTGAAAACCACTGAGACCACTACAACTTCACTCAACCCCACTGCAGAGACTCAGAGATACGAAGCCACTGCTCAAATCACTGTCACCACAGAATTCACAACCACCATCATCATCATCATCAGTTGACTGAAGAGTGAAATTTGACAAACTGCAAATGTTTTTTAACACTAAACAATCAGAAAATGCCCCCACAGGTTTCCAGTGATACTGTGTGTTCACGAGCTTCAATCACATCAAACACCATCTCATCTTTTTAAAAACTACTTTAACAGGACTGTTTCTTTATGCACAATCTGCCCTGATGGATCATCTCCATACTGCTCATTAGCTCGCGTTCTCTTCGTTTTACTTACTTGTTATTCAAGCTGCTGTTCTTTCTCTGTCTTTCTAGTCCTTTCTGTTTCTACCGTTCACACCACAGAGGGGTTTGAGCACCTCTTCTTCACTTTTTCTTCTGTTTCTGTGTATAGAAACTCGTGTTTATTATATGAAACAAATGAACTAAAAACTGAAAGGGCTACAAGAAATAACTGCAGCCTTTGGAGACGTTTTAATAAGCTGAGCTCTTACATTTGACTCACTGAATTCTGTCTAAATGTACTGTAGTAAAATCCAGACTAACAGAGTCTCCAGTCATTAATATCAAGATCTCATCAAACTACAGAGTAACCTCACCTGAGCAGCAGGTACACGAACTCAGTACCAATGTGCAAGTACTTGTGAAGTACTTCAGTACAAGGAGATGTACCACGTACTAAGTACTAAAATAAACTAGCATCAGACTGACTGAGTTACTGATGAAAAACAAAGTCTGGTCCAGATTTTCATCACCTAACACTATTTTGTGATTGTAATTATTTGAATGAATAAAACTAACGACAAAGATGTGCGTTACCATGGAAACCTGGTGCGGAACAAAACCAGCAGCTGGGAGCAGTGGATCTGATTTTCTGTTCTGAACAACACATCAGCTTTTACATTAGATTAGTTCACATACGTGGACATGAGGAAAAGTCTGACACTCACCTGTGACCTGCAGCAGAAAAACAGAAACAGGTGAATTCACATCAGCACAGCAGTCACTTAGTGTTTTTAGTGTACTGGCAGAATAACGACCCCCCCACACACTGACACACACACCGACACACACAAGAATAAATGTGTGAAAATTCACAGCGGACGTGAAGGTGACATTAAAAACAGCAGCAGTTGTGTTTTAACACGTGTGTGTGTGTTACCGCTTGTTTTGTGACAGTGAAAATGAGCCAAAGGTCACAGTTTAGCCCCCTCCCTGAGTGACCAGCCCGCTCCCCCCCTCACCTGAACCCGCACATCATCCGCATATGTGCACAGCTAATTGGTGAACGCACGGCGGCCATATTGCGCCACTATTTACAAAACCCGCATCGGCGCAAAAAAAAAGGCGCAAGCGAACAAAGGGAGAGGGAGGTCTGTGAGGGAACACACGGGCGCTAAGCTAGCTGCTCTGCGGCAAAACGTCAAACCGTACAACCGGCTCGTTTACCGCTCGTTCGGCGGTGCCAGAGGCCGCAGTTTCTTACCGGTACAGCAATCAGTGTCGCCGCATAATCCCGATCAACCGCCGCGGCTCCAAATTGATCCGCTCTGCCTCCGTTTGGTTTCTCCGCTGCGTCAAGTCAGCAGAGCCAAGATGGAGGGCGGCCGGAAACGAGGCGCACACGGGTCTTCAAAATAAAAGCACGACATTTCACTTTATCTGTTTGTTTTTCATAAAAGCAAAGAAAACAAGATCAACGTCCTTCTTCCCTCAGTCTGCATCTGAGTGGCATTATAAAACTCCAGCAGAAGTGCACAAGTAAAAGTGCAGGTTCATAGCATAGAGTCGTCTTTGTGTCAAATAAATTAATCTACACTAAACCACATACTAAGGTACTGCACTAGGAAATTATTCTGTGCATGAATCTTACTGAGTAACTGATTTAAAAGGACTCAGAGAACAACAGATATCCAAATATAACCATCTACTTAATAATATTGTAAATTAAAATCATAAAGAGGTAAAATGTATATAATACAAGTAGCTAAAACCGTAACACGTTGAAGAATTAATAATTAGAATTTAATATAATTATTGTAAGATATATACTTTTAAATATATATCATTTTAAAGTGAACCAGTCTGGTTAATGAGACATTTTTCTTTTTACAGTATAAATCTGGTAAATGTGTTTTTTATGCTAATACTTTGTACTTTTACTTTATGTATGAATGTCGTTTATGAGGCATATGTGTGGAACAAATCTGCTCTAGATTTGTAGTTTATTTGCTTGTTAACATCAACTCCAGTGATGTTTGAATATTTGTTTTACCTCAGCTGGATCTGGATTTTTATTTAGTATTTCTGCTTCTCATTTGAAGTAAATTCTGAAGCCAGTTTTAGAGCATGTGCTCAGTACTCGTGTATCCTACTCTACTGGCTCTGATGAACTGATAAAACCAACACATTTTTAGAAGATGAACAAAGTCCGAAGGCTTTCACAGGCCTTTAGTTTTAAAAAACTCTCACCGGAAGCAGTACCTGTTACCACGGTTGCCTTGACGATGGTTGTTGTGCAGGTTTGCATTGACGCCAAAAATTCTTCCACCACCGAGTCCCGCCTTTCTCCCTCTTGCTAAATAGTGATCCGAGAGACTAATGGCGGCGCGGTTTGTTGCTGGGTCTTCCTGCCAAATACTGAGAATCTCTGTTGACCTGTTTTCCACAGAGACGGAGCCGTAACAGCAGAACAGTCACAGCACGAGCAGTATTTGGTCTTATTTGTGCGTTGAGTTTTTTTTAAAGAACAGTGCTGTACGGTTTATACAATGCTAAGCTAACAGATCGCTCGCTGCATTGTAGTGCGCACGGGGCCCAGCAGGCGGCGCGCTCTTCACTAGATGTAAAGATAAGAGTGGGTGTTAACGTCCGGGCTGATCCAGAGTCAGATCTGTTAGCTGTGACTCGAGTAATGAAGGTTGGAAAGTGAATAAGAGCTGATCTGTGAGCAGCTAACACAGTGCGTTATGTTCGATTTGCAGTAAGAGACGTCCCAGTAGGGCGGTGTTTATGCACTTTAAACGCAATTGATCAGATGAGGGGACAGCGCCGCTCACTCGAGAGACACTGGTGATGAACACAAAGTGACAAACTGTTAAATTACCGTCAGAGCAGAGGAATGTAGGTAAAACCCGAGAGCCAAGCCCCCCTCACTGTTTGCGGATCCGTTAGTGAGTCGACTTTAGCCCGAGTCCATGCTAGCGCAGCAGAAACGTAGTTATAATCCACACAGCGGGACACCCTGGAAGAGACGAGGAAGCCCCAGGAGGATGGAGAGGAACACGGGTTCGATGTGAAAATCGTTACGGCAAGATGTGAGCTCGAGAACCGGGAGAAAGCAGCGACCGAGGCCAGCGACATCATGTTGGTCCGGAACTCGGTGAGTGGAGCTGCTAGCTGGCTCGGTTAGCACCGCGGGCTAATGCTGCTGTGTACGGTGTTTAAAACGAAGCTGGGCAGGTGACAGATGCTGGACTGTGGTGAAAACACGTTAGACACGTAACGTTAACGTGTTCGGCTTTGTTAGCAGCTCGTTAGCGCTAGAAGCTAATTCAGAGCTGAGCTAACAGCCGCCAACCGGTAAATGTTAGAACTCAGCTGCTTCTTTAACCTGCTAACCCTAGTTGTTTATTAACCTGCTAACTAGTTAGCTCACGTTGACTGCAGGTAAACGGTGACGGATTAATTAAACCGCGTCGTTTATCCAGTAAACTCATAATTTAGTTAAAAGTATCAGTACCACAGTGTAGAAATACCCTGTAAGAAGTAAATCTCATTTATGTAGTAAAACAGGGTTATCAACGTTAGCAGTATCTTTATGCAGAGTAGTTAAGTTCACATTAGTGAATATGATTTTACTGGCTCATACCTACTGATGCTCTCATGTGTTCAGCACTTTAATGTTTCTGATGAGTTTATTTCACCTACTTCATACTTTGTTTTAATGATCAAATCAATCTAATCTCTGAGAATCTTTTACATTAGATTTACTTTACATGCTGCTGGAGATGAAGCAAGTCTGATGATTATACTGTCTTTTGTTTAATTAGTCACATTCTGAACATTAACTAGTAACTTTAGTTATCAAATTAGTGTAATGGAATAAAAGATGGTAATATTAACCTCTGAAATGTACCAAAGTATGAAGTAGTAGAAGTAGTGAAAATACTTGAGTAAAGTAGAAGTACCTAAGAACTAATCGTAAGTACAGTAATTAACTACACGTACTTAATTACTTTCCACCGCCGGTGGTCACTTCTTTCTGTTGTGAGAATGGAGGATTAATCCCCAGATGTCAGCTGGAGACAGTGGAGGAAGAAGTAATGTTACTCACGTCCCTTACCACACTAAAAATACTTATACTCCACTACTAACAACAGTTAACACTAAGGGTTCAAATGTGTAAATATAGGCTGTAAAAAGGAGAATGCATGTAGATCTTTTGCAGGCAGAGGTACTTGAAGAAGTAAATGCAGATTAAAGTCTCCTGTGACTGTTGCATGATTTTATTATTAGATTAATGTGACTGATGCATTTGTGTGTGAGCAGCTTTCACTGTTGCAGTCGGCTGTTGTGGAGCTAGGTTTAAGCAGCTAATGATTATTCTGGAAGTAAAATTCGGAAAAATTAGAAACCGTTAGAGAGTAACACTCACAGTGATTATTTTGTAAAGGAAAATGCATCCAATCATCATATTAGAGAAGCTGGAATGAAAAATGGTTTAAACAATTAGAGAAAAATGTATTATTATTGTTATTAGTTATTTTTCTGTCAGTTGAATAATTGTTTCAGCTTTACATGTATTTGCTGTTTGACTGTGTTATTCAAAAATCTCATGTAACTACAGCTGTCAGATCATTGTAGTGGAGTAAAAAGCCCAGTATTTTACTCTGACATGTACTGAAGTAGCAGTAAAGGAAGTATTGAAGTAAAGCGCCAACAGTTTGGGGATTAATATCTCACATCAATGTAAAATCAGCAGTTTATGTTTGTCATTCTTTTGTCAAATACAGGGATTATCAACCCACAGCTCTTTAGCGCCTCTCTAGTGTCTCCCTGGCTTTGTCAAAAATATGGATATGAAAAAATATGATTTAACAGAAATAAGCAAAAAGCTTAAACCACCTCCAGGTCTGTGCTCAGCTCGCTGCTCCATAACAAAGCCTGGTAGCTTTGAGGCCTGTGTGGAACATGTGAACATACCTTTCCAGACTGGAAGATCATGACATGACCATTGTGCTGAGCTCCATCTCCTTCAATATCACAGCATCTTTATCACGCTCAGAGGAGCATTTTAAAATATTTTTACACACAGCAGCGGTCGAGTGTGTCATTGTCGTGTATGTGGTACCACAGTATGTTGCAGTATTAGTAATGTTGATATGCTAATGGTCTGTGGTACCTGTGTGTCAGGAGCTCAAATAGATTTGTGGCTTCAGCCTCTTTAGACAATCTTCATAACTGTCAAAACTATTTAAAGGCAAAGCAGCAAATCGTTGCTTTTAAGAAGCTGTCAGGGACGACTTTAAAGAGTGCAGCAGTGTGTACTGAATGTGGCTCACACTGCTACATAAAGACTTTAATATGAGGTTCTGGACTTTCAGTGAAGGAGTCATGCAAATGACAGTAACCATGACTGCACACGTTCACATCGTTCATCCACTTATCAAGTCCTTAAAAAAACTTCACGTTCAGCTTCACATGCAAAAACAGGTGACGTCTTCAGGTGTCTTGTTTTGTCGGAGCAGTAGTGTAAAACCCAAAGATACTGATGTGTTGACTGAAGTGTTGCATGTAAACTTTGTCTGAGTTTAGCTTTAAAATACTTTAAATGTGTCGTCTTGACTTCACGTGACGTCGCTTACTGCCAACAGACCCTTCTGTGGTCTGACTTCATTAGAAACTGATCAGTGGGTGAAAACCGTGCAGCTCCACAGATGGTGAGAGATAAAATTTAAGTTAAGTTAATTTGGAGATCAGATGTGGCAGCAGAGTCTTCACCAACGCTGAGCTCAGTTTCCTGTTTGGTTGAATGTGGTGAAGCTGCTGGACTGTATCTGCTCCTTCATTGACTCTCTGCTGCTTGCGTAACACGTCAGTGTCAGTAAGTTGTAGGAGTCATGATCTCCGTCAGGTGCATCGTCATCATCATTTAGCAATAATACAACAAACCGACATTGTGCTCCATTAATCATCTGACGAGGCCTCACATTTCTCTGGTGGCTCGGTCGGATCCTGAGGTCAGAAAAAACTAGATGTTCAAAAACCAGTTGAACCTTCTGCAGCTGCAGCAGTAAATTAACAAGCTAATAAAGTTGTGTAGGATCATGATTCAGCCACAGGAGACATTTTACTGCAGATTTTACTTTGATTCAGTTCATTTAGTGGTTAATAATGTTTCAGTAACATTTTAAATGAATTACTTTTACTTGTACTGAAGTAATTTGAAACTGTGGTACTTTGACTTCTTCCACCTCTGCAGCCAAACACGTGTTTTACTTTGATCGATGTCCTGTCTGTGCTTCAGTTTGTTTCTAATTTTAACATTAATATTCCACACTCTGTTGCTTCATCAGCATCTCTGTAGAGGAGCTCTCGTCCCTCGTGTCCACTTGTTTTCTGTGCTTCTTAGTGTCAGTGTAGTCTAATAAAAAAACAGGCTTTTTAAAATGGCGTTCAGGTGCTTTTCTAAATCTCGTGTCCAGTAACAGAAACATGTTCATGTCTGGATCAGCAGCTCGTGTCCACGTGTTACTGTTCACTCGTCGTGTATGAACAATCAGCCAGTAGAAGATGTAACCGTAGACACAGATAAATAGTTAATGTTTCTTCCTCTCTGCTATCTGCAGCTCAGCCGGAGCCGAGCCAGAGTGACTCATGCGGTGGTGGTGATCTTCCTGGAGTTCTTCGCCTGGGGGCTGCTGACCACGCCCATGCTGACCGTGAGTAAACTCGCACTGAACATCCACCTCAGCACGTGTCGCTTCAGCCAGTAGAGTGTCTCATCAGTCTGTCTGACCTGGTCTCAAATGAACAGGTGGTAACAGTCTCTCCTGCATTTCACTGAACCCTTCCTAATGCTGTAGTTGTTCCTGCTGTGCATTTCAAACCTTTTCAGCTTCTGAAGTTAATACAAGACTTCAGCAGTCTGACTCGGACCACGTCTACATTAAGTTTGGCTAAAACTGTTTTCATGCAGAAACCACATCTGTCCACACCAGGTGTCGCAGCTCATCTCTGCAGTTACACTCACACATCTCAAAACCGGCACAGAAACACAAAGAAGTAACAGTGCTTAAGAGTGAAATGTGTTAGCGTCAATTTTACAGGAGAAAAACTCAGAGAGGACAGACAACAGACGAGCCTGTTTGTTCCACAATGTTGAAGTATTTTTTGAATAGTCCTTTAAATCCCTGCGTCCGTCTCCAGGGTGAAATCAATAAAGCTGCTGTAAGTGAACAGACTCCATCAGGGTGACAGTCCGTCGTGTCCTTCTCTGTTTGTCCTTCAGCAGCCAGGTCTGAGCTGTGATCTGTCACAGTGTGGAGCCCCCCCCCCCCCCCCCCGTGCTGCAGGTCGGGTTGTTCGTTCTGTACAGGAGGTGTGAAGGCTGCAGCAGGATGCAACACTAACGGCACACCTGAATCTCTCCCACAGGCATCATGGTGGGGGGCGTTGTGGCAGCAGGGATGGGAGTAACATAGCTGTGATCATGCTGACTTGCCGCCTGTGTAAGGCCGGTGGGCTTCATGAAGCATGAACGTGTTAAACAGAGCGACGTAGCCACATTCTTCACATTTCAGCTGTTCCACACTCTTCAGGTTTTTGGTCCAGTCAGGCTGCTCCTGTGATCCACTGCTGGAGGTTTAAAACGTTTAACCAGCAGCTGCAAGAGAACCAGGAGAAAGTGTTTGACATGATGCACGATGACTTTGAATCGTGTCGTACGTATGCAGGACAAATCAGAGCTCATCCGTCCAGTGTTTAGAAAGCAGCTCTGGTATGTTTGGTATTTCTAACACGTGTTAAACGTCATGTTAGACGTCACACCCAACATGAAACCAGGCAGGGCTCTGTCACTTTGTTTGGTGGAGTGTAAGTAAATTATATCTAGAATGAAGAGAAAATCTGTTTCTTTGGTACATTTAGTTTTGTAGTAACACAACTCAATCATGAAAATACTCGGACAATTAAACATTTGAGTGAGTAGAAGAAGTCTGACAGAGACGCTACAAACATTCACACGTATGTGATGTGTGTTGTTGTAGGTTCTGCATGAGACGTTTCCTCAGCACACGTTCCTGATGAACGGACTGGTTCAGGGAGTCAAGGTAAAACCTCAGAATTCCTGTTATATTCTGTGTTTGTTCTGAATGATGACGAAACATTTCATTAATAAGTCTATTGACACTTACACAGTAGATACAAAATAAAAAGAGACTCAACATAAAAGAAAACAATGAAAGTGTAATAAATCAGTTTGTAGACACTGTTCATACAAAGGTTGAACGAGAAGCTTAACAGGATCGTTGATGCAGTAAAATCGGACTGGTCCAGTTAAACTGGTCTGGAAATGTCTCCGTGGATCAAACCCCAAATGTTGCCGCTGTAAAAAGAAAAAATACATTTTAATTGGTTAATCCATCGAGCCAGTGTGCTGCTTATGCGTGTGCATCTTATCTTATCTTAGTTTCATTAATCACATCATGAGAAATTGTTGCTATAAACTAAATATAGATGTTCCTATATCAGGAATCACTGAAAAACATGATATAATTATCATCTCCCATCATACTTTGATTATAAAACACTTGGTAAATGTGGTGTTAATGTCTTGAATTGAACTTAAACCCTGCAGAAACCTGGTTAATGATTTGTCAGTAACGTTTCCCTGCGTCTGTACCTGTCCAGGGCCTCCTGTCGTTTCTGTCGGCTCCTCTGATTGGTGCTCTGTCAGACATCTGGGGCAGGAAGTCCTTCCTCCTCATGACGGTTTTCTTCACCTGTGCACCCATCCCCTTCATGAGGATCAGCCCCTGGTGAGACCACAGTAACTTCTTTGTCTTTATTTGATAGCACTGGTGGTCAGGATACATGGGAGCAGACGGGGGGGGTTTGACATGCATCAGACTCCCCCAGCCTGACTCAGACCGGGGATGCTGCTCTGGTTTGAGTCTTTTCAGTCGTGTGCTCGAGGTGAGTCTCAGTTGCCAGGAGGTAGCAACAGGAAATCAATGCAGGTTTTTAACTCCACTCCATTCATGTGACGGCTGCAGTTACTTTGCTTCACTGAATAAATGCTGATGTGTGATTGTAGATGGATAAAATCAGCTCCACCGTCATGGTCAGTGTCTTAATCTGCAAGAAGTAGCAGAGTATTTTCTTTTGATTGTTTCTGCTTCCACTTAGTTTTTATTTCACTACATTTGTTTGACAGCTGTAGTTACTAGTTACTTCTTTGATTACTACTACTCAGTAAATATCAACTGCAGAACTTTTACATGTGTCAGAATATAGTGAAGTAAAAGATGAGAGTCTTTCTCTCACGTCTGGACTTGGACTCAGCAGCTTGAGACAGTTGGATCTGATCTGAATCCTGCTGTAACACGAGTCACTGTTGTTTGAAGTTTTCTCGGCCTCGTGCGTGAAACGTTTGTTCATTCACCAGACGGCAGCTCAGTCACACTCCTGGAAATAATTGAACTGATCCACTGATGTCAGGTCAGATCAGGTTACCGTGTGAACTCTACATTACTGACATGTCTGTGAAAATAACAAATGTTTTCATCAGTCTGTTGTTTTTACAGTTACTCAACTATTTTATCCAGAAAGCATCAACAACACGTCCACAACAACGTACGGATAAAACACACACAAACAAAATGAGACACAAAATCCATCAGCTATAGATGAACCAGGAAACTTAAACCACATAATTTAAAGTTTCCTTAGTTAATTTATTTAAATCTACAGCTGCTGATTTTTACATTTTCAAAAAAATCATTTGCATTTTCCAGTGTGACAAATATTTCACTTTGTGCCAGATAATTTCAAGACATCTGATGACGATTCGAGTGTGGACATACGTGTAAATTACAACTGTAATGTGCTGATTCTAGTTTAGCTTCACAATCAGATGTTTTCATAGTATAAAATTTAATATATATTACAGCTGAAACAATTAATCTGTGAATGATTTTCTCAATTAATTGACAAGTTTACTGTAGAAAATGGTGACGTATCAGTGGCTGAAATGTAAATTTTTCATATTAAAAAAGTTGCTAATTTGTCAACTGATTCTTTCAGTAAACATGAAATCCAAGCTGAAAGAACTGCTGTGATCTCTGAGAGCGGGTCGAGTTAGTCTGCTGCAGCCTGATGGAGTTTAAACAGTCACATGTTGTTCATGTGAGGATCAGGCTGCACGCTGCAGAGCACAGAACACGTTAACCAGAAAACAGCCGGAGCAGTCAAACACTGTCCTATCCTGATGGACTCAAACAGTCCAGACAAGTTTCACACCGTACACGTCTCATGGAGAATGAGATATGATGTGTGTGTGTGTGTGAGACGCAGTGTGAGCAGGAGTGACGAGTGTTTCCACCAAAAGCCGAACATACGATCCAGCAATTTCCACATCTGTGTTTTTCTATTTGAGTGTCTTTGTTTGGAGTTGAAGTTTCCCTGAGTCTGATGTTTTATTAAAGTGGTCGAAGCTCTCACCACAGCAGGATGAGATCAGCTGCTCTCAGTTCACATCAGTCACATGGTTTGTTCATCGTGTTTCACAAACCCTCAGGTCCAAATCGTTTCTCCCTAGTTTCACCAGTTGAAAGCCGGTTTTCCAGGATCTAAAGAAAGTTCTGAAATCAGACGCTGATGAGTTTCACCGTCACGTCTTATTTAATGCAGCTTTAAAGTCACAATAATTAAAAATGTAAACGCACAAACTTTATTTTTCTAGTAAAAGTCTCAACATGAACATAAATAAAATAAGTTTGTTACACAGAGTCACAACATAACATTTAATACAACACAGAAAAAACCAGCTTCAGCAAACATCCAAAGAAACAGAGTCTGAGCACGTTTGTTCTCTCTGACTGGACCTTTGGGACGAACATGAAGCTCTGGTTCCTCTGGTTCCACCTGACACGAGCACACATCTTTGTTTCCTGTCTTATTCTCATGAACACACATGTTCTCTCCTACAGAGCACAGCTGCTATCAGATGATATTTTACATTTGCATTTGATGGCGACTGGACTGGTTCTTAACACGGAGGAAGTGGTTTACGACAGCAGTTATCATCAGCACAGTCCCCCCCCCCCAGGCAGTTTAACACCTATTCTCACTTTGTCTTGTGATGCTAATGACACATGTGGTGATCAGGTGGGACCAGTCTGTGGTCCTGAAGACCAGTCTGAGTCACGCTGAACTAAAAAGAATCCAGTTTTTATTTCATGATGCTGATGACAGCACAGAGTTTGTGTCCCAGCAGCTGAATGTTTCATCATGTCTGGTCCAAACATCGTGACATTTGTATGATCTGATGTGTTTCCCGTCTCTGTGTGAAGGTGGTATTTTGCTCTGATCTCGGTCTCGGGAATCTTCTCTGTGACCTTCTCGGTGATCTTCGCCTACGTCGCCGACATTACAGAGGAGCAGGAGCGGAGCACGGCGTACGGACTGGTGAGAACAGACACTTACTGCTGAATAGATCACAAAGAGGAGTCACATCATGGCTGAGGGGACAGATGTGTGGTTCTAATGGGCTTTTGTGGATCAATGCATAAAGCTTTGTTCACTGAGAGACAGAAAAGCAGCTTCTCTAACCAGTAAAGTTAAAAGAAGGATGAATACTTTGTCTGTAAAAGCCCTCCCCCAGTGTAGACGTCATCAATATTAAAGATGGACAGAAATGAGGCTAAAGTGTTGATGATGAAAACTGAACTACTGAAACTAGATCAAAATAAAAAACCAAATAGAAAAATTGATCTAAATTAAAACATTTCTTTTGCTGTTTTCCTACTTTGTTAAATTCAAACATTTTGTGCATAACAGAAGATAAAGACACATTTTTAATAACTTTATTAGTGACACGTGGAGGCGCAATGAGACGTACATGTGATGTCACTGCTCCTCTGCATCCGTCTGTTCACTTCAGACTTTAATAGCAAACATGTTTTAAACAAACCATGAATCATAACAGAGTTTAAAGATGAAGTCGGAGCTGGTGTTGATCCACCTCTCAGCACCACAAACCGTGAACTTACTGCGATAGCATATTGTGTTTGTGTATAATGAAGGTCCTGCTCTGCGCTCACACAGCTGCTTCATGCTGTTTCCTGCCATTATGATGCTCTGCAGTAAATCAGGGCCACAGGCAGGACAGGAAGCTCTGTTGTTTCTGTGTGTGGTTTATGTTGAGGTGCAGAGACCAACAAAAACCAGGACAATTTCTCCATGTATGATCCAGATAAATCATTTTACAATTTCACGTTTGTGAACCCACACTGACAAACAGAAAAATAACTTAGTACCAGTAAATAATGTAAAAACACAGGTCCTGCATAATTCTCTGTTGCTGCAGCCTCAGCGTAGACGAGGTAACGACAAAGATGTTGTCAACTGTAGCGTCGGCTGCCTGTAAGATGTAAATATTAAACGTGTAGAACAGAAATGAGGCTTAAAAGTAACTTTCTGTGTTTATCACAGTAAAGCCGACGTTATCGATCATGCTGAGGAGTTTGATAAAGCTTTTTAGTGCTGTGCTCGGGGCCAGTGGCTAGATGATTGTTTTTTTAAAATCCCATTATTCAGTATGTTTTGATTTATTAAAGAAACTACAATCTACAGAGTCCCTTCATTTAAACAGAAAAAGGCTGAAGAACATTTTTATGCATCAGCCTCTTCAGAATCGGTGAGATTTGAATGCAGAGAATCTAGTGTTAAGTATGAAGTTGTTATGAGCATTAAGATGAACATGCTATGATTGTTAAATGTTGTTTATGTCCGTAGAAACGTTAGACAAACATATTTTTTGTTTTTGTTCAGTAAAATCCGACTAAATTAAACAAAATTAGATTTAATGCACATTTATCCAAAACAAAAACTAAATGAAAACCAGGAGCTGAAGTTGTAGCTGGACTCAGGTTCAGATTTAAACTGTTTGTGCCTCGTCAGGTCTCGGCGACGTTCGCAGCCAGTTTGGTGACGAGCCCGGCCATCGGCGCCTACCTGTCGGCAAAGTACGGAGACAGCCTGGTGGTTCTTGTTGCCACGGTGATAGCCGTGGCCGACATCGCCTTCGTGTTCTTCGTCGTCCCCGAGTCGCTGCCGGACAAGATGAGGTTGACGTCCTGGGGCTTCCCCATCTCCTGGGAGCAGGCCGACCCCTTCGCTGTGAGTTCACGGGTTCAAACACCAGCTCTTCATCACACTGCAGGTCAAAGAGGAGGAGGAGGAGGAGGAAGAAGAGCACAAGCGTCAGATTTATATTTCTTCCACAACACGCAGTTTTTTTGCATTTTACCAAATCAGGTTCACACAGGGCTCCGTTCAGGGGTAATAAAGGATTCAGATTAGATGCTCTAGTTTGTTTTCTACAGTTATTATTGTAACTCCTGCCGCTGACTGACCAGGAGGGGGCGCTGCAGTACACAGTTAGATTCAACAGGGTGAGATGGACTGACGGTAAAGTCTGAGCATCTCTAACACTGTCTGAGTGACAGCGCTGATCCTGTAGGTGTGTAGGTACATAAATGTGGTGCCAGGTGATTGATTGATTGATTGATGTGAGTTGTACTGACAGCTGGTTGTTTTGTGTTTTCAGTCTCTGCGTCGAGTCGGGAAAGACTCCACAGTGCTGCTGATCTGTGTCACGGTGTTTCTGTCCTACCTGCCTGAAGCTGGACAGTACTCGAGCTTCTTCCTCTACCTGAGACAGGTGAGACACACACAGACACGCACACTCCCTCATCCTAACCTTAACCTAAAGAGTCCATTAACTGTGTGGAGGTTTGGTGAAGGTGCTGACTGATCATTCCCACATCTACTGGGATTTATTTCAGTAAAACATAAGAGAGACATCCTACTAGTAGTACCCAGTATATTTTATCAAAGACTAAAGAGATGCTGCTTTCTACGTATTGATCTAATGATTTCTAAATGACTTTATATATGAGCGCTCATCTACAGATGAAGATGGATCCTGCTCACTGTCAAGAACTCATGACATGATTCATTTCATTCTGTTTCTCCTCACACTCCTCGTCCGTCGTGTGTTTCAGGTGATCGAGTTTTCTCCTGCAGCCATCACCGGCTTCATCGCCATGGTGGGAATCCTGTCTATAGTCGCTCAGGTACACGAGCAAGTGGCTCCTCTGTCTGTTCACTGTGGTGAAGTTTAATTACCTCTACATTCAAATGTCCAGCACAGAACATTGTGTTGCTAAATGTGTCTTATTTACTTTATAATGTGTGTGTGTGTCTCTGTCAGACTCTGTTCCTCAGCGTTCTAATGAGAACCATTGGTAATAAGAACACAGTTCTTCTCGGTCTGGGCTTTCAGCTGTTCCAGCTGGCCTGGTACGGCTTCGGCTCTGAGCCGTGGTGAGTCTTTCCCTGGATTAGATCATTGTTCACGGTGTAGATGCTGTAGCTTATGTTTCCTCCCATAAGATCATAAAAATAAAATCACCTGTCGTCTCTTAGGTGGTTAAACACGTTCTCATTCATTCACATTTGAAAATAAAATATAATCCATGTTTCTGCTCGTATCAGTAGAGCTATCTGCAGGTTCTCACTGTTTTTTTCTTACCGTTCTCAGGATGATGTGGGCAGCAGGAACAGTAGCAGCCATGTCCTCCATTACTTTCCCAGCAGTCTCTGCTCTGGTGTCACACAGTGCATCACCTGACCAGCAAGGTGAGCTCACCTGTCCGTCCAGCTGTGTTAGAGACACAGAGGTTTTTATATTAAACCTCGTCTCTTCCTCCTCCTTCCTTCAGACAAGTGAATCATAACTTCCTGTGTGTGTGTGTGTGTGTGCGCAGGTGTGGTTCAGGGGATGATCACAGGTATCAGAGGTCTGTGTAACGGTTTGGGTCCGGCTCTGTACGGCTTCATCTTCTTCCTCTTCAATGTGGAGCTGAACGACATGGAGCCAGTGGCAGGAAAACAGAGCACTGAGGTGAACACGGCTCTGAATGTGTGTAAACCTGTAAAAACAGACACGTTAAAATGAAGCTGACGTCTCTGTCTCTCTGCAGAAGTCCGTCATCCCCGGTCCTCCCTTCTTGTTCGGGGCGTGCGCCGTCGTGTTTGCTATCGTCGTCGCCGTCTTCATCCCTGAGCACCACCGACTGACCGAGGTCAAGACCTGCTCCTCCCGCAAGTCCAGCAGCTCCTCCTCCGCACATGCTCAGAACGGCGGCTCTCTGACCACGCCCCCCAGCGACGCGGAGGACATCGAGCCGCTGCTACAGGACAGCAGCTTGTGACTGTCGGGCAGACCAGCCAATCACAGCGCAGAGGACTAATGTCCCGCCTCCTTCAGAAGAAAGCGTTTTCAGTTTTTATTTTTTCTGTCTTCAGATGAAGAGTCGGGTCCCACTGATTCTCATGATCCCTCAGCTGAAGCTACAGGACACGCAGCTGGTTCAGATCAATTCACTGGTTTAAAATATCGACTCAGATTTCAAATGAAACAAAAGGTCAAATTACATCAAGTTTGTGAGAAAGTAAAAACAAAAAACACTTTAAATCCTCTTCATCTCTTTACTTCATCACTGTTGCAGAAAAACCGAATCAGCACAAGTGTTTGTGCAGCAACATATAATTAATATAATAAAACAAAGTTTGATTAAGTTCTGCATCGTTTAAACCACTTCTAGAACCTTGTCCAGGTGTTTCTGTGCAGGTACAACCAAAGGGCTTTGAACCCTCCGTGGGTTTGTCACCATCAAACTAAAACACATCAGACAAAACACGGACCTGTCGCTCATCACTGAATCACGGTAGATCTTCACCGCTCGAGCACCAGGACGTCTCCGCGTGACCTCTGACCTGCTTCATCTGGTGCAGACAGCGACTGTAACGAGTCTGAGCTCGTGTCTGAAACCACTTTAGACACAAAACCATCAGTCTGACCTGACTCCACCCATCAAACACTCCGGAGGACGGTGAAGTCTACCTGTAGGGGGCGCTGCAGTTTCAATGTCGAGATGTGTTTTTGTTTTTTTGTGTAAGTATAATCTGAACTGTTCCGTTACTGTTAGACTGTCACACTGAGCATGTGCAGACTGACAGACTGATGTCTTCGAGCTGCTCAGTGTTTCCACACTGAGGAGAAACAACGACAACGTTAAGAAATTAGTTTAAGAGCTTTGTGTTGATCCGGTTCAGGTTCTCAGTCTACCGTTTGGTTCTTTCTTCAGGATTCCTGCTCTCGTCTGGTTTCAGTTATTTGACTTTAATCATTCCTTCTGCTGATCCAGTTTTCCCTGCTCCAGTTTGAGACAGAACAAGAAGGAGCTCGTAGCTTTGATTTGTCTCATCAGATACTTTCAGCATCACGTTTATCAATGTCTCATGTTGAAATACTTGAAGTGTGAAGCTCCTCCCACCCACCTGTCTGCCGCTCCAGGTGAAATCAAACATTCTCGTTGTTTAGTTTATTAAACCACAGAACTGATCAGTCAGAATCAGCAGCTTGTTGTGAACCAAACGGTGCCATGTTGTTGTTGTTTTTTTGTTTTTTTTCTTGTTTCTTCTGCCTTATCGTCCAAACCACCACATTCCATAAAAAGACGCCGGGTGACCGTTAATTTAACACGATAATGATGAATCACGTTGCTGTTCCCTCAGTCACTGATGATGTCAAAGACAGATGGACCTGCCGTGTATTTTTCTACAGAGACCCTGCAGACTTGTTACTGAATGTCATTAACTTTTGTCCTGAATGTCTTCGTCCTCTTGTTGAACTCTGTCTCTCTGGTCCTGATGCGGCTGCTGCTGCATTCACATCTCATCACAAAGTTTCTCTCAGTCGTCGCCGCTTCTCCTGATGTTGTCTTCCTGCACAGATCGGTGTAACTCAGTAATAGTAAAAACAGATGAAGAAGAAAAGAACGGCTCGTCTTATTTTGAAAAATGACAATCCAAGTCTTTATAAAAGATCTGTCAAAAGCAGAATCTGCTCAGTTCACAGCAAACAGATGATGGTAACGTGCACGAGGGACGTCTCCATCACGTTTTCATCCGCTCTGACAAGAGTACTTACATACTCAGACTTAAATACTTCAATACTGAGTAATGTATACGACTGAAGTTAGAAGAAACACGTTTAGCTTTGCTCAGAGTGAAGCGGTGATGAATCAACTTTGCAGTGAGACGTGAAGCTGAAGCAGAAACATGTCGGTCAGAGAAATGATGATGAACCTGTGTGAGGAAGAACACGTGTTACTGAAGCTTCTCTCAACATTTCATTCCCCACTGAACTGAAGAAAAACCTTTAACTTATCTGATTATTACTAGAACAGTAACTTATGCAGTCAAACATTTCCAGATATTTGTCCCCCCCCCTTTGCTGATTGCTGCACTTTAATTTCTCTGAACTTGTGCCTCGAATCATTCTTCATGTTCATATCTGTTTTTATATCTGAATGATGTCGACGTGTTGTGCGTTTGCTTTTATCTTATTAAGGACATAATTTTAATAATATCTGACAATAATAATAAAGACAAATGTATGGAATTTGATATGTGGACATTTTGTGGTTTATTTTTTATTATAAATTAAATAATTAATTTAACTATTTGTGAAACCAGAGTAAAACTCAATGTGACCTGCACGGCTGCAGCGTCTGAGGCCTTTAACACATTTAAACTTTTCTTTTCCCCTCATGACGATAATGTTCATGTATTTATACATGTTCATACATTTGAACTTTTATGAATACACAAAATCAAACGATGCAATGCAAATGTATTTTCACAAACAGCTTTTATTAAAGATTATAAAGTAAAATGTCCTGGTAACAACCACACAATTAAAACACAGCCACACACGTCAAACTGTTAAAAAACAGAAGTACAAAGACTTTTTGAGGAAAGTCATGAGGCCAAATCTGGAGGAAACATCACTGAATGGTTTTAAATGAGTTAGAAATAAATCTAATAAATGTGTTAACAAACTCAACTTTAACACAAAATGTACAGTTTACAACCTGACAGCGAATAATTACTGAATAAAAGCATCAAATCCATTTATTCTTTAAACCTTTAACTTGTTTAAAATCACTTTCACTCTTTAAACTGATAAATCCAGATGAATTCAAAGACAAAAACATGACGAAGAGAAATAAAGCGGTTTCACCCTGAGCGTGTTTTCATAGCTGATATTTAAAAATCCATATTTCTGAAGAAGAGAAACTGAGTTTATGGTGAAGAAGTGAAGTTAAGTGTGTGAGTTTACGTCTGTTTACATGATGAAAATCTGATTTTGGAATGAAAAAGTCATTTTTGAAAATTAGTCTGAAAACAACCAAACAAAAGAAAAAGATTCAGTAACTCAGCAGGAATCCAGGGAGTAAAAAATGTTCAAATGAAGAAGTTAACACGACAAACACTGATGTTTCTTGATATTTGTGATAATGATGTAAATGAAGATGTAGGAGAGAAATTTGTTTAATCTGTGATTGCAGTTTGCAGGCAGCAGCATATTTTAGTGCAAACATTTTCCTTCTTTTGCAGTGAGCTGCTGTGTTTCACTGCGTTTACATGCACATCAGTGACCAGCTCACTCAGAAAGACTTAATGTGGCAGCACGGTTCACAGATGGTAACTGTGCTGTGTTCGTGTAGCTGCAGAGTGACAGTGAGAGATAAACCGAAAAGGAACTGAGCATAAAACTAAACTTTCGTTTTTTATCTGACATATTTTGCTCCTTTCTTTTTAGTTCTGCTTCAAAACGTTCTGTAAAAAATCACCTTTCAAATATCTTTCAGCTCAACTTTCATCCTCTTCGTCCTCCTCTTCCTCACAGCAGGCAGGAGATGGAGACCTTGGTGGTGGAGTAGGGGACGGTGTCTGGTGAGGGACAAACAAAACATTGACAGTTTTATCTGATCCTCACTGTTAGGAACAAAGAATCAGACACTGACAAACAGTAAATCTGCGTCTGTCTCACAGCAGCAGGATCGAGATGCGTCTCGTGTGTGCGACACAGTGAGTCTACAGTGTGTGTCACTGCGTTTGTGCACAGCAAACAGAGAACGTGCAGTGACGTCATGCTCCAGCAGCTGCTACTGATGCTGCAGATAGTTTCCTCTGCAGAGTCGTGTGTTTTTCTGTCGTTTCATGTTAATGATCACAGTGAGTTTTGCTCCATCGATGCTCTAATACTGGTGAATTATTTGGCTGTAGTTGTTTTATTAGTCGTTTCAGGCGTCACTGTGCTTTCGCCTCAGTCTCACCTCTGTCCTTCAGCGTGCTGACGTAGGCCTCGATGAACTCCTTCTCTCTGCTGTCCTTCTTCACCTCCTCCTGTCTCCTCTCCTGCCACCTCCTCCTCTTGTTCTTTTTCTTCTTCTCCTCCTCTTTCTTCTTCCTCTCTGCGCTCGTCAGGTTGTCGTACAGTCGGATAAACCTGCAGGAACAGTGCAGACGACAGTTACAGTCTAGTCTCCACCACCTGCAGGACAAACAGCAGAGCGTCTGTGTTTCTCCTCTGTGTTGGGGGGAGGAACATCTCCATGTCCTCTGATGGGAACAGTGTGGATGCTGACAGCTGATATACATTTAGAAGATATAAGACAAGCCTAAAAAACAGATTCATCTCCTCTATCAAGTTCTGTCTGACTCCATCTATAGCCTCCTTTATCATATGTACGGTACATACACTGTGTAATAAAATTCACATTCAGAGCCACGGTGATGACAATTGTGTCACTGTCCAAATATATTTACATACAATATACACACGTGACTGTTTGTATATTCGCCAAACATCTAAGTGTGTTCAGTAACCTGCACTTTACTGCAGCTACAGCTTGTTTTAGATCATTCATCTGTACTTAAACTACAGAGTGTGACAGTTTTTAGAAAACAAAACTTTCGTCTTTATTCTGTTTTATTTTATACTATGCATTTTAAATTAGATTCGATTCAACTTCAAAGAAACTGTTCCTGCTCCTGTACCGTCTCCCTGATGGGAGGAGAGAGTGTGTGTGGGGTCTCTGATGATATTATGGGCTCGACGTAGACATTTAGTTCGCTGTAGGTCAGCAATGGTTGGGAGGGGGGCACCGATGATGTGTTGTGCTGTTTTCACCACACGCTGTAGAGGCTTCCTGTCAGCTACGGAGGAGCTGCTGTACCACACTGTGATGCAGTTACTCAGAATGCTCTCAACACTGCATCTGTTAGTCTGTTTAGCTTTGTGTATAATTTACCCGTAAACTGTTAATGATTAAATACCCTTCTTGCATAATTTGTGACAATGTGAAGGGATTTAAACAACAGAGTGTTTAGATCTCAGAGGTCAGATGTGACCTGATGCTTTACTGTCAGATTCAACCAAAAAGTCCAGACAACTGTTTTAACTGCTGCAAAACATAACCTGAGTTCACCGTGTTCGACTTTAGGGATCATCAAATCAAACATCTTGTTCTTGTCGTGATCTTCAGTCTTTTGTTTCTACACTGTTAAAATCCAGTTGGTTTGGTTTGTGTGCTTTGCCTACTTGATGTCGGGGCTGCTGCACAGTTTGGTCGGGATGCAGTTGAGCTCCTCGCCACTGACCACGATCACCTTGAGTGTAGAAATGTTGCTGAGGCAGAGAGGGAGGTACGACAGGTTGTTCTTATGGAGGAAGAGAGTTTCCAACTTCTCCAACCTGCAGACACACACACAAACACACTGAAATGTTTCCACAGCAGCTGACAGACAAAATGCAAATGAAGCTCAATGTGAAAGGATACGTGACGACTGTTTTCTGTCAGATAACTAGTTGATTAATGGATTGATGTAAAACAGCCCCATCCACAGTAATCAGATGCTTGTGATGTCATCAGTCACCTGTCCATGTCCTGCGGCAGGTCGCTCAGACTGTTGTTGCTCAGGTCCAGCAGCTGCAGGTCGCTCATTCTCAGAGCACAGATGGGAATCGAGATGAACCTGTTCTCCGAGATGTCCAGGTGAACCAGCTGCTTCAGGCTGCTCAGCTGCAAACACCAGAGTCACTGGATTAGAGCTGCAACGATCGATCAGTCGGTTCAGACAGAAAATCAATCAATCAGTTTTACATGTTAAATATTGCACACAGGCAGGTAAGTTTGAATGTGCTCAAACATAGTGGGAGGAAGGGTGGAGTCAAAATACAAGGTGCTTTGTAAAAGAACTCCATCCATTACACCAGTGAGATCAGACATGACAGTTTTCTCACTGTAGGACGGCGTTCATATACGTACAAGGAAATAAACAGCAGTCCTCTTTAGGGACTGATGAAGTTATCTATCGTTTAATCATCCCTGGACCTAAAGCATCAGAAGACGATTCTCTGCATGTCCCTGTGTGTCTGTCTCACCTCAAACGGCAGCTCACACAGGTTGTAGTTTCCAGCAAGTTCGAGTCTCTTCAGGTTCTCGCAGTTTCCAAGCTCTGGAGGAACTTTGGACAGACGGTTGTAACTGACGTTCAGCTCCCTTAACCCGGTCAGTTTACCTGAGGAGACAGGTGCATTTAGATATGTAAGGAAAACAGTCAGAAAATAATCAGTCCTCTGAATTTGTCTTTGTTTGAAATCTTTTTCAGCCTTACCGATCTCAGGCGGCAGCTCAGCGATGGTGTTTTTGGGTATGTCCAGCACAGTGAGCTGGGTGAACAGAGCCAGGTAGTCAGGCAGCCGACAGATCCGTGTCCTCCTGATGTGCCACTCCCTCAGGTAGCACATCCACTGCAGCTCCCTGGGGAAATCCTGGAAAATATTCATGTGTTACCACAGAAGTTCTTACAGATGAATATTCTACAGTGAGTAACTGCATCCTGGACCCGTTAACGTACCATCCAGCGTTCCCCGTCCAGCTGGAAGATCAGCTTGTTCTGATCTGGATCCTTCTCATCCTGCTGGACTCTCTCATCCTGCTGTTCGCCTGTTTCTGACAGACACACAACAACAAACACACAAAGAAATACACAGCACATTGTCAGCTAACACAGCAACACAGCAACACACCAAAAACAAATACAACACAACAACACATCATCAGCAAATACAGAAACACAGCAGATGAACCACAGCCGCCCACACACAGCAGTATTCACCTTCACCCAGCTGTATTTACCTGTGTACACTTGTTCACAACTGCCTGTGTGCTGTTGTGTATCAGTCAGTGTTGATCTCTGCAGGTAATTCTGCAGCAGGTTCAGCTCCTTAGTCTTCAGTGTCTTGCAGTAGATGCGATACTGCCACTCCTGGTCGATCCTGCAGATGTAGACACGTTAATGAATCATCGGCATCGTTACACCGACGTCTGATCAGGTGTCAGCAGACTGGATGTCCCCCATCGCTATGCAAACACCTTCTGATCCCTACAAGCCAGACTCTGACACCCTGTTACACTACGGCGACATAAATAGCAGTGTGTTTGTTCATGTTGCTAAAATCAGACGTGAGCCTCATAGTTTGTGACTAAGAACAGTCAGCTGCGAGTGAGTCTGTATCTTTGTCAGAGTTTATCACTGCTGGTTCAGATTCATACAAGAGAATCTGTTCTCGATATGCCAGGTTGATGTGTGAATATTAAAAGACAACATTTCAACTTATTAGTACAAGCAACCGACAGAAAGAGAAACATGACAAATCATTAAGACAAAAATGTTCATGTCTATCACCAGAGATTTGTCCTTTAAGTTCTGAGGAGATGTTTAATCATAGACAACAGACAAGAGGTGGAAGAAGTCGTCTTTTAGTTAAGTAAAAGTATCATTATAAAGTATGCAGAATGAGTATTTCACATTAAGATATTTCACGGACTAATTATTACTGATGTGTTCATCACTTTAATGGTGCAGCTGGTAAATGTGGAGATAAGTTTAATTACTTGTAAAGTTTATTTTTACAGGTCTGTTGTTTTAACTGCAGGAAAATTTGAAGAAAAGATCTGAGATTTTAGTTCAGTTGTTACGTTTATTATTGATTTCCACATGAAGTTTGCTCTGTTGGAAACTTTATTCTTCATTTCTGCAGAACTGTGTTTGTTTGTAGACACATTTCACATTTTGCAAGTTTAGATCATCTGCAAACTTCTAAATAAAAGTCTGATAAAGTTTGTGTTTATCATTTAAAAAGAACTGGGAGTTATCACTCGTTACTTTACCTGCAGTTCATACAGAACTTAAAAACTGTGCAGCATATTATCATCAGACGTATGCTAACTGTAAAGTCGTGGTTCTACCTGGCGAGGGCGCTCTTCTCGACCCTTTCCACCTCCTTCTTCTGTCTCTGTCTATATTTCTTCACTCTGACCTCCCAGACCCCTCTGATCAGAGACAGGTCGTAGACCGGGACGTCCAACTTCCTCTCCAGACCCATCTCTGCTGCTGCTGCTGCTGCTGCGGGAGACAAGAAGAAGAAGAAGAAGAAGAAGAGTCTGTGTGTGAGTCTTTGCTTCAGACTGAATTATCTCAACAACTCTTAAACATATTGTGATGTGATTTCAGACGTTCCTGGTCCCCAGAGGATAAATCCTATGAACTGACTTTTTCTGAAGAACTGGTTTCACCTTCAAACATTTGTCTTGTTCAGCAAAAAATCTCAACAACCGCTGAACGGACTGGAACAAAGTTTTTTTACAGACGTTCATTCTTTGCAGACGATGGTCAATAGGTCAACGATAGGTCAACATTTAATTAGTCCATGAAAAAACTAAAAACATTCCCATCAGCCTGAGCTGGACACTCTGTTTACTGCTAGTTAGCAAATGCTAGCATGCCAGCAGATTATTTCTCCCCCAACAGAGACTTAAACTCCCCCAGAACTGTTCTTACCTGTGAACGTCCAGCTCAGGTCACTTTCTGCAGCTTGTTTACTGAGACTGAAACACACACAGCTGTGATCTGTGTGTGTGTGTGTGTGTGTGTGTGTGTGTGTATTACTCAGTGTGTTATTTATATCAGCAGAGATGTGTGTGTGTCACATGAGCCCCCCCCCAACCACTCTGCTCACATTTATCTGGATCACTTACATTAAAATATATTTTTTGTAAAACTGCCATAAATTAAAATCATGAATAAACCAGAACTAACGTCTCTGTCAGGATTTATGAGGTCAACTTATATTTCCCAATCAGTAACATAAAAAACACAACTTTAATTTTATTTAAAACCACAAAAAAAGATACACAAGGACATTAAATCTACCTGCGATGTCGATATCCCCCATGCACAGTAGTTTACTATTATCTCCTAATGAGCACCACATAAAAAGTTGTCTGGCCACACTGCAACATTCAAAAAATGGTACAATGTTAAACACACTGAAATTTTAATAAAACATACAACTCGTCGGACCCCAATAAATATATTACCCCACACTGAGCTGTCACTCAGCCCACAGTTAGATTAATGTCCTCTTTCCCACAGAAAAGAACAGACTTCACTGCAGACACCCCTTGATCCACTTCACTACCATTTAGGGAGCCGACAGCAAAAGAAACACCAGCTGCCATGATTCCAAGAGTGTAGGCTTCACTTTCAGTTTTCATTCTGAGTAAGGACTCAGTTCACTCAGTGAGACTCCACTGGGAACCAAGGCAGAGACACAGACTGAAAAACAGAAGATCAGATTCACCTTCCTCTGAGTGAGTCCAGCTACAGGAGAGTGTTGACAAACTCCAACACTGCTGCTTCAAACTGCTGACACACCACACACTGAAGGTGAGTTCGACAAAAAAAAACACGACTGTAAATGTCAGTGAAGTTTGTAGAGGAGCGAGGGAAGCCATGACTGACAGTACTTTGTTTTCAGCTTCAGCTTCAGCGACTAAATGGCTTCCAGATCACCGGAGGATCTCAGCTGTCCGGTCTGTCATGAGGTCTTTAGAGATCCTGTTGTTCTGTCATGTAGCCACAGCTTCTGTAGAGACTGTCTGAAGAACTGGTGGAGAGAGAAACCAACATGAGTGTGTCCAGTTTGTAAGAGAAGATCTTCAAAGAAAGAACCACTTTTAAACCGGGCACTAAAGAACCTGTGTGAGTCCTACTTACAGGACAGATCAGAGACCTTCAGAGCCTCTCTGCAGTCTGCACTCTGAGAAACTCAAACTCTTCTGTCTGGACCATCAGCTGCAAGTTTGTGTCGTCTGCAGA
>JAUMHL010000030.1:25617906-25641225 GCA_032362345.1 Sandelia bainsii
ACCTCTCAACCTCACGCACTAGTTCAGGCTCCTTCCCAACCAGAGAGGTGACATTCCACGTCCCTAGAGCCAGCTTCAGCAGCCGAGGATCAGACCGCCAAGGCCCCTGTCTTCGGCCACCGCCCAACACCGACACGCAAACCCCTCCACCACGATAAGGTGGCGGTTCAAGGAGGGGAGAGATGGTTTAGTATTTAGAAAATCCCTGAGAATGAAGCAAATTGTTCAGACTGGAACGTGGACGTTTCACTACCAGGCAGCATAAAAACACACATTAACATCAGGCTTTGGGCCTCAGACCTGTGCAACTTTACAAAACTATATATGCAAATCAGAACACGAACAGCAGAATCTGTCTTTAAGCATCAGGGAAACCTAAAGATAATCTACAAAAAGGTTTTATCCACATAAAAACAGAATGAAATTATTTGTAAATCTAATTTTATTCACAATAGAACATGGAAAACATATCAAATGTTTCATCTGAGAAAATGAACCATTTTAAGAAAATAAAAACATGGTAACTCTGAAACTGATGGCAGCAACTATGTCAAACTGATCTGGTTGGATCTATATAAAATATACATAGATAAAATAAAATACCCCCACATCCAGAATACCCTACATCTAGAAATGATTGACTCTGGAGTTCAGAACACACGTTAAATATTCCAGCTACCACATTTCCATTAGTGCCCTGTGCCACCCTGACATAGTTGGCACTTTATCAGTTGTCCACCGCAACTAAATGTTTTTCCTGGCTGCAAAAGTGAGAATATTAAACAACAATTTCTTTAATAAAGAAACTATATTAACTTAGCTTAACACAGGCGGTAAAGGTTCACTTCACTTCTAAAATATTACAGATCTCCCAAATTATTTTAACCCAGTAGGTTTGTAATTAATCATAGAATATTTAATGCTTTAATTTCCACCTGATACCACAGTGTCCTGTCAGTATGTGCTGCACTGCTGCGGCCTGAAGAGGTGCAACACACAAAACCTGTAAATATTCAGAGGTTCCAGTTTACTGTTTGCTTTATATTGTATAGAGTTGTGTATTATATACTGTATGCTGTATACTGATGTGAAAACCTACTGGAACATGCCAGCACTGATCTGAATGTGGTGTCTGTGACCAAACTGAGAATGAATGTGGTTTCAGTTGTGGTGAACATGTGACCGTCTGGCAAATAGACGCATCTAAAAACAGATCCTCTCATTACAAACGGCCTCTTCTCTCAGCGAGCTGGAGGACATACCAGGACAAACACTCGACCCTTGCACAGTCTAGTTGTTAAAGGTCTCAGTAATGATGATCACTAACAAGCAGAAACATCAGCCAGTCTGTAACCTGAACCTCATCGTGTCATTGACAAAAAATAAATGAACATCAGTCGTCCACAGTTTGATAATTATACAACTAGTGTGACACAAAACCTGACGCTAGAACAGGAAAGAGCAGCTAAATTACAGACTGTCACATTGTCAGGACAAGACTCAGAAGAACAACACACAGAACATGGTTTTAAACCAGTTCACCTGTCATTTAATGTTCATTTTCAGGAGAGTAATCAGGTAAAGTCAGGCTGGAAAGGGAGGAAACAGATGCAAAGCACAAATCTGATGGAAAACAAAGAGAACTGACGCGGTTAATATAGAAATATACATGAGGCTGATCCAAGCAGAATCTGATCTTTTCTTTGCTGAACTCTAACAGCCCCGACACACCAAGCTGACACCAAAGAATTAGAGGAACAAGAGTGTTAGCTGTTAGCTTTAGCCTTTAGCAAAATAACTAGCATCACACACACTGGTATGATAATGACTGATACCTTATTAATCCTCTTGGGGAAATTATTTGGCAGCTGCATTTTAGATACCAGGGGTTTGGGGTTCAGTGTCTTGTCCAGGGACGACATGTGGTCAAGAACTGGGGCAACCTGGAGTTGAACCATCAACCTTGGGTTTTGTAGACAGTTGCTGTACCAACCGACTGAATCACACTATTAAATCTAATACATTTTTGACTTGACAACAAAGTGTTGGTTGCAGTAATTCAGACCCGGGCCCCTGGTGAAAACTGTTAGTTCTAGGCTAGCAAAGAGTTGGTGCCACTCTGGACCAGTTTTCCTGGCTGAGAACCAGTTCTTTGGCTGTTGAAATGCTAAGAACTGGTTTGAAATTAGGCTCAAAATCAGGCCCAGAACTGGCTTTGTGGAAAAGGGGCAAAAGTGATCGTTTCTTGTGTCTTGTAGTTGTTCTAATTCTCTTTGCACAGGCACAGACCCAGGCGCCTCCTGACTTCTCAGGTCCCTGGTTAATTCAATTATCTATCCATGGGTACAAACCAAATATTTAAAGACTGGGATCCAATAAACCTTGAATGGCAAATCCCTGCAGTTAGTCAACAAACAGGTATTTAAGGAATGGATCAGATGAACCGGCCCAACCGGTCGAGGTAGATGACCGCCCACCCTGAGCCTGGTTCTGCTGGAGGTTTCTTCCGTTAAAGGGAGTTTTTCTTCTCCACTGTCTCCTACTGCTGCTCATGTGGGACTGTTGGGTTTTCTATATTATTCTGTATATACTAACGTGCCATGAGATGACTTTTGTTGTGATCTACATAAAACTGAATTGAATTGAATTGTGACAGTTTTTATAGTTTTATTTCCTTTGAGATAACTTAGTTTAATCGGTTCTGGATTCTGTTTGTCTGAGCATGTTTTACTTGTCCTGATCTGACTGATGTTGCTGAGAACCTGCAGCGTCGCAGTGGTGTTGTCAGCTCCTTCTGTCAAACTCCTTCATTGCCTTATGATGGGATTCTCAGGCAGTGTGATACACATCCTCGTATTAAACCTTCACCTCTTACACCAGTTATTAGTCCTGTCCCATCTAACTCTATCCCCCCTTAACCTTACACCACCACCTCAGACCATCACACCTAATCCCTGTCCTATCCATTACCCTGTACCCCTCTAATCCCCCACCTATCAGTACCATGTTTCTTCTAATCCCCCTGCTATCTATTACCATGTCCCCCACAACTTCACAGCTATCCGCCCCCCCTTCGCCTCTAACTCCAGCTCTAGTCCGCGCTAATTGTGTACGTAATGTGTGACCCGGCCAGAGGCTGGAAAAACGTGTCGCGGGGAGTGGAGGTGATAATCGCACAGCGATGACTGACGGATGCCGGCTGACATGCAGACAGATAACACACATAGACACAGGCTGATATCAGAAGATATTCTGATCCAGATCATAACACTAGGACTTCTTCAGTCTGTTAGTGACATCAAGACTCAGTGAGCAAACTCTGACTGATGATTCAATCCAATTTCTGTTTCCTTATTACAAGTGAGAGTAACATTAATCTCCTTTTTATTTATTTCAGTAATTATGACAAGTGTTAGTCTTGAGAGCCTTAAAGGATAAACACGTGATTTTCTACATTTTTGTTGTCATCAACAAATAATAATAAAAAGATTAAAACCAACAAGGAAATGAGTTGACTCACTGTAACATCTTTGAATCCAGAACCTAACTAATGGCTGACAACAACCATTAGTTTTATTTTAGTTATTTTGCAGAAATCCATTTCGGAGCCTGTAGAAAGTGAAAGTTCTACATGAAACGTTTTTCAGTCTTTTAACTGATAAGAAATGTGAAATATTAACTGTCAGTTTATACAGATGTTCTGACCCATGAGCCCCCTCTCAGTGCCTGGGAGGTTCAGGGAGGTGTGTGCATGTAATCTCTGCCGTGGACATGCACAGACCAAACCTTACTGGAGCCTGCAGACTCAGGAAATGTTATTTATTAATCAGAGATAGAAACTATTATTAAATGACTTTCATTAACTCATCCACTATGACCCTGACTCCCTCAACAAACCGCACCAACCTTTCCTTTCTCCTAGACTCTGCTGTTGCAACCCAACTCAAAGTCCACCTAAGCCCTCAACATTACAGACGCCACTCAGTCCTGGTTAAAATATTCACCATCAAACAGACAATGCTTCATCAGCACCTCCTCCTCTGCTACTCTCTGTCAAGGAGTCTTCTCCCTATCATCTTCATCTTCATTTACTCTCACTCAGAAACATCATCGTAAAACATGAACTCAACTTTCGGCGCTATGCCGATGACATCCTGTTCTACATCTGACCCGTCCACTGGCTCTGCTCTCAGTGTCTGTCTGGAACATGGACGCAAACAAACGGCCTCAAATTCAACTGAAACAAACCCAAAACAATCAATAAAAACGTCTCTCTCACGTCTCATTCTCCCTCCTTCATAGCTCCATAATCTAGAGATCATTTTTGATAAATCTGGTTCAAGAGCCACATTAACCAAACAGTAAAAATTGCCTTTCACCACCTCAAAAACATTGCATGTATGTTTTTGACCACAGACCTGCTCCAGTTCACATACCGAGACGATGCCATCTCCCATGTCCTGCACACCACCCTCAGCCACGTGGACAAGAAACAGGGTAACTATGTGAGATTGCTGTTTGAAGACTACAGTTCAGCATTCAACACAATAGTGCCCCGTAGACTGTTCACAAAGCTGAGGGATCTAGGACTCAACAACAGTTTGTGTGCATGGGTGTTGGACTTTCTTACTGGTAGATCTCAGGTGGTGAGGGTGGGAAGGTGTGTCTCTGACAGCATCACCACCAACACGGGAGCGCCACAGGGGTGCGTATTCTCGCCACTGCTGTACTCCCTCTACACTTCTGACTGTGTGGCCACTCATGGTTCCAACACCATTGTGAAGCTTGTTGATGACACGGTGGTGTTGGGCCTCGGGGTCCACATCTCCTCAGACCTGACATGGACTGCTCACATCCAGGTCCAGTCCAAAAGGGCTCGGCAGCACCTGTATCACCTGAGACAACTGAGGAAGTTTGGGGTCTCGCCAGTGATCCTTAGGACTTTCTATTCAGGTGCTGTGGAGAGCATCCTCACACAGAACATCACACCTGGTATGGGAATAGCTGTGTTCAGGACCGAAAAGCCCTTCAGAGAGTGATCCGTGCGGCAGAACGCTGCTGCAGGTCTGCTCTCCCTTCCCTACAGGACATTTACACCGGGAGATGTAGGTCCAGAGCAGCTGTCCTAGATATTTAAGGACTCATCCCACCCCAGTAATGGACTGTTTCAACTTCTGCAGAAGGTTCCGCATCATCATGGCCAAAACAGAGAGACTCAAGAGGAGCTTTTATCCTCAGGCCATTCAAGTCCTAAATCAGAACATTAACTGTAAAACAATTTTCTCCATCATCACAAGATGACAGTTGTGGTGTATTTTTGTTGAGAGTTTTGATGTTGTGCAGGTGTTTAACTGTGGACAGAGCTCTGCCCCACACAGAAACAGTGTTATTAAAAATCAGATGCCTCAGTGTCGACGTGGTCCAGGTCTACCTGCTTGTCTGTCTCCTTCTTTGTGTCTGTCTCTGCTGAGGTCAGGAGGATTATCAGCAGCTGAAAGAACAAATGGAATAATCCAGAAAACTCGACAGGAAGGTGGTGAAGAGACAGTGAGGACAGCTGACAGAGAGGGTTCAGTTACACACACACACACACACACTTTGTCTTTCTGTGTGATACACACACTCAGTGATGTCGGTGTGTGTGATTGATGTGAAGGGAAATGCTGATGTGACAGTGATAACACCCCAGCTGTCACCAAGATACCAGATCTGCCTCTGACTCAAAGTCTGCACATTAAACACTAAATATTACATTACTGCTGCGGCTCCTTCGTCCTGCACACGATCATCTTTATGACAAGTCTGATTTTCAGGTGTTATTACACTTACTTTGTACGAGAGAACTCACTGGATTAAAGTCGTAGAACGTCAGGTCCTATATGTGTAATGAATACACTCAGCTATTATATCAAATCAGTTTTTATTTCATCTGCAATTCACTATTAATAAAAAACAGATAAAACTGAGTATGGAGTACGGCTGAATTTTGACCCCACTGGCACTCCGTACCAAAGACTAATGATTGGTTCAGATTCAACATGTCCTCCATCATCTCAGTGATGAACAAAACACATCTGTACAGTTAATTTTACCTTCACTCTGCAGTTTGACACTGTGTTGGACTTAAACAGATTTTTTTTAAAAACCTCCCTGTGTGTGTTTTCAGGCTGAGGGGGGAGTGGCTGGTCCGTCTGGAGAACCGAAACAAGCACCTAAAGAACCTCAACGAAGCCTTCAAGGGAAAAGCGAAGGAACCGGACCAGACATGAGTTTAAGAAAAGGGACAAAGACAAAACTGTAAAACTGAGCAAAAACTGATTTTCATCATATGAATGTTAAAGAGCAATAAATGAGTTATTTTTGATCCGTTTCATGTTGTGTGAGATTTAAACTTTTTATTAATTTCTGTGCAATGAAAACGTCTGAGCAGAACCACGATCGTAACATACAGCTAAGAAGTCTCAGGGGTAAATATTAGTATTCTAAGTATTGGCAGCATAATGTACTTCAGTTTCAAAAGTAAAAATTCACGATGCTGAAAGATTTTAATGAATAATTCTATATATTTTTAATCAGTGATGTAATTTGTTAACGTGTTTCAGATATTTTATCAATGGTGAAAAATAACTAAGTACTGCTCTACTTATTCACTTTATAAAAAAAAACTGTGGTGGAAGTACTCAGATCTTATACTTACTGTAAGTAAAAGTACAAATACTAAAAGTGTCATGATTTAACAGAAGTATCAAAAGTAAAAGTACAGAGATATTTAAATATTTTTTTATTCATCTGAAGAAACAGATATAAAATAAATACAGCAAGTACAATTTAAAATCACCAAATTTAGACAAACATGTTTTTTACTGGAAAGGAAAAGTATGAAAATTATAATCTGAAAAGTAACTACAGCTGTCAGACAGATGTAGTAAAGTAAAATACCTTCCTCTGAAATGTAACTGCATTAAACTCAAGTAGTAAATAGTAAATGTAGTGCAAAGTAAAGTATTTGAGAAAATGTAATTGAGTAAAAGTTATTTCTATCTGATGCTTTTATTATTAAATCTTATTTTTAAAGCAATAATACATCATTAATTAATTAATTAATTAATTATATATTGTATCACTAACATCTGTAAAGTAACTAAAGCTGTCAGATACATGTAATGTAGTAAAAGTAACTGAAAGGAAAGTGTAGAAGTTTTAATTTAAAGCCAAAGTTTCCCTGGAAGATTCTGAGCTTTTATTCTGAAACCATAAAACATATTTATATTTATATTTTATTAAAATATTCTTGTTTTTTTTATTAAATTATCTTGTTAAACCAACAGCTATATATTTTTTTCTTTCAGAATAAAAGTTCCTTTCTTATAGCTAACAGTTAGGTGTGTTCTTTTCACAATAAGAGTCCTCTTGTTAAATCCCAGAGTTGAATATTCAGATGTCAGATAATTAAATCCACCAAGATAAAACCAGGTCCATGAGTCCTGCAGTAAATCCTCCTTCATGTAGATGATAATGTTCAGGTTTTGTTTCAATAAAGTCCTGATACACCTGCACGATCATGTCAGAGGTTTGTGATGCTGATGAACTGTGTTAGATTAATGCCAGCTCATGGTTTCTGTGTCTGTACACACATACAAAATATGATACTAACCTCTGACAAGAAGAAGAAGGGCTGCTGTGTTTGTTGTATTTTGTATTTAAAGTGAGAAAAGTGTGTAACTGATTCACAAAAGCAGAGACACTGTCATTAGCAGTACAAACCAGGGTCCAGTTTACTCGTCTGGACCAGTCTGACTCACATTTTTGGGCCCAGACCCTCGTGAATCAGGGGAGATGACGACACTGAAAGCATGAACTGTCCCTTTATCTGTCAGTGAAGACTCGGTCATCCAGCTGAGGTTATCGGGAAGCTGAGTCGTAGCAACTGGACTTGAGTCCTTTTAGTCGAAGGTGCACAGCTGATTCTGGTCCTGAGGTGTTGCTCCTCCTGTTTAATGGCTCTTTAGTTTCTCTAATGTGGGGTAATTCACTGCACGTGACCTGGGTCTGAAGTGAACCAGCCATGTAAGGAAAGACAAGGTTCTTCCATCAGCTCTGATTCTCAGACTGTTAAGTGGTCCTGCTGGATCGGGACACTGCCTTGTTAAAGGGCCACTCAGGGTATCCACAAACCTTAAGAGCTGTTTTCAGATGCCCGTCTTCATTCTTCTAGGCTTCTGTGGAGGTCTGGATGATCTCTGCTCTATGGTTCAGAGTCCTGATAACTCCTAGTTCGTGTTTCTCCTGGAGAACAGTGATGTATCTGCCATGTGTGGGTGTCACTGGGTTTCTGATGGTCTTTTTATAAGTTTGTGTGTGCAGGACAGAGGTCTGCAGACTGGGGAAGCGGTGGAGAAACGTATAACACAACAACAAACTCCAGCCTCCAAAATAATTGAACATGTGAATCGACACGTCTCTGAAACAGTTTGAACAAAAACTGAACATCATCACCTTTGTGGAGGAGGATTTACTGCAGGACTGGTGGATTAGACTGACGTAGTCTGAGCTCGGTGTAGCTCACTGAGCGTACAGTAACAGTAAGTCAGTACAGGCTGTGGAGGGGTAAGATGGACGTGTTTTTGGTCTTTTCCAGCAGTGTGTCTCTCAGTGTTTGTTTCTGGACTTCACACCACATGTATCGAGGGTTTTCCACGGGTGGAGGTTGTCCCGTCCCCGTCCACTCCACCTTCTCACCATCCTCGTTGCGTTGGACGTAGTCGGGCACCAGTGCCACCAGCGTGTTGAAGCACACGCCGTCCGTCTTTCCATGCTGCCGGCCGTTGTGCTGCAGGCTGAGGACACCCAGTGTGTTGACGTCATGGTCGTAGTACGACGACGGCATGGCTTCCTGCACCACCATGTTGGCTGCCCAGGTCACCGCGTGAGTTTTCACCGCTGCCGCCATAGGAAGGTGGAGTCCTGGGGCTGCAGGAAAGAGAGAGTACGTGTTTCTGATGTTGCCGTGAAACATGAATGAAACCTCGACTTAAATCAAACAATGATTCAGAGCAGTTTACATTTGACGAGCAGGATCCAGATCCGCTCCTCGGCCCCAGAGAAGACCAGGACGAGTCTCTGCAGCACATGACGGCAGCTCAGGTCTATAGGTAATGTGACAGGATGCCAGGGATTCTGACGGTACCTGAACGCAGCATACAAGAAAGTGTCAGATTTTTAAATCACTTTGTGGAAACAAAACTGACCCTGATCTACACAACAGAGACACGGAGATGTGTGATGTCATTTTAAGAAAATAACTATTTATCATAATTACAAAAACTAGGAGCATCACTTTTTTAGGACCAAACACAAAAAAAACTGAGTGTTCTTACAGTCCTGTAACAAGAACAGCTTAATCTCTGTGTCCAGTACAGAGCTGGATCCAGGGCAAGTTTAGCACAAAGACCAGAACACATTAATGTCATACTTGAGTCCGCAGTCGATGAGGCGGAGGATGTCCCGTCCTCTCAGAGGGAGGGCCGACTGTTTGTCCCACCAGGAGGCCTGAAGAGACTCTTTATCTGCTGCTGACAGATCCTTTATACTCCCCCCTGACACACACACAGAGGGACACAGGGGACAAAGGTTAGTCCTTCAGAGACCTGCAGGCTCTTTCTAAACTCACAGAGACCAAAACTAATGGTGTGTTCAGGTGCTCCCTGTCTTTTGTGTTATGTTTGTTACTGGCACATCTCCAGCCAGTTCCCACCTCCAACACAAACAGTCAGGTCCATAAATATCTGGACTGTGACACAGTTTTCTTCATTTTGTCTCTGCTCCCACGGTCACGTGTGAGTTACTCCCTCATTTGTTCATTTACTCGTCAGCAGATCAAATGTTTAGAGTTAATCTCAACAACTGCATTCGGAGTCTGGTGTTGTTAACTGTTACTGTAAAGTCCAGCTGAGTGTATGATTTAGTTTCTGCTGGTTAAACTGATGAGACTGAATGTTGTGATGTTTTCAGAAGGGGGGATCTGAGGTAACCACCTGCTTCACCTGTTGGTAAAAAGCTGATTGACTGTTGTTGTTGGGGAAAAGTTATGATGACTCAACCATGAAAGTAAAGGAGGCAGAGCTGAAACATCTGTGACCTCTGACCTGTGACTTTGGCCAGGTAGATGAAGCGGATCCACTGTGGTCCCTGTTCCTGGATCAACAGTAAGGTGATTGGCTCACATTCAACCCCTGCCTCCTCCTTCACCTGCAGACAAACAGAGCTTCAACTCAGGTAAACAGGACAGGTGTGTGTGTCTGTGTGTGTCTGGATGAGTTTCAGTTTTAAACGTCACTGTGAGGAGACACACACAGACTTCGCTTTAGGTTGGTGTTAAGCTGGATGCATTTTGTAAGTGTCCTGTGTGTGTGCCTCACCTCCCTCTTCAGCGCCTCCTCCAGACTCTCCCCCACCTCCACCCTCCCTGCAGGAAGGTACCACTGTTTGTAACAGTCCTGCCTCGCTTCCTGCACCATCAGCACCTCGTCCTGATGAAGCACACACACGTAGACAAAGACAAATAGTAGCAATCAACGTGTGAGACCACGAGAAAACCGTCTATCATGAATGTGTAATGTCATCAACACGACACAGGAGGTTCAACACTGGATAACTAAGAGGCTGCAAAACATTTTAAAACAGTTTAGTTAGAACTGAACCATAAACGTTGTTTCCTAATTTACCCTCAGGAACCAGGTTTCTCATTTTATGAGTTTTATTAACTTAAGACCATGTGAACCTGGTACCTTGTCATTGACGATCACGGCACAGACGATGTAGGTGACGTTCTTCCTCACAGTTGCCGGTTTGCTCTGCTCCAGTCCCACGTCGCACCCGGTGACCTCTGACCCCTCGCCCCTCAAGAACCTCTCCACTTCCTCCTCCACCTGTCGCCGCTTCTCCTCCGTCATCTCCATGTCTTCAGAGACCTGGACAGCATCACTAAAAGGTCTTAAGTTTGCTCTAAACGTGCTGTAAATTTCTGAATTATACGGAACATGTTCGATTTCTGCAGAAACTATATTTCTGCGACACATGTCAACGAATCCGGACTCAAACATTCATGTTATCAACAGTGTTAAAATACTTTTTTATCAGTAACATCAGTAAGTAAAAAAACTTTCTAAGTGCATTGCTACTACTTTTGGATTTAAAGTACATTTTTGAACTTTGAATCCCTTTATATCAATCACTACATTAACTGATATATTGATATTTTCGTTATTATCAGTTAACTGTAATTAGCATGGTTCTCTGACAGCTGCTAACGTTAGCTTAGCTAGTTAGCTGCTATCACAAACATGTACCGAACGTTTTCTTATCTGTCAAACACTCAGAAAATCTCACATGAACGAAATCACTAACCTTTTTCTTATTCTGATCAGTTTTAGCTTCTCAATCACTGACTCTGCTGCTTTGTTTTGATATTTGACACCTTTACCGGAAACGGGAAATACGATAATGCAATTACGGTTCGGGGTTTTCAAAACAAAAGTGTGGATTTCAGTACTAGAATGTGACATTTACTTTTACATTTACTCAAATACTGCAGTACAATTTTGAATTGCTCTTACTCGTTTCAGTGCAAGATATTGTACACTACACACAGACACCCACTGACTGGCTGAAGATTAAAACTGTACATACATAATTATGGCCAAGCTACAATTATAATACCACTATAATGAATATTAAACTACAAATGAATGCAGCAGCAATTAATAATTTAAAAATGAAACACCTATTTAGTACCTTTGACATTTTAAGAACATAATGCTAATATGTTTATTGTGTTATACTGTATTGCTGCTATTTAGACATAAATTATTCTTCCATCACTTAAGCAAAGTGTAATAAAGTATTTTTATAAGTACAGTTTTAAGATTTGAGGTTCTTGTATTTTCTTTTCCTGACAATAACCACAAGTCATTTTTCCTGTAAAAAACAACAACAATTTTCTGGTTCCATCTTATCAAATATGACAATTTTTTGCTTTTGATCTGAATATTTTTTATATTTTGATACGTTTGAGGTTTGGACCAAACAAACATTGTGAAGGTGACACTCACTATTTCCTATTTTAGTACCATGTCATAGAAGACTTTTCTTTATTGAGTACTTTTACTTTATGCAGGCTACATTTTTCATTATAGATGTATGGAAGAATGCTCTTTCATGTCATGAACTTAGACCTTGCCTCGTCTGTCAATCGATGATGTTCAGACTGCAAACCTGTGGTGCTTGTTCTTCTTCTGGAGGAATGGAAGTAGAGGACTGAGTGTTTTATTGTGAAATCTCGTACCGGATGTCACGTGTTTTGTAGTCCTGCATCTTTCCGGTTTTGTAACGTGTAGTAAGGTCAAAGAGACCGTTAATGTCGCAGCTAATGTCGTTATTTAAGTCATTTTATGACATATATCAGTTTTATGATTGTTAAACTAACTCTTGTTTTAATCAGCGGAAATTGTTTGAATCGGTAAACATTTGTTTACGGGGTAAAGTGGGTAAGTGAACCTGCTCTGGTGTTTTTACTGTTTAATCTTTTAGTTTTCTCACATTAGTTTAGTTGTTTCTATTGATTTTAGCTCATTATCCTGCTGAAAGTGTTCACAGTACTTTAGGTACTGTACACTTACTACTGCTGATAATACTTGTGTGTTTTCACTACTGATATTTTAACTACATCAAAGTCAAACTTAATTAAGAATGTAAACCACAACTATAATATATCATCTCCTTATTTAAAAGTACCCGATTGAAGTAACTCTTTCTTCAGTAAAATACTTGACTAAATGTCCTCAACTACAGTATTTTCCCCAATGTTTACTGCACATGTAGTTTTCTTAGTGCATTAGTGAGTTTTTTACACTGATGTCACAGATTGTCGTTTAAATTTTAACCAGATTTTCTCAAATGTGAAAGCTGTGTTTGATGTTCTTGCTGCTCCAAGCCCACGTCTTGTGATCTGAGCTGAAATATTAATCTCTGAAAAGCAGAGATGATGTTTCACACATTAAACACCAGTGACCTGCTCACACGTTCTGTCATTTCAGTGTTGAGCTGATATCATCTAATCTGTCTGTTTCTTTTGCTCCTGCAGTCAAACATCAGATCCTCTGAATCTGTTCAACACCTGCAAACCTCAGATGACTTCTCAGCCAGTCACAGCTGTTCCTGGTTCCTCAGCTCTAAGACTGTTTGTAGCATCTAAACCTGAAAACAGAAAAATAAGACAAAGCTAAGTGTTGTGGTGTGTTCACTGGCCTCAGTGTTCAACCTGTAGCTCCAGTTTTTCACTTGTGACGCTTTCAGGCTTCATTCTGAATTCATAAACCTGCACTGACACTGACCTGCTGAGACCTGAAGTCATTTAAAAACTACACTGAGACTGACACAGTCAGCAGAAGAGACTCATGTTCCTCTAGCTGCTGAGCTGTTTTATGATTTTTCTCTGTTTTTAAAGTAGAAAAGTTTGTGTTGTCCATGTTGCGGCACAGTAAGCTGCAGAAGCAGGTCCTGGCTCTGTACCGGCAGTTCCTGCGAGCAGGTCAGGAAAAACCGGGCTTCATCCCCCGAATCCGAGACGAGTTCAGAGAGAACGCCCGCATCAAGAAGACGGACGTGATGCACATCGAGTATTTGTATCGACGAGGACAGAGGCAGCTGGAGCAGCTGCAGGATGTCAACACCAAACAGCTGGGCTCCTTCTCCAAACCCAAAGACCAGAGCTGACCTCAGACCTGCACCGAGAGACCCTGAACAATACCAACAAATACCTGTCAAAGACTTGATTATGACCAAAGTGTCGATCTTAGATGCTGCATTCAGATCCAGTGGGAAAACAGACTTACTGGTGCTAGCCATCGTTAAGATCATCATCAGAGTGAAACACTTGCTCAAAATAAACGATGACTGTGAAACTGTGAGTAGATGAAGAATCAATGTTCATTTCACCGTTTTACTTCATTTGCAGGTGATTTTGAAGAATAATTAAACCACACTGACACTAAACTGACCAGTTTTCAACAGTTTCATGCAGAGAGGAATCACTAAACCTCGATCAAGGAAATGTCAGAGTCACTAATGAACACTTCACATCAGTGTCACAACTTTTTGTGCACAAGTGACAAAACGAAGATTTAACTTCTCTTTTAAAAGTGTATAATGATAGTGCATTAAAATTATTTTCACTAGTACATATTACTAACCCTAATACATGTAATGCATTTATATATTTAAATAAAAGATGTGATGCTTCCTCCACCTCTGCTGCTTTGTTGCATTTCATCACCCTCTAATTTATAATTTATCAATATCATTGATAATTTACTTTACTTGGCATAATAAAAGAATGAGTAGTAACTAAATGTATTTACTCAAGCTGAGTACCTGTACTTTAAGTTTCTTTTCTATTTCGTATAACTTTGTACTTTTATATACTTTTTGTTTCACTTCATTTGTCTCAATCAGAGCTTGAGCAATGATTACTTGATTAATAGAAAGGTGGAGTACTTTTTCTTAGGCAAGTAGTACTTGAGTATTTAGTCTGTGTACTTCCTACCACCGCTGATAAATGCCCCAAAGAAAATGTTCGTATAATAAATATTAGTTTAATCAACAGTCATTTAAGAATCTTCAGTTTTATCACAATGAATATTTTGTAAGTTCGTGTTTTGGCCTGTTGGCGGCAGCAGCAGACAAACAGCAGTGATCAACACCAACGAAGAAGAAGAAATGTAAACAGGAAGTGAGACATTTTACGTCCTTTAACACAGTTATTTTTTCCGACATTTTCTTTGAGAGTAGTGAATTTAGCTGCATTTATCAGCTGCAGGAGAAGTCAGAAGGTTTAGTTTCAGCTCGGAGTGTCGACAGTTTTGTGTTTTTATCGTTTATTCGTCTGTTTTTCAGTCATGTCAGGAGGAGAAATGACAAACTCTCAGCTGATTCAGCAGGTAAGAAAAAGAAAAACTCATCAGAGATAAAAATAGTAACAATTCACTGAAAAAGCTCCGTTACAGTTTTATTACAGCTGCACTTAAAATACTTCATATATACATCACTCAATACATCACTTTAAGTACTGTAAAAGTACCTACTTTATACCGAAAACTGTTCGTTTGATACGAGCTGTTAGATATAAATACATAAAATCACTGATGGTGTAAGTAACGGCAGATACTTTTACCGAGTACAGAAGTACTCTGTCATAATAAACGTTACACATTTAAAATGTTACTTGAGTAAAAGTACTTCTTAAAGTACCAGAAGTAAAA
The DNA here is from genome assembly GCA_032362345.1 of Sandelia bainsii. Lineage (NCBI taxonomy): Eukaryota > Metazoa > Chordata > Actinopteri > Anabantiformes > Anabantidae > Sandelia > Sandelia bainsii. The sequence continues at coordinate 25,633,224 of JAUMHL010000030.1, forward strand.
GCTATAGCTATTGTGCAGACTGACTCATTTTCTGAATAATCTTTACTATATTATTGGATTGATGCATTAATTTGTTCATAAAGTTGGAGCTAATTAGTTTATAAAATGAATATTGAATCTTAATCTAAACTATTTCATTATGTTACAATTTATTATATTTCGTATAATTAATCTGTTATTCTGGAATTATTTAAATGATAAAGTTGATACAAGTGGAAACTCCACAGAGCTTCAGTTGAATTTAGTTCCTCTGCACTAAATGTGTAATTATGTCCATGTGCAGTTTCTCTAAATCAGTCAGAGTCAAACCCCACAGAGATCATATTTTCATCTGTTTCCTACCACAGATGAAAATATGATCTGTCAGTGTAAACCCAGATTTTAGAGTTTGTGATTAATGTGTAAATGACTAAAACTGAAATGATCCTGTTTAAAGTGTCCTGTCCCATCTTCAGATGGTGCTGCTGCGCTGGCTGTCCTCTCAGACCGAGGAGGACCGCAGGATCTTGGCAGCAGTGACGGGCGTTCAGGTCGGCAGAGAGCTGCTGAACCGGATCAGCGGCCAGGATAAAGTGGACACTTACAAGGTGCTGAGTAAAATATGAGAATTCTAAACAAATTTCAGTAAAATATAAAAGAAATATTGAAAAAGAAAGAATTTTGGTAAAATGTTCCAAACTTAGTAGTAAAATATTAGACATAAAAAATAAAATTTAGAAACAAATAAATAAAATACAGCGTCCATCAGAAATGACAAAGAATATTTGTAAAACATTTGAAAGATATGAATAAATTTGTTTGTTGATAATTTTAATTTTTCTACCTGGCTCATTTCGTTGTTGTGCGTTTCCTTAGAGAGACTGTATCCTGAGCATCGCAGAGTTTGTCCGTCAGAACCCGCGAGCCTCACAGGCCCAGATCAACGCTGAGGTGGAGAAGAGAGTTCTGGTTTTTGCTGCACAAGTCAAAGCTCTGGAGATGGCGCCGTTATTCTGAATTTAACTGTCGACAGTGTTTAACAAAGATGTGAAAAACTCAACAGCGTGAGCAAGTTTTAGAAGTTTTAGCCTGAAGTTATGTTCAGGTTTTCAACCTTATATTTTATATTATTCAGTATAGTTGTTATTGTCTTATTGTGTTTTTTTGTTAATTACAGCGTTGTATGAGATGTCTGCTTCAACACTTTACATTCAGAGAAGAAGCCCTGAGACAGATTTCTGTGCTGGACTCGTCTGTCAGGGACTTAAAGCTGAGTCAGCGTGAACCACAGTGACTCTTCATAATAAAAACTTTTGTATATACACAGTCTTATTGTATGTTTTGAAATGTAGATGTGATGTTCATTTTAGGTGTAATATTATCAACTGTCAGCAGTGAGTTGTGGGAAACTGCCAACATGTCACTAAGTTGTAGATTTTTGAAGGAACCTGTTCAGTAACAAAGCTTCTTCCTGTTTCAGCGAAGAAATCGTTTGGTCTCCTTGTTCACCCACTGATTAGATTTATGAGACATGATGTTTATCAGTGTCTGTCATCAAAGAACTATCTGAAAAATATTGGACTAAAATGGCATTAATTCCTACAATAGCCTAAAACTATTATTAATATTAAATGTTAGTGGAAATCTCAAAAACTGTGAAAAAGATAGAACATTTTAGTAAAATATGTTTCAAAAAATGATAAAATATCTGGAAAAATATTAGAAATGTATCCAACAAAACATGAAAATAATGAGTAAATCTGACAGAATGTAAATTACAAAGAAAACAGTGAATCAGTAAAATAACGTGATGTTTCAGTGAGAGCTTCGTGTGGATGTTGTGCTGCTGCTTTTATTCTGACAGTTTTATCAGCGCAGAAGATTTAATCTCATTTAGATGAAATGCTTCTGTGTAAACATCTTTTCTCTGGTCCTGCATGATCATAATGCTGTTTATATAATTTAGCTTGATATTGATTGAACATATGTCTGATGTAATAAATATTTATGAATAAAAATGTATTCATCATGCTTCAGGTCTTATTTAAGTTTAGGTGGATGAAAATGTGCTTCATCCCCGTCCTTTGTATCATGTACAGGGCATCTCGCTAGCTTCAGGAAAACGAAACAACTTTCCAGAGATGAATTTTAGGGACATTCCCAGGAATCACCTCTGAAAACCCCCGTGTTGTGTAGAAAATGCAACCATTTAAATCAGAGAACAGCTTCCTCTTTCCTGCCTAGATCAGCGCTTCCCATAGGTTGTGTTTGGTTTTTCCTCCCGCCCACTTTATTCGTCGGTTTTTCTGATTGGGCAGCCTTGTGATGTCACTGACATGTCTTCTTTGATTGGCTAGAAACAATTGGCGGGGGAAACGCTGCGGGTTCAAACACAATAACACAAACTCCTCAGTCAGTGAGTCCAAACCTGCTAAGTCAACAACACGTTTGATTACCGGGTTTGTTTCTTTGTTTGTGCCGGTGAAACGTAACTTTATCAGGATGGACGTTTCTCACCATAACGGCGAAGTTGCAGAGATTTCCGAAAAACTAGAGAAGTAAGTAAAGACAACATCGTGTGTCACGAAAGGGTTTACAGTTAGCATCAATGCTAACGTCCCACTGGTTAACGCAGAGGAAAGGCTAGAGGCTAGCCACGTTTCTGCTAATTTGTGCTGCTGCAAACATGTTTCTAGAAAAATATAACACATGTAAAGATGAAATAGTCGAGTATTGTAAATTGAACCACATGGTTTAAATCTGGACGGAGGTGGAAACTAACTCTTCACATCTGGTTAACATTAGAAGTATTGTGAGGTACTTGTACTTTAACTACATCTTTCTGACAGTTTTACTCAAGTAAAAGTGGAAGTACTTGCCTAAACACCTAATCCGCTACAAGTAGAAATACCACTTCCTAAGTACGTCATGTAAAATCTACTTTAGATACTAAAGTATCAGTACTGCAGTAATAAAGTGATTTCTCCTGAGTCCCTGATAAAAACAAAATATTTTAACCTGTGTTGAACTTGATGCTGTTGCTTGAGTTTAATCCTGATTTCTGAACATATACTGTGAAAAATCATCAACATTTACAAACGGAAACTTTAGTCAGTAAAAATGAAAAACACATGTTGCAGCTTCACAACCTTTAAAAACTCATTTCATATTTGTGTTTTAAACCAGATAAAGAAACATCTGTAGTAATGATTAAAAACTAACGTGTGTGTAACTACAGAAACTCAGTGTGGAACAAAAAGTAAAATATTTATTGATCCCACACCGAGGAAATGTACATGTCACAGCAGCTGAAGTGACATAGGACAGAAAACCAAAGTTTACGAGTGTACAGTACACAAAATAAAAACAGAAAGCAGCAAGAATAGACAGTTTAGAAAGATGAGAAGATAATATTACACGTGAGTTTAGGTATAACTGTATGTCACTGTGATGAAGTAAAGATAACAGAATAGAAAAATGTTGTACTTAAGTACAGCACCTGAGTAAATGTACGTAGTTACTTTCCACCACTGTCTGTAGTTACTAATCAGTTTTGTTCATAGAGACATGTACGTCATAAATCTCAAAGGGGTAATTCCGGTGTTGCAGTTACATGCAAAACCACTGAAACATACACACACATACACAGTGCAGAGCAGTACACAATACTCTGTGTATTCAAATATTCACTCTATAATGAGCCTATAAACTGTTAGTCTTGTTAGTGCCTGTTCAAAGTCAGTGTGCAGTTGTGTCGTTCTATAAATGATGTTTCTCTGCTTCTTTCTGTGATGTATTTTAACTTGCGTTTATTATATCTTTTATTAGCTTCTGCGTACTTGTTGATCTATGTAAAGTACTCGGTAACTCCTGTTTTACAGGGGTGTTGTATATTTATGTTATGTCAGATAAGTACAGTTGTGTGTCCTCGTCATTTTCACTTATTTCTGAGTTGTTATCACTTCCACCAATACGACATTTTCCCTGTAAGCTTCTCTACAAAACATTTCACAGCCAGTTCACACACAGCTCTAAGAGGAAGCTGCTGGTTATTTTACCTGCACATGTGACCGTGTTACTGACCCTGTCTTGACAGATCTTTGTCCATGGACACAGACGACAAGATGGAAACCTACCACAGGTAACCCTGGGAAATTATGCTTATTTTGCTGGTTTCATCCAAATTATGATGCTATAAATATTTGTCATTGTCCACAGCAACTGTCAGTTTTAAGATCAGCACAATTACATCTACACAACAAAGACAACACCAGATTAACACAGAAAATATGATTTTATGATTTCTAATTTGGGACCATGATTGTTAATCTGGGGACAGTTAAATATAAGACTCAGGACAGGTGTAGAACACAGAGGAAAAAGGTCATTTTTGAGAAGCTGTGTCGACCTAAACGTTGTCCTCACTGTCATTTAAAAGGTTTTAATGGTTTTATTTTAAATTAGGCCCAAAAGTCATTAAACTGAATTTAAATGCTTTCAGTGAACACTAGTTAGGGTGGACAAATCCTTTTGAAGCTTTGAGGTTTAAACACAAAAAGAACAGCGACACCTGGTGGTTTGTGAAAGCAGCTGAAAGACTGAGGCCGAAGCTCTAAACCACCTCACTGATTCCAACACTTTCACATGTGACCATTGTTGGCTTTTTTCGTCAAGATTCATGCTGTAACATGCACGTTAGTGTGAATCTTTGAGCATATCCACCAATTAAAACACACCAAGCAGCTCTGCTCTGCGTTTTCTGGGTGGCATCTTGAGGTTATTTCCAGTTTTCTGTGATCAACATGTTACCATAGATCCCTTTCATTTGTTCTTATTCCAGAAATTATTACAAAACATCACTGAGCCCAGTCACAACACGTCTCTCCAGATGAATCATCATGTTGCTCTGTAACTGCTGGATGTGGAAGATTATAAACACATTAGTGGCCAAAAAAAATCAGCACTTTAGACAAGAGCTGCAGTCAAGTAGTCGATCAGTTATCTGCAACTATTGTGAGCTGGTCGTTTTAAGTGATGATTTTTAAGCCACACTGCCAAACTCTGAATCTTCATCATGTCAAGATTTGATGATTTTTTGATGTCCTCTCTTTTCAGATTCATTCAAGATGGTAAAGACGCTGCCAGAAACGGAGACATGCACAAAGCGCTGGAGTTCTTCAAACTGGCGTACAACATTCACCAGAGTCAAAAACTTGAAAGCAGGATAAAGAAAATCGAGGAACTTCTTGCTCAGAATGACTCTGATGAAGAAGACGACGAGTTTGTGAACATCAACAACAGCGGTTTGATGCTTTTTAAAGACCTACATGACAAACTTTATGACTACCAGAGAAATGGAGTGGCCTTCTTGTACAGTCTCTACAGAGATGGACGCAAAGGTGGGATCCTGGCAGACGACATGGGTCTCGGTAAAACCATCCAGGTCATTTCCTTCCTATCTGGAATGTACGATAACGAGCTGATTAAACACACACTGCTGGTTATGCCGACTTCACTCATCACCAACTGGACCAAGGAGTTTGCCAAGTGGACTCCAGGGATGAGGGTCAAGGAGTTTCACGGTGCCAGCAAAGGAGAGAGAACCAGGAATTTGGAGAAGGTTCAGAGGAGGGTTGGCGTCATCATCACAACATACACGATGCTTCTAAACAACTGGCAGCAACTGTCATCGTACCATGACAGAGAGTTCACATGGGACTACATGATCCTGGATGAGGCACACAAGATAAAAGGCACAAGTACCAAAACAGCCAAAAGCGCCTCTGCCATACCTTCGAAAAACAGAGTTCTTCTCACAGGAACTCCGGTCCAGAACAACCTCAGAGAAATGTGGGCTCTGTTTGACTTTGCTTGTCAAGGCACTCTTCTTGGCACAGCTAAAACTTTCAAATCAGAGTATGAGAACCCCATCACCCGTGCCAGGGAGAAGGACGCCACTCCAGGGGAAAAGGCTCTGGGTTCCCGGATGTCTGAGAACCTCATGGCCATAATAAAGCCCTACTTTCTCCGCAGGACAAAATCAGAAGTGCAGAAAAAAAAACTGAACGGTGCACGTCTGGTCAAAGATGAACACTTAGACAACAAGGAAGGGCACATCCAAAATCATGAAAAGGAGTCTGGAGCAACCATGCCCACGCTGACGAGAAAGAACGACCTTATTGTCTGGACTTACCTGAGCGCTGTTCAGGAGGATATATACAGGCAGTTCATTTCACTAGACCACATCAAGGAGCTGCTTATGACCACTAAATCACCTCTGGCTGAATTAAACATTCTGAAAAAGCTGTGTGACCACCCAAGACTGCTGTCTGCTGGAGCCATAGCCAAGTTAGGCTTGGTGGAAAGTACAGCTGAAAGCCAGCAGAGTGACGACGTGGATGCAGATAGTCACAGCATCGCTAACATTTCTGATGACACCTTAATATCAGAGTCTGGGAAGCTTGTCTTTCTGTTTGCACTTCTGGAAAGGCTCCGACTGGAAGGCCACCGCACGCTTGTCTTTGCTCATTACAGGAAGGTGCTTGACATCATTGAACGCATCCTGGGCAACAGAGGCTTCAAGGTATTGAGACTGGATGGCACAATAATACAGATTGCAGAGAGAGAGCGGCTCATCTCTTTGTTCCAGAAAGATCAGCGTTACTCTGTCTTCCTCCTGACCACCCAGGTTGGGGGTGTTGGCATCAGCTTAACGGCAGCCAACAGAGTAGTCATCTACGATCCAAGCTGGAACCCAGCAACAGACGCCCAGGCTGTTGACAGGGCGTATCGCATCGGCCAGACTGAAAATGTCGTCATCTACAGGCTGATTACCTGTGGCACGGTGGAGGAGAAGATCTACAGACGACAGGTTTTTAAAGACTCTCTCATCAGACAGAATACCGGAGACAAGAAGAACCCGTTTCGGTACTTCAGCAAGCAGCAACTGAAGGAGCTGTTCACCCTGGAGGACACCCGGTCCTCGTCCACACAGCTGCAGCTTCAGGCTCTGCACTCCAGACACCGACGGACAGACCCCGAACTGGACGAACACATTGCTCACCTGCATGCTATGGAGGTGTTTGGGATCTCTGACCACGACCTCATGTTCTCCCTCGATGTCAACCATGACGAGGCTCCGGAAAACCAGGAGGAGCACCGCTACATTGAAGGCAGAGTCCAGAAAGCTCAGGAATTAATGAAGGCAGAGTCAGAGTTGCAGATGCAGTTGGCAGAGAGCATGTCTTCAAGCACTGAACCAGCCTGGCTCAGACAACCATCAGACAGCAACGGCAGAGAGCTGTCTCAGGAGAAAAAAACAAGAAATCCAAGACCAAGTCCTTCATATCCACAAAATGACAGCAACTTTAATAGCTCACCGGTTGTAGTGGAGCTGGACCAATCAGCTTCTGGCAAAGAGGACAGCCAACAGAATCAATCAGTTATTGATTTAACTGTAGATGAGAGTATGAGAGAGGATCAACCTGTTGTAGACATGAGCCACAACAAGCTTGAAAAGCAAAAACTGGATTCTCCAAAACACCAGTCTATCAAACAGGAGAGGAGTTTCTCTGAAGCTGCTGACACCTCTGCACAGGAGATGATTGAGGAGTCTGAGACTGCAAACCTGTCAGTTCAGAAACTAGTAGACCAGTCTGTGACGTCTGATGCTGCAAACCTGTCAGTTCAGAAACTAGTAGACCAGTCTGTGACGTCTGATGCTGCAAACCTGTCAGTTCAGATACTAGTAGACCAGTCTGTGACGTCTGAGGCTGCAAACCTGTCAGTTCAGAAACTAGTAGACCAGTCTGTGACGTCTGATGCTGCAAACCTGTCAGTTCAGATACTAGTAGACCAGTCTGTGACGTCTGAGGCTGCAAACCTGTCAGTTCAGAAACTAGTAGACCAGTCTGTGACGTCTGAGGGTGCAGAGGTGTCAGTTCAGAAACTAGTAGACCAGTCTGTGACGTCTGAGGCTGCAAACCTGTCAGTTCAGGAACTAGTAGACCAGTCTGTGACGTCT
>JAUMHL010000030.1:25659839-25680086 GCA_032362345.1 Sandelia bainsii
AAACTGATGGCCGGACATTCTCCTTCAGGATTTTTTGGTAGAGAGCAGAATTTATGGCTCCATCAATCACAGCAAGTTGTTCAGGTCTTGAAGCTGCAAAGCAGTGTGGCTAGTAAAATCTAACTCAGGTGTCAAAAGAACACAATTAACTGCAGTCACTTCATGTTTTAAATAGGGGGGCAATTACTTTGTCACATAGGGCCATGTAGGTTTGGATAGTTTTTTTGATTAATAAATAAAATCATCACTTAAAAACATTTTATGTTTACTTGGGTTATCTTTGTCTAATATTTAAATTTGTTTGATGATCGGGAACCTTTTAAGTGTGACAAATATGCATAAAAGTAAAAAATCTGGGGGCGGCAATGAGCAATGAGGGGCGGCACGGTGGTGTAGTGGTTAGCACTGTCGCCTCACAGCTAGAACACAGGGTTCGATCCCCGGGTCGGCCGGGTGCCTTTCTGTGTGGGTTCTCTCCGGGTACTCCGGCTTCCTCCCACCATCCAAAGACATGCATGTTAGGTTAGGTCTCGCCCGATGACAGCTGGGATAGGCTCCAGCACCCCCCGTGACCCTTATGAGGACAAGCGGTTAAGAAAATGGATGGATGTATAGCAATGTCTGCACCCGCTCTCGCTCCTTCCGCCATCTTGTCTTCTAATAATGAATACTGGTTAATAAAGATAAGTTGGTCGTCAGTGGAGAGATGTCTTTCTCTCATCCAAGCATAGAGAGAGAGGCGCAGGCAGAAATGTGTGATGAGACATTAGACTGATCAGTGGAAAAGACAGGAAGAGCTGTGTGACATCAGCGTAGCACTGACAGGTGGATGACGGAGCCTGGTGGGACCTGGTGGAGATGATCGCTCAGAAACTCGTCTGTTACCCTGAGTTAAAGTGGAACAGACGAGAACGTGCTGTGTCACACACACACACACAGTGAGGATGGTCTGTTTAACAGCTGCTGTTGTTTTACAGAACCACTGTCACTATCAGGGCTTCGTTCAGGACATGGAGGGTTCTTCTGTTGCCATGAACATCTGCAACGGCCTCAGGTAACACACAGCTCACAGGTAACACACAGCTCACAGGTAACACACAGCTCACAGGTAACACAGCTCACAGGTAAACAACATTTGTGTCTGTCTGTGTGTTTGTGTGTGTGTGTATCTGTCTCTCTGTGTGTGTGTCTGTGTGTACACCCTGCTGCTTCAGTCTGTGTGGTTCCTCACTAATTATTTAGTTGTATAAAGTATAAAGTTCGTTGACTTTACGTATCAGTAGATTTAGGTCTACAGCCATGTCATTTTTTTGGTCTCTCTTTTTTTCAGAGGAGTGTTACATCTCACTAATGACAGCTACGGTATCGAGCCGTTAGCGTCTGCCCCCGACCAGCACCTGGTGTACCGTCTACAGGATGTGACATCACAACCCCGGGGGTGCGGAACGCCGCACGATGAGCACGACCACAGTAACACCACGGAGCGCGCTCAGTATGAACCAAAAGAAATCCACCACAGACAGCACAGCAGGGTGAGCACGCACACACACACACACAGACACACACAGACACACACAGACACATCATGGTGGATGAACTTTATGTTGCAGATGAAGCGAGCTGTTCTCCATCAGACTCACTATGTGGAGCTGCTGCTGGTGGTCGACAACGACAGGGTGAGACACAAATACACACTCGCACCTGGTTCACACTAAAGCTACGTTCACACTCGCTCTGATTTCTTTGCTTTATACTTTAAGTGTGAACAAACCAACTGAGACCTTTTCATATCAGACCTCACTCACACAGTCTGTGTCAGGGTTCCTTTACCTGCAGGAAATACTGATTAGACTGGATGTGACACAGTGAGACAACACTGGACCTGCTTTTAAAACGTTATTTAGTTATAATAACAAAAATCATACGAATGATTTTCTTTCTTTCTGTCCTCAGTATAATTACATGGAGAAGAATGAGACAGCGGTGAGAGAGGAGATGGTTCTACTGGCCAACTTCATAGACAGTGTGAGTACACACACACACACAGACATGCACACACACATCAGTGTTACTGCAGCTGTGACCATTTGCAAACTAGATCTCAGTGGATCTCCACAGATTAATGATTGTGATCATTGTGACAGTGTTTCTGTCTGAGAGAATGAAAAATATGTGAAGAAAACGGCTTTAGTGATATTTTTCTTAGTTTCCAAACACAGACCACAGATGTGCACCCTGCACTGTGAGACCAGCGATAACAATAAATCACATAAATCATCCACAACAATTATCAGAAAAGCTTCTGTATAAATAATGTGGCAAAAGAATCCTGGTTCTTTTGTGCATGTTTGAAGATTAAAACAGAAAGTTTAGGTAAAAGTTGATCACGTTCTTTTCCATCGTTGTCGAGTTTTCTCATATAATTGAAGACAACAACATTATTATTTTCTGCTTGGTCTGGAAATCAGTATTCCAGATTTGTCACTGATATTTACTGGAATCCCTGCAGCCTTTCTCTTTCTCCCTCGTCCTTTGTCGTGGTGGGAGCTGGTGAAGTCGTTTCAGAGGAACACAACATGTACACAAAGCGCACAGAGAGGATTTTTATTAAGAGATTTAGGATTTTATTATTCTTTTTGTCTGTCTGTTTGTGTGCGACCTGTGTGTTCAGATCTACATGCAGCTGAATGTCCGCGTGGTCCTGGTTGGTCTTGAGATCTGGACTCAGCAGAACCCGATCAGCATCGATGGAGGAGCCGGGGAGGTGCTGAGTCGCTTCACCCAGTGGAGAGAGAAGGAGCTGGTCCACCGGCGCCGGCACGACTCAGCCCAACTGATACTGTTAGTGAACACACGCACTGTAATGCACTGTAACACACAGTAACACACACATATTGTAACACATGTTGTAACACACACACTGTAACACACAGTAACACACACACACTGTAACACACAGTAACACACACGCTGTAACACACACACACACGCTGTAACACACACACACGCTGTAACACACTGTAACACACACTCTGTAACACACACGCTGTAACACACACACGCTGTAACACACACAGTAACACACACACTGTAACACACAGTAACACACACACACTCTGTAACACACACGCTGTAACACACACACGCTGTAACACACACTCTGACGATGCTGTTGTTTGCAGGAAGAAGAATTTCGGATCAACAGCTGGAATGGCCTTCGTCTCCACCGTCTGCTCCAGGAGTCACGGGGGAGGGATCAACGCGGTACGTTCTGGTTACGGATTCTTACATGAGGGGTTCAGATATTAGGAACACCTCTAAATATGAGATACTGGGGGGGCAGTAGCTCCGCTGGTAGAGCAGTCATTTACGAACCCAGTAGCAGGGTGGACACTGAAACCCTGTAGTAGCGCCAACATGTGCACGTTATTGGAATGTATTGCAGAAATTAAAGCCTAGATGTCCCTGAACTTTCTACATTTTAACGAAAAAAAGACCGAGGTGCTGATGTTTGGACCGAGTGATAATACTAGGGTCATTACCAACCTGGGTTCTCTGAGCCCATATTTGACAAACTCAGCAAAGAATTTGGGTGTTATATTTGTTGTTTATTACGTTTCGCCTGGACTATTTTAATGCACTGTATGCTGGGATTAACCAGAGGTCTCTGGATCGACTTCAGCTGCGCGACTTTTAACAAGCACTAAGAAATCCGAGCACATTACCCCAGTTTTAGCTTCGTTGCACTGGCTCCCAGTACGCTTCCGGATTTATTTTAAAATTCTTTTATTTGTTTTTAAATGTCTAAACAGCCTTGCCCCACAGTATTTGTCTGATCTGATTCAGCCATACATGCCCCCACGTGCTCTTAGGTCGGCTGATCATTCACTGTTACTTGTGCCAAAAACTAGGAGGAAGCTTAAAGGTGACTTAAGGGTGCCCGCGCTTTTGCAGCTGCAGCCCTGAAATTATGGAATGTGTTGCTATTGTACATTAGGCAGGCCGATTCACTCTGTTTTTAAGAGTTCACTTAAAAACACTTTTTTTCCTTGGCTTTCAACTCAGCTTGAGGTGTTGTTTTTACATTTATTATTGTTATTATTATAACTCATCTGACATTTTATTTATTTTATTGGATTTTAATTCTACTTTTCTTCAGAACTGTGTACAGCACTTTGGTCGACTGTGTTGTTTTTAAAGTGCTTTATAAATAAATTTATTGATTGATTGATTGATGTACTGTCTGGCAGGTGCCCCAAAAACAATGTCCCCAAGGGCACCAATAAAGTACATTATCATTATTATTATTATTATTGTTGTTGTCCGTAAGAACCTTTAACTAATGTTTCCCCAGATGCTGAAACATAACGAGCTTCATTAACACAGATGTTATGTCTGTGAAGATGTGTCTAATAAAGAGCTGTAGTGTATATATGCAGTATAATCTGATGTACAAATAAATACTACAAACTAGTGCTGCATTCAGGTCATATGTTAGTGTTGGTAAATTTAACGCTCGCTCTCTCTCAGTTCACCAACAACAACGTTGCCTCGTTCGCCTCCATCGTGGCTCATGAGCTTGGTCACAACCTCGGGATGAACCACGATGATGGACGCCCCTGCACCTGCCCCACCTCCGCCTGCATCATGAACTCTGGAGCCACGTAAGACACATGCAAACACAGTATATAAATACTACATGTACACAGAAATACTGTAAGTACTGTACATGTACTGTGTACTGTGTATGTTTTACCTCCTCTTCTCTCTGCAGAGGATCCAGAAACTTCAGCAGCTGTAGTGCAGATGATTTTGAGAAGATGATTTTGTTGACGGGGGGAACGTGTCTCCTGAACGTCCCCCGGCCTGATGAGGCCTACAGCGCCCCCTACTGTGGGAACAGACTGGTGGATGTTGGAGAGGACTGTGACTGTGGATCACAGAAGGTCTGTGGAGATTTTTTTCAGCTCTGTAAAACTCGAGAAATAAAGAATTTGACATGTAAATTTAATCAGTTGTACATCAGACCCCACCCCAGTGAGCTGTGTGTGTGTGTTGTACAGGAGTGTGAGGAGGACCCCTGCTGTGAGTATCAGACCTGTAAACTGAAGTCTGGAGCTCAGTGCGCCTACGGAGAGTGCTGCCAAAACTGTCAGGTAAACCGAGTCCTGCAGACACTCAACGTATTAGATTTAATAAAATACATCAACAGAAACACAGAGTAAGTAACGACATCAGTAACGAGATGAGATGTGTCAGGATCCTAGAAATAAACATAAGACAGATCCAGTCTGCACCAGCTCAAACCAGGAGACCAGCAGCTACTCACACACACAAACACATAAATGATACTTTAACAACAACCTGAAAATCTCTAAAATCCTTTATGTGTGTGTGTGTGTGTGTGTGTTTAGTTCCGGCCCGGAGGAACCGTGTGTCGCTCCACCATAGACAGTGAGTGTGATCTACCAGAGTTCTGCAACGGCTCCTCGTCCTTCTGTCAGAGCGACGTCTTCATCCAGGTGACTTTCACTTGAAGGCTGAGCTGCCTCCAGGGGGCGCTACACTTACTACGTTTCCTCACTCACTATCTTTAAACGTACTTTTATCATTTGTTGACTTTTTTATTACGTGTGCTTCAGAACGGACAGCCGTGCAGGAACCAGCAGGCCTACTGCTACAACGGGAAGTGTCAGCAGCACGACGGACAGTGTCAGGTCATATTTGGAGCCAGTACGTACTGCAGAGCATTTAATAATAGTTTTATTACTCGTGTTTCATTTTTACTAAAGGACAGAACAAGTGAACTGTCAGAGCAAGTAGAAAGTGTTGAGGATGGAAATAAAAAACATTTACAACAATACTTTTCCAGAAAAGTTGGAACTTTTCCTAAAATGGAAAAAAGACGTGTCTTAGTTTGAACCTTTATTTATCTGACAAAGTACAGAACAGTTTTCTGAAAAATAGAAGCAAATTTAGAGTTTGATGCTGCAACACACAGTTGGGACAGAGTCGTGTTTGCCCCTCTGGTACATTTGTAATTGTTTGTAGAAAAAGTTCAACCATTTCTGGAAATGCTTGTAGATTGGTTGGATGATGTTTTATCACATCCTTGTTGATGCATAAGTGTTGTTTTATAATAATAATGAGGATAAAAACCATCACGCTGATATCACACAGTTCAGCTATGCTTTTCTTCTTCTATGAATATTTAGCCGTAACCTTTTCCTTCAGGATCACTTGCATTAATAAAGACTGTGTGCTTCCTCTTCTCCTCCTCAGAGGCGAAGGCAGCTCCTGAAATCTGTTTTAAAGACGTCAACAGTAAAGGAGATCGTTTTGGGAACTGTGGCTACCACAACGTTGGCTACAAGAAGTGTGAGAGCAGGTAACACACACACACTGAAGTGAGCAGAGAGAGGAGGCAGAGCAGACACAGTCCTTAGAACATAACCACTCGGAAACCATCTGAAAACAACATTTTATTTCAGATTTTTCTTTGTTCTTGCCGTAACCAGATGTGAACAGATAAACGACATCGTCACAGCTTCTGATCACGTGATCTTTGTGTCCGTCTCCATAGAAACGCTCTGTGTGGGAAGCTGCAGTGCTCCAATGTTCAGGCGACAACGGTTTTCGGCATCGAACCGTCGATCATCACCACACCGATCGCCGGAGGGAAATGTTTCGGAGTCGACTTCCAGCTGGGATCAGACGTGCCAGATCCAGGAATGGTGAACGAAGGAACCAAGTGTGGAGACAACAAGGTGAGGAGGATAGGGGGGAGGAGAGAAGGAAACATGAGGGAAAACAAGTTGAGGAGGGGAGGAATGAGGAGGAAAAGTAAGGGGGAGAAAAGAGGAGGAAAGGAGGGAAGAGAGAAGGAAAACAAGAGACAGAAGGAGATGTTGACTGTTTCTTTTTCTGTGGTGTCCAGGTATGCATGAACTTTGAGTGTCGCAGTGTCGACGTCCTGAACTACGACTGTGACGTGGAGAAGAAATGTCACGGACACGGGGTGAGTCACACATGTCTGTCTACCTGTCCTCACACCACAGCTCTGTCCTTAGTAATGACCACTCCTGGACTCCAGGGGGCGCCACACTGAACAGCAACATCTCACCTACAGTTCTACTGTTGCTAACAACTGACGTTATTGTTGTTCACCTGTTTCTCATGTTTCGGTTCAGTCTGTTCACGTGTGGCACCGGTGATACAACTCGCCTGAACGTCTGATCTGAATGTGAACATTACCTGTGTCTGTGTCTCAGGTGTGTAACAGCAACAAGAACTGTCACTGTGAGGACGGCTGGGAGCCACCGTTCTGTGACGTCAAAGGTTACGGAGGCAGCGTGGACAGTGGGCCCACCTGGAACGGTACAGTCTCCTTCAAACATACGTGCTATTTCTGGGATCCACAGGACTTCCTGTTTATTTTCATGCCCTCTTCTTCTATGGTGTTTGAAGGGATGAGGTGTATCGAGGCAATAAAGGGTTAAAGAGGTTAACGTGAAACCTGTCTGTCCTCTTCAGATAAAGACACGTCTCTCAGAGACGGGCTGTTGGTCTTCTTCTTCGTCGTTCTTCCTCTTCTCGCTCTGGGTGCGTTTGTTTTCCTGCGCAGGAACGAGCTGCTGCGACGACTCGGGCTGAGCCGCAGGAAGAGGTCGCAGGGTTACCAGTGAGTCTCAACACATCAACACAACACAACAGACGTTAACACTATTTTTCCAGTGAGGGTGGTGGTGGGGTATGAGTGAGGGGGTTAGAACAGGCTGTAAAACGTGGGATTTTTCACTTCTTGTCGTCATCCTGAAGGTTTCAGCAGCTGTAGTTTCTTTGAATCATGAGATCAGACTGACAGCAGCTCTGAACACTACAGCTGCTCTCTGTGCTGCGTTCGAGGACACTGCTCTAAAACCGTCCTCTGTGCTGGATTATTTGTGTATCCTAGTTTTTTTTCTAAGAGCTTGATCCAAATCCTGGAGAACCCAGCTCTAAATAAAATAAAGTTTATTATTTTGTTATTAATTACAAATGACTGTGACGCTGTTGAAACGTCTGAACTCTGCTCATGAACTTTTCTAAAGAGTGTGGTTTCAGACTCTTTGTTCTGACTCTGCTCACTTTCCTGGCTTCAGGGCTGATGGTGCAGCTTCAGCCAAGCCCAGCAGAGCACCGCCTCCCAGAGCGCAGCCTCCATCTGTTGCCCGCAGCAACGCCAACAACATTGTCAGAGACGGGGTGAGTTTACCGACAGATTCAGGCCGAAGGCATGTGAACTAGAGGCTGAGTGATGAGTGTTTTTCACGTCACAGTTTGTGTCTAACTCTAAACTAAACTACTGACAAAAAAAAACTGAAACGTCAGTTTGACCAGTTACCACCATCACCACCACCACAGCTACATCTCAGTTATTTTCTACACCACTGTTCAAAAGTTTAGGGTCATTAGAAATGTTCTTGTTTTGTCTTGAAGTGTTTTGGAACACAGGACTAATGCTGCTGCTGATGGGTCTCTCACCCACTGTGTAGATATTCCAGTTAAAAAACACTTTTGTGACGACATTAACAGTGTCTGCACTGTTTTCCTGAATTCCTGGACGGTAGTTTACATAATTCTCGTTATAAGTCTGATACAGAAGTTTCTGGCTTATCGTGCTGCAGAATGAACCAGTCAGGATCAGTCACATGTTGCTGACGAGGTTGATCTAAACGTCTGAACATTTGTCAGAAAATCAGTCATAAAGAGAATGATGTTAATATGTCAAACCTGCGACTGTGCTGACCAGGAGGAGGCTGATGATGATGATGATGATGATGCTCTCCCGGTAAGCCTCAGGTGTAGTTTAGTGTGTCAGGTTTGGTAGATTTAGTGTTTGTTAAAATGACGTCAGCTTTGTCCTGTGTGAGCTTCCCGACAGTCGTTATCTTCTTCTTTATCTCTGTCTTTTAGTTTTATTACTGAACATTTGAGTTAATATGTAAATTAGCTGCTTAATGAATTCACCTAGTCAATAAGTCGGTGATTGCTAATTCATTCAATTGGTGGTTGATTAACACATCAGTGGATTCATTAACAGATGTGTGTGTGTGTGTGTGTTACTGACAGTTTTTTTTAATTAGAACTAACTAACATCCTGTCCTCTCTCCATGTGAAGCACCACGCTCAGCTACTAGCACCACAAGAGGTAAAATACTCATACATTCTACTACTACTACCACTACAGTGCTCTGTGAGCTGCTGCTTTTTTATTTATTTTATTTTATGACTCTTTTCATGTTGTCTGTCTGCTCGTCACTGTTGCTCTTGGAGGAAATGACAAATAAAAAGCGTTTTAAACTTAGCAAATATCATAAAATCATCAGCCATCATGTCATCATGCACTAACTGTTGTATTTCCTGTGTGTGTTCTGATCAGGTGGAGACCAGCAGGACAGCTCCATCCTACGCTCTGAGGCCTCCTCCTCCTCCACAGTAAGAGGAGTAACACTGAATATATACTGTTAATATGCACTAAAATAAAAAGCTGTTAGTTTACGTTTGTGTTGTAAGTTGTTCTTCATTGTTGTTAACAGACCTGATTTTTCTTTTCTGGTTTGTTCCCATCTCAGAAAACCTTGTGCTGCATCACAGCCTCTGGTGCCTCAACGAGCAGCTCCTCCTCCACCTGTTTAACCAGTCAGGAGCCCCACCCCCACCTACACCTGGGCGTCTCTCTTCTTCTCTTTCTCTTCTTTATCTTCCACTTCAGTCCACTGGTGGCCTGCCAGGAAACTATTCTGCAGCCAAGATGGCGAATATCTGCTAGAGGCCAAACTATAAACTGGACCACCAGGAAACTGGGCCCAGTCAGACACAGTGGGACTGAACTGAAGCAGCTACTGTTCTCTACAGTCTGTCTTTACTTTGTTTGTTTCTCTCTTCAAACTTCAGTCAGGAGGCAAAAGCTCAGCTCCATCATCTGACACTTGGTCTGCTCGGTCATTAAACCAGCCACATCATAGTTCACCATTCACGTCAACAAGCTAAAGACACGATAAATTTGTCGTTACCCAACCAAAGATTTAAGCATTGTCAGTATTTTGTATTTATTTAAACAGTTGTTTTAATTCTCTCCCTAAACCTCTGTTGTTTCACGTTAGTTATTTAGCATGCTAGGCAGCTAACAAGCATTTGTGAGCTAACAGATTGACGTTACAAGGTCATAGCTAATGCTAGTTACCAGTTAAATTGCAGAGCTACTAAACAGTGAAATATTTAATCAGCATTTTGTACTCTAAACACATCTAATTACTCCACCACCTTTGTAATTAATAAGTTACTTTGTGAACTAAATAACTCTTTTGCTCTGCTAACAAAATAATGAGTGTTTCCTAACACCCACTATGTGTCTAACTAGCCAGTTTCCACAGGCGAATGCTAGTTAGCTTTATTACCAGTTAATCTGCTGAATCACTATGCAGTCAAATATTTCATCAACGTCGTTCAGTCCAAAACTGAGTGGCTTTAATTTGTTTAACAAGTTTTGTCACTTTTTTACAAAGCTGGCTAACTAGCCATTGCTAGCTAACAAGCCACTGCTAGCTAACAAAGCTAACAGGCTTCCAAAGTCACGAGCAAGTGTCTCTAAATGTCATAATGCTGCAGCAGTATTCCCAAGCATTACCCATTCAAACATTTATTTATCAACAAATGATACTTCTTAAATGTGTTAGTTAGTAATTTAGCATTTGGCTAATTACTTAACATACATTTGCTAGCTAAAAGCTGCAGTTGGGATTACAGAGTCATAATGTTATTTTTACTGTTTTTTTTATTTATTTTTTTTTATTTCATAGTACTGGTAGGATAACAAGATCTGTGACAGTGTGCTAATGTTAATAAGCTGTATCACCAGTTAAACTGTTAAGTGGACACACAAATATTTCGTCGTCAAAGAAGTGGCTATAATGAATTCTACTAACAAGCAAAAATGTCAGTTAATTGCAAGAAGCTAGCTAACTATCTTTTACTAGCTTACAATGCTAGCATGATCTCAAGGTCACAAATACATAAGTGGTGCAGCGTGTCCCTAATTTTCTGATACTGTTAGTATTATAAAATATTTGCTGGTTAGCTAGTTAGCTTCATCACCAGGGGAACTGAAGTTTCCCAGTTACTACTTTCATCATTATTGACATTTTGTACTTTTGTCATACA
This sequence comes from Sandelia bainsii, assembly GCA_032362345.1. Classification (NCBI taxonomy): domain Eukaryota; kingdom Metazoa; phylum Chordata; class Actinopteri; order Anabantiformes; family Anabantidae; genus Sandelia; species Sandelia bainsii. The sequence goes on from JAUMHL010000030.1 coordinate 25,671,042, forward strand.
TAAGTAAGTGTGTGAAAAAACTTAGGTTAGATATACTGCATTTCATACTATATACATTTCAAACTACATGATAAATATGTATACAGCTGAGTAAATACTTTATAGTATTCACTACATACTTGTGCTGGCAATGAGTGGTTTTGGCAGTTAATTTACACAATATTAGTTTTATTGTAATTGTCATGATTTTCACTAAGCCCTGTGGTTGTGACTTTGCTAAATCAAACCTTACATATTAGTATGATACATGTGCAGTTTACATTTATGTAACTCTGGACATGGATGGATTACTGAAGACTGAGCAAAGGCTTGAGGGTCCCTGGTCTTCACCTACAAAATGCCCCAGAAACAAAATGACACAAAATAAAGTTAAAAAAACTACAAAAGATACAAAACGTCTCCATGAATTTAGTTGAAAAAAGTAGTTTTGCACTTTCTGCAGAAACTAACAAACTACTTTAGTTCAAATTAGATTCTTTGAAACTGAGAACTGTGCAAATTCTAAATACATCATTTGTAATAATATAAAAATAACTGAAACGTGCTTCATTCTGATTGGCTGGTTTGGAGACACAGAGATCATTGTCAGTGCAGGTGGAGCTTGTACCTGTACACTCACCTGGACTTTCTTTCTAATTGTCTCTCTGTGAATGGAAGCACTGGTGCCGTCTGACTGCACCTCCCCTTCTGCTCTGCACTGTCGTAAGAATGTAATGAACCCCTGCTGCTGCTGCTGTGGTCGCTCCGGCGTGCACTCGCTCCAGAATTGTAAAATCACAGTATGCAACGGCGCCTGAGTGCAGAACTCGTGTGGGTTTCAGTTCCTCTCCTGTGGTTCTGGATCTGTGTGGTACGTTGATGTTTGTGACTGTGCCGGCTCGTGTCTCTGCAGGGAATCTACCCTCGCCTCTCTTAGTTTTCTCACCTGAAACACTTCAGCGCTGTTCGATCAGACCTCTGGGATGTTCTGTAGGTGTTTGGTACATCCTCTCTTCATTCAGTATCTCCTGTGGAAAACTGGACTAGGGAAACTAAACTCTATAAAACAATGTTTTCTGTGTTTTTCATGCTTTTTCTGATTGTTCCATGCTGATAGGTTTTAAAGCAGAATAAATACCCATCAAACACTCTGGAGACAGGTGCTCTGGAGATTCAGTCTTCCTCTGGGTTTCTGCTTTTTCATTTCATTCATTAACAGTAAATACTTAAAGCCAAAAATCTCTCCTGTGTTACAGCAGGATTTCTGTGGAAAATTTTCCAAAACATCATCAGATATTTCCCCAAACTAGATAAAGGGAACTCAAAAAGATAAATAAGACAAATGATTACACATTTATTTAGTGAGGAAAATAGTCCAGTTGTACATTTTTGCATGTGGAAAACATCGAGGATGATCAGTTAATTTCAAGGTGAAGTTAGAGTCGGTTGTTTCAGTCAGTAGTTTGGCAGTTAGCTGTGAGTCTCTCAGGTCCTGTCTTATATAAAGAAGAGAAATCTCTGTCTTTACTGTCAAATTCAGATTTGAAGATTTGTAGTGAGTCACAGCTCAAACAAAGGAGATTTCTGAAGACCAGAACAGTTTTTGATGCTCACCAGGCTGGAAAGAGTTAAAAAAAACTTTTACTTCTGTTTGTGTTTTGAATAGTGAACATGACTTTTGTTTTTCAGAATATCTCAGATTTACTCTGTGTTGTGTCACCACCAAGTTAATTATAAACATTTGTTTCTTCAAGATAACTTGAACTAGTTTTTTCTTTTCAAGCTCTTATTGTTGTGTGTAGCTGATGACACTGAAGCTGCTTGTTAAGGTTTTGTTCCTCTACTGAACATCCCAGACTAAAGACTCGTAACGGCGTTGAAGTGATGTGTTTCTGTTTCTTCATGAACCAGGATGCACTGTGTCGTTATATCATTATGTTGATATTTTTACCTGCTTAATATATATTTAGAATTTGTTTTGAGTGTTTTTGCACAGAAATCATCAGTGTGAATATGAGGATTCATGTAATTAACACACAGGGCTACTTTGGTGCCAAAAAAATAAAAATCTATCAGTGTTTACCCCAGAGTTTGGTTCCTGAGAAACGTTTGTTCAGACTGAAGTTCATGTGGAGCTCAGTGAGCTGCTTCTGCTGCAGTTGCTCCGTTTAAAGGGAAAATGAGTTCAGTGATATTTTTCATAAAATCAGCAAAGTGAAAATGTCCAATGACAAGTAATGAATCTTGTTTTCAGGTACCACAGAGCTCACTTCTGTCACACAGGTCAAATGGATCCATCCTCCACTGAAAATAGTCCCAACAGATGCGTTCATAAATTTTCTTCTGTTTAGAATGAACTTCTGCTTTATTGTTACAGTACAAATAAAAGCCACAGTTACATGTTCTGAAGTGTGTTTTCAAGCTTCAGCAACAGAGTGAACAAGTTTCCCTTTAGTCCTGCAAGTAATTGTCTGATTGTTTAAAAAAAAACTGAATTCTCAAAAATGCCAGTAAAACACTACTGAAGTACCACTTCAAATTCTTCACTCAAGTTCAGGTACTAAGTACGTGCTGTGAAGTCCAAAAGTAGCAGTACTTCACTAACATAGTGATTTTTTCTGCGTTACTGATAAAAAAGTATTTTAACACTGTTGAACTTGGATGCTGTTGACAACATGAATGTTTGAGTCTGGTCCACATTTGCCTTAAAAATAAGGTGTCTGCAGAAATCTTCTCACGATCCCGGTTTGAACTTCTGTCTACAGACTTATTTCAAAAATCGTGACTTCCTGGTTTGATTCTCCTCCAGTCCTGTGGGTCCAAAACAAAACCTCAGCCGAACATGTTCAGTTTAATTCATGAACAGATTCAAAGAGAGAGAAACTTCAACAACCTGATATATGAACATTTACTGTGTGAAATCATCAACATTCACAAACTGAACCACAGAAGAAATAAAAACAAATCAGCTTCACAGCAGAGAAATAACCCTTTTTCAAACTCAGGATGAAACAATTCTGTTCATTCTGATCCAGATTATCTGGTTCTAAGAAAACAGTTTGAAGACTGATGACGTTTTGTGTTTGTTCTTTATATAAAGATAAAACAGGCAGAAAGTTGAAACAATGATCAGGATCAATTTGATTGGCTGATAAGTGTTGATCATGTGACTGCAGGTGTGTTAGAAACCTTCCCAGCATGCACTGGGGTAATCGATCCATGTATAGAACTTTTATTAATGTTATTTTGTTCCATGTTGTGTTTGATTATGTTTCCACAGTTTCCAGTTTCATTGCTGTTAAATGTTCGTTCAAATCATACGAAGACACGACAAACAGACAAACAAGCTGCTCATCCTAGTCAGCATCTTTTAAGTCATAGTCATAAGCTAGAAAATGACTGTTGAAAAGTAGAATTAAATATGTTAAAGACAAAGAGAGTTCTACTTTGTTATTTAAGAAGTATTAGTTTTTTACTTAATTAGTTTTATTTTCATCATAAACAGAACTGAACCACGAACTGACATAGAAGGACGAGTCTATTAAAACCTTAATAATTCAAACTTTATGTATAATATCACTAACTAACATAGGACAAGAGACAAAAATAATGAAATAAAGAAAAAATTTCAAACTTGAATATTAAATTCTGTTTAGTAGTTGAATAAAACCATGTTACAAGTTTAAAAAATGTACAATTTGTTCTACAATTAAAATATAGTTTAATAAGTATGAATAGAATTATATAGATACAAATATTATTTAAATAATAAGTAATATGTTTATTATTATTTTTTATGGAAATCATTTCATGCTTAAATATAAAATATAGAATTGTTAATTGAAAAAAATCAACAAAAATGTTTATATTGTATTAACAAGTTTATATTAAACACATACTAAAATACTGTAATGTTTAACAAATATATATATATCATACTGAAATGTTATCTATATATAAAATATGGATTCAATTTGTTTTTGACGAAACCACGCCCTCTGTCGCCGTGCGTCATGACGTCGGCGGCGCGTCACGTAGTGTTCACGCAGGCCTCGCTTCCATGCTCTGCGCCCCGAGCTGTCATCATTTTTACCGGGAGAGGAGAAGGGCATCCGGGATACCGGCCGAGAGAGGAGCCGCTGAAACGTGTTTCTCGAGGTCAGTTACTGGGACTTAAGACTTTTACAACGTCTGAGTGTTTACAGGGAAACAATTTAACCTGCTCTGTCACACAAAGACACGTTCTGGTTTCATTTTCAGAGAGAAATAAAAATCCGTGTTCAGGAATTTGAGAAACCAGTTAGCGTGTTAGCAGCGTGCTAGCACCCCGTGTAAACTAACCATGAAGGGCCAGGTCATTTGTCAAAATACTCGCTGAAACTGTCGGTGCTTATTGAAAATTATGGTTCACTCTACAAACGACAAATGTTTTTATTAAACCTAAAGTTAGCTTCATAATGCGCGTTAGGTTATTGCATTTAGCGCCCGTTTAGCCGCTAGCAAACGTGCTAATGGCAATTAATAGAAAAGTAGAAGCATTTCAGCGAAGCTAACCGGCTAATTATATAACGTAACACGTTAGCTGAGAAGGTGGTCCTCTATCCAGTTAGTACAGCGTAATAACCAGGTTTATCAGCTTCCAGTCTGCATGTCTGAAAAAAACATTCAGGAGAGATCATTTTACAATGTTGTGATTAAATGGGTAATAATTTTCGGGAAGTCATGACTCGTGAAAGGGCAAACTGATTGACAGTTCTTATGGCCAATAAAAAGCTGGTGACTCCTATTTCTGGACGGGGTTTCTCTCTGATAGCCAATTGGAAGGTCGGACGGCATGTAATGGGCGGGTCCTGGTCGGAGTAAGGGAAGGAGAAAGAAGGCAGGGAGTGGAGACCGAAGAAGGTCAAAACACAGACGGAGAAACAGCAGCTGAGGGAAGTTTGTCACGTCGGTCACACTGGAAATAACTAAAGTTAGAGTTCTGGTCTCAGGTTAAGTCTTCTGAAGGGTTTTCTGAGCTTTTACAGCCTCTGGTTGCCTTTCACACATCACTGGTTGTAGACTGAAGGAGCATAAATGAAACATGAAAACAGAATCAGAATGAAACAGAATCACTTTTGGCAGGTTCTCGGGCTGTTCTGGCTCCAGCTCCAGCTCATGCCCTTTTCCCCAAAGGTGCCCCACAAACATTAATTAAACCTCTGGGATGTTTCCTGTTACTGAGACTGTCTTGATACATTAACATTTGTAACTAAATTCAGAAATTTTCCACATTTTGTTTTCCACAAAAAACAATCGTGTGTGTGAGTGTTTACTGTCTTCACAAGCGTAGTTTAAGGCTCCAGGGTGAAGAACGAAGCAAAGCTTTAGCTAATGGTTTATATATTTATTACTAGTAATAGTGACGTTGCAAAATAGTTCAGATTGAGTGGGTAGTAATAGATTCTGTTTTTTTAAACTTAAGCTTTTGCTCCAGAGAAACTCTGTTACATCAGATTAATATCAGTGTTGCATAAATTTCTCCTGTGAACATCCACAGTCAACAAGTGAGCGACGCTGTTGTTTCCTTGAACATAGAACTGAAGTTCACATTATCGGTTAAATTATAAACATGTTTCCTGGTTATAAAACTGTGGACCATGCATTTATTTTTCTTGCTTCATGTGCAAGAAATAATAAAAACAGGCACCATTTACAAAAACAAAATGCACAAACAGCTTCACGTGGACCAGAACATCGACTTTAATCATCATGAGTTTGAGCGGAGACAGAAACTGAACGTCTGTCACTAATTCAGCTTTGTTTGTTTTGACCTCAGCCTGATATCTGTAAACAGCTGTTAGCTTAGCATCAGCTGCTTGGCAGGGACAGAGAGACTAAAGTAGAATTTACACATTGTTCACTCAACAGGCAACGCTGCTTCTTCTTCTTCTTCTTTAACTGAGGTTTGGGTGGGTTGTTTTAGGGTGTGGTGCACAGGGCTGGACGATAAAAAGATTTCAGTGATTATTTAGACACAAAAATCCATATTGTATCTGTTACGTAGGGGGTCAGCTCTTTGTAGATGAGGGACCAAAACAAGGAAAACAGTGTATAAGGGCACTGAGAAGTGAGTGAACCGAGTCAGATGCTTCAGAAGACGAGGAAACGTTGAAGAGAGATCACAAACACTGGTGGTTTGAAGGTTTGGATTACTAAAGCTGCCTTTGATGAATACATTGCAGCCTTTTTGAAAGTCATTTGTCAACACTCTGAAGATATTTGTAGCATCGTTCTAATGATCTGGATAAAAATTTATCGTACTGGTGCATGATATAAAATATTTTTAATCCAGCATCCTCATGTTAAATTATTTTTCTTACTGTGTGTATTTTTGCCTCTCTCTAACACAGTGTCTCTCTCTCTGCGTCTTAGTGGACGGACAGCCCAGTGGACGGTGGACATTTCATTCAGCTTTCTCTGTCCTGATTCTGATCTCAGTGGAGTTTTATTTTCCCGTTGTTGTTCTGAGGACGACCGGCCAGTCAGACTGACCACCACCACCGTGTGTGTGTGATACTTTAAGGACTGCTCATGCATCGTTTAAGGACTTGTGCGGCGCGGTTGCGTCCGCTCACCGCCTCGCAGGCGGCTCAGACTGTCGGCCAGCAGCGGCCAATCACAGCCTCCTCCACAGGTGGCAAAAGGACGTTTCAGCCAATCCGGTGCTACTCGGCACCGGTGGCCTCGGAGCCGTTCCTGAATGGGACGAGCTCCAACTACGTGGAGGAGATGTACTACGCCTGGCTGGAGAACCCCAAGAGTGTTCACAAGGTAAGGAGCAGTGGAGCCCCCTGCTGGTCTGGAGGGGCTGCAGACAACAGATCTGTGAAGGGTGGGTTCATTAATGAAGGAAACACAGAAGCATAAATATGAGATGGTGAGAAGTAACCAGGTATATTTACTCATGCTCTGTGCCTTCAGTATTTCCACTTTGTTTAGCTTTTTCCTTCATGTGTCTGAGCTTTGGTTACTTTGCAGATGCAGATTCTTGATACATAATCTAATGAACTAATACACAAAGTACAGAAAGGATTCAAATCAGCTCCAGGGTTTAAATCATGTTTACACCAACCAGCCTATTTGTCCCATTATATTCTTCATGTGTCAATAAACAAAATATGTGGCAATTGAAATATATAAATACACAGTGATTTAAATAGAAGTAATAGTTGCTATTACTCTTTTGGACTGTTTTGAGGAATAATTAAATTTTTGTGTCTTTTTTACCACATACATAAAGTTTCTGCTAATAGAGGCAGTGAACATGTAAACCTCACAGTGAGGTGTGTTCAGGTCACTCAGAGGTGTTGTGTTACATGTCTCAGCTGTTACGTAACGGTCAGAGAGTGACCTTGCTGTTATTAGCTTAGCACTGGACCGGACTCTTACACAACTCCCACGTATACTGTACGTCATAGCAGCAATAACGTTTTATAGCTATGAGAACGTGCTGATATAAAAAGGTCAAAGTAAGATTCTGCAGTTTAAATCAGATTAACCAACCTGGATTCAGATCGTTTATGTTGAAGTGAGTCCAGAATCATGCTGTTTTATATCATTTTCACTTGGACATAGAACAACCGTGATATTAATACAACCTCTTGTTTCCAGCAGCTGCTTGAAGGACAAGAATCACTTTAATACTGAGGAAGTTTTGACTCTTTGCTGAGTTTAAAGTCAGATACATTTTTTGAAAGTCACTTTTGTACACTTCAGTAATATTTTTTTAGCCACACGTCACATCGACATACAGGATTTAGAGCAGAGCAAACGGGATCAGTGATCAGAAATAAGAAACCCAAACATTAAGAAACGCTAAACTAAAGTAATTAAGTAGTTAAATAATAAAATATCTGTGGGATATATTACTTTCACTGCATCATTTAAAACAGTTTGTTTTGGCATCTTGTCTTCTGGCTCAGCGTTCCACTGTGCTGGTCGTGTTTGAAGGATGCTGTGATGCTCACGTTACGTCGTGTATGGAGACACATCGTCATGCAGCTATGTTGTCATGATCATGATGTATCGTGGATGATACGATTAGGCACAGTCAAACATTTCTATAACAACATGACAGAGATAGTTTCTGCTTGATGCTGCAGCTGCGTCCAACATTTCTGTGGCATTTCTGCATTTGCAAAGTAACTAAAATTGAATAATGTCAGACTGGAGGAAAAGTAACTCAAACTTACATTTATGGAGAATCATGATTATAACAAAAATCATGATTATTGTGTTCAATAAAAAGTTCATAATTATTGAACACAGTTACTCAGAGACTTTGGAAACATCGTGGATTTACTGAACTAAAACATTTAGTTGCATGTGTTGCACATTTAGGTTTTACAGCCCTAGTAGAGCAGGTTTAGTGTCCTTGTTGTGTTTGTTTGTCAGACGATTTAAGGCACGTTTGTGTGTCCACTGATCTTTGAACATTTTCAGTGTCAACTTTACAGAAATAAGCCTGGAGATTCTTTACTGTGACACATAGCTCACATGTTTGTGATAACTGTAAGTCCAACATAAGGTGTGGAGGAACAACCACATAACAAACATTCAGTGTCATGTTGTGTTTCTGTTACTGCACTACATCTTTACCCAGAGGTTTGTGCAGTAACCTGGAGGACTTTTATTTTGACATTTATTTAAATGAGAGTGAGAGAAAGGAGGAAAATGTCACTGAGACTTTGGGGGAAGTGAAGTGAAAACAAGCATCATTGCAAAACGAAATGTGGCTTAATAATAATTTCATCTCATTGATCTTCTTTTCATAATCATTGACCAAAATCATAATTAAAAATAAAGTTAAATTAATCACACAGCCCCGATTGTATTTAAGTACAGTTCTTAATTACTTGGTTCCATCCCATCGCTGCCAGGTATCAATGTTTCATGAATGAATGTTAAAGTACCTGATACTGAAGCTTTCAAAAAGGAGTAATGTGAAATACACTACTCACAAAAAGTTAGGGATATTCGGCTTTCGGGTGAAATTTCAGGATGAACTTAAAATGCACTATAACC
>JAUMHL010000030.1:25680186-25691693 GCA_032362345.1 Sandelia bainsii
GTGAACTTTTTACGTTTTCCATAAATTTCACCCGAAAGCCAAATATCCCTAACTTTTTGTGAGTAGTGTATGTGCTGAAGTGAAGCTGAAACCAGGACGTCAGTAAGAGTCTGTGGCAGTGAAGTGCAGTCAGGGGAGGCACAAGTAAAATACTAACAATGATAAGAGAAAATCAATTTGTCCACTTGACTGTTCTGTAATTTGTTTTCTGTATGATTTCAACATTTTTATAGTCAAAATCACTGAATTTACGCATTTCCTGTTCAAATACATAGGAGAAGGGCGAGGTGAGGCAGTGATGTGCTGTGCCACACACACTGACTGACGCCGGTAGTTGGCGCATGTCCATTGCTGTTTCTCTTTATATCGCCAATATACATGTTTGATTACACATGCTGACGTTCCACGGTCTGTCTAATATATTTAATCAATGTGTGTGACATGTTTAGTCTTTCTGATCGGTCATAAATGCGCAGTGAAAATGCACAGGGTGAGGCAGAAAGTACCGTGCTGCACTGATAGGGGGCAGTGCTGAGCCCCATAGGCACAATGGGTCACAGGTGCACGTCGCTGCGTGCTCTTCGTTTACGCAGAGGGCGGGGGTGTGGCACCGACAAGTCTGTAACGGTACACTCATTTAAATTAGTTCAGACAAAATGAAAGATTACGTCTCAAAACTAAAGGATTTCTCTAAACTGGATTTTCAGTCGAAACAGGAGATATTAGAGAGGAAGACCAACTCCGGAGCTGAAAGATCTGTTTCAAACAAGTAAGAGAAAGGTAACCCACACTTTAAAAGCTTTACCTACTGAAATATAAGCTTCTATTTTGGGTTCATATATTTGTACATCCGACTCCAGAGGAGTCAGTGCCTCCCCAGTCATGAACCTTACCGCACGTCACTGGTCTGTGGTGCGTTTGAGTTCAGTGGGAAAAACATGTTTATAAACAGATCCTGTGACTCATGAGTCCAGAACCACAGAGTGAAAACCTGACGCTGAACCCGCCAGAAAACAGCAGCGACATCTGTTCTCACTAAACGTAACGTAAACGGAAAGTAACTGATTACATTTACTCAGGAGATGTACTTTTAATGTACTCTTTTTATTTTATGCTACGACTCAAAGGTAAATACATGATGAACTTTTCACTTCACTGCATTTAATCTTATAAAATTTCAACATGTTATTAAAACATGAACCTGTTTTTTTTTTTTTTAAGGCTTGTGACCTTTAGATGTGTTGAGTTGTTAGAAATGTGGATAATTTGTTCAGATTTGTCACAGACAGAAGAAGAAAAACTCAAATTTGTTATAATTCAAACGTTTCTCAGCTCGTTCCTCTCGTGTTACATTAGATTTGACTCACAGAGCGAAGCTGCCAATTTAAATACCCCATAAAATATGCTTTAACCCTCTGCTGGTTTCAGGCCTACAGGGAGCAGGTCAGACCAGAACTGGATAATGTGACACGTGGTTTGAGCAGGTCAGAAGGTTAAATATCATCACAAATGACCACGTTTGAAGTCAGTCGTCATAGAGAAGGAGGAAAACCATGACTTGTATAAATAGAGTCTCCTGTAAGACAGTGTTGACTTCAGCAGAAGTTTTCCTGTGTGTTACCAACAGGGTGAAAAGAGGACGTCGCTGTGTGTGTTCTCAGAGTTAGAAATAGTTTTCAGAATCAGTCACATCATGTTCTCTGAAACGGGTCAGAGCAAATCGTGATGCTTTATTCACTGTAGTCTACTGAGTTTAATCATCTGACTGTGAACTGTTGGGTGTATCAGTGAGACAGATAAACTTAATCGCTGATCAAAATTAAGTAATTTATTTATTAACAAAATTACCATGAAAATAAAAATGCATTAAGAAATTACACTAAAATAAAAATAGGAAAACAGCAGCATTAAAAGTTTCTGCAGCAGAGATGACGTGACTGTAATTTTAGCTTGTGTTGACTTGGTTTATTAAACATTTTCATGTTTTGTCTCCCTCCATCTTTTTTTCTCCCCCATCTCACACCTCGATCTTTCTCTTCTGACCTTTGCTCATCACCTCCTCTGGTCCAGTCTTGGGATGTGTTTTTCAGGAACGCTAACGCCGGTGCTCCTCCTGGTGCTGCCTACCAGTCTCCTCTGTCTGCAGCCACGAGCCTCGTCGCCCCCCAGCTCTCCTCTCTGGTCGGAGCTCAGCCCAACGTGGAGAAGCTGGTGGAGGATCACCTGGCCGTCCAGTCCCTCATCAGGGCCTACCAGGTACACAGGCATACTCACTGAGGTGGTTTATGCTAAAAGCAAACAGCAAAACACAGATTGTCTCAAAAGTAGAAATCCATATATGGAGCCAGAACATTTGTCATTTAATCAAACATTAAAATGGGGATTTGTACTTTCATCACTAAAATGAGCTAAGTGCTAAATAGCTAGCCAGGAGTGAAATGTTTTATTGTTCTGTTTTTGGGTGAACTGGCCCTTTAACAGTGCAAGTTAAAACACTTAAACAGTGGTATTTAGTTTGAACCCATTAAGTCCACATCCTGTACTTTCTCCTTCAGAGAAAATCTCGTCATCAGGTCTCATTAACATCATGGATGGATTATTGCAGGAGCTCAGACCCAGAGCCTCTGTAAGAAGATGATGTAAGATTGAAAAGATTGATGATGATTAAAAAGACACTTAAAATGACTTAGAAAGAGACTTAGCTTAGCTGTTAGCTTCCCTGACAGCAGTTATTATGGTCGTCGCCACATACGTCACAGATCCCACAGTCAGGTAAATTCAGCTCATCAAAACTTTTAAATCCAAATGTTCTTTTTAGGACACTACTCAAAGCACTGTACCAGTTGATATTTGAAAACAGAATCACAAAAGCTTAACGTGTTTCATTTTCTTTAATCCTCCATATCTGCTAATGACTGTTGTGATATTTAATTTGTCTTTTTCCACAGAACATCCTGGAACATGGAGCTGTTTAATTATTCAGGCTCTTTGATTGTGTTTCAGATGCTTGTCTGTGCATTATACGTCTGGTATTATGTTTTTTAATGTTTAGTAATGTCATTATTACAAAACTTAGACACAGTTCTAGCATGTGTTAGTATGCGTACGATCCTGTTTAAAGAGGGTGTGTGTGATTGTGTAGCATGGTGTAGATCAGAGTTTCCCAGCCTTGGAGTTTAGACCGTACAAGGGTTCATGTGATAAGCAGAGGTGGAAGTTTGCTTCTTGTCTTCATTTGTTGGTGTCAAGAACAAGGTTGAGAATCTCTGATTGGTGATGAAGCTGGTGCAGGTCTCCACAGATCTCAAATGCTGCTCTGATCTGATTAGGAGCAAAATAATTAGATATTTTATTTTACTTTTATTTAACCTTTAGTTAGTGAGGTTAGTAATGTCTTATCGACCTGGTCAAGACAGCAGCAAATGTCAGGATCAGGAAAGTTAAAATAAGCTCAAACAGAGACGACCAGTAAAGAAATGACTACAGCAGAGTTTATTAGAGGAAGAAATCATCCCAGAGGATGGAGTGGGGGGAAAGGAAAGAATAGAAGGTAAGTAATGAAAGAACAGGAAGAGAAATATGAAGCCATGAAAGTAGGCAGAGGAAGAACAGTTAAAAATCCTCCTCCTGTGGTTTTTGATGTGACTCTTGTGAATCTCGTCCACAAACCCGACTTTCTGAGCTGGTGTGGAGCTGTGGAGACCTGACCTCCGTCTGCCTGTACTGATGCTGCGTTCACGTCATGTCAGCAGAACAGGAACCATGGGAAAGGTTCTCACATTAACTCGTTCCTGCCATAGTCCAAGATGATGATTGTCCACTATGACTAAATTGTTTAGCACCTTATTCCCGGTTCAGACTACACAGCACATCCCCCTGATGAGATGGTCCCTGTGTCACAGTAGGTGACAAGAGTCGTAAATTCATGTTGTGACAGAAGACACGTTGGTACCTGACCAATCACAGCTGTCCGCCACAGACACACTGTGTGTTTGTCTGTAAAGGAGACAATGACGTGTGATCTTAATACAAATGGTTTGGTTTTTAGCCCTTTGTTTTTTTGGGGCGGTTGTCTGTCTGTCCCTTCCATTCTTGTAATATGTCAATATGTCTCATTAGTTTAAAATTGGCACAAACGTAGATTAAACAATGAATTTAAGGAAAAAAGTAACTGTTGGTTAAAGGTAACTGAGATCTTCACCTGGAGGGAATTTTATTACATCTGGCAGAAATGTCCACTTGGACTCATGGAGTCTGGTGCTTCTGCTTCTTGACTGGTTGGAGAACACAAGAGAGCTCTGTGGTCCAGATGCGCATATATATATATATATATATATATATATATGAATGGTCTTCTGTCGTGTAGTCTGAACCGGGCATAGCACAGCTAAGTCACGCTGCTGCTGCATCAGATACATATTTCTGGTTGTTATCTGTGTTATAAGAATCCCTTTCATTAGTTAGAAATAGATCTATCTGCCTTAAACTACAGAGTGATGATGGTTTTTTAGTCTATTGAAAAACTAGTATTTCTGCGAAGAGGTAAAAATATTTCAGTGGTCGGCACCGTCACCTCACAGCGGGTCCTCCTGCAGTTCAGAGACACGTAGGTTAAATTGTGTCTGTCTCTGTTTATCTGATAGCCTGGAACATGTCCAGGGTGTACGCCACTCCTCGCCCCTGAGAGACGAGTGAACAGTTTTTCACTTATTTTAGAGCAACATGACGTTAACGCGGCCGTCAGGGCTGTTGTGTGAAGATAACCGGGTGCATGTGTGTCTGTGTTCAGGTGATGGGGCATCACAATGCCCACCTGGATCCTCTGGGAATCAGCTGTGTGAATTTTGATGATGCTCCGGTGAATGCCGGCTTCCAGAACGTCGGTGAGAACGCCAGAACTAAAAAGCAAACTGCTTCCAGTCTGTGGTGTTAATGTTGCTTTTCCCTCCCTCCCTCTCTTCTCTCCTTTATCTTTTTGTTGAACCTTCCTCTTTTCCTTTATTTTACTTTCCCTCTTCCCCTCCTGGTTTTTCTGTCAAATCCTGTTTCAACTTTGGACGTTTCTGCCTTTTTCTGTTTCTCTCTTTTACTTTCTAAATCTTTCACTCCATTTTGCTTCTCATCCACCATCCTCCCACCTCTATTCCTCTTATTCCGTTGCATCTCGTTTGTACTCCTTTCTTTCCCTCCCACTTCTCCCATCCTGGGTGGGCTCTGTACTGTTGTCACTCCTTGTAGATCCGAGGACACCATGTGGCCCAGTTGGACCCTCTCGGCATCATGGACGCCGATCTGGACTCGCATGTCCCCACTGACATTATCACGTCCTCCGACAAGCTGGGTGAGGCGCTAACCCCTTAGAAAACTACCACAACATCTTCCCATTTTCCCCGGTTCTCCCTTTCGTATCCGGATCTGACTGTTCCTAACCAATAGTTCTAAACCTAGTTGTACATTGGAAGAGTTTAATCTTCTTATGTACAATAAATGTTTGTGGTATAAATGTTTTTTAAACCGTCTCATGTTTGGTGAGTGTTTGAGGAACTTTACTGAAAACTAAAACTTTCTTGATAATGTGAATTTTCTGAATCCTTGTTGGATTTGATCAGATTTAAAACCTAATCAGACACTGTAGTATTTAGTATATTTGATCAAATCTAACCTGATCCCACTAAGTACTGTGCAAACACTGGATTATCGCTCCAAAACAAGATTTTCTCAAAGCGTAGTTTCCCTTCTCTCAGAAATGTTTTTCTCTTTCTTGTGTTTGATCAGAGTTTGATGTTTGTAAAGAAAGCTCCTCCTGAAACTTGAAGACGTGCACATACAAGCATGATTTGTGGAAGCTGAATATTTATCTTAAGGAAGTGTGATACACAACATTAAAGCTTCCAGCTCACAGACCATTAGAATGGGCATCATGATGAAGTGGGAGACACTGAAAATGAACAATATTTACAGATTCAAAGATCCAGAATCTTTCACTCAGAAGTCAGGTTGATATGATTCTTTTTAGAATTTAAATTGTATTTTTGTGGAAAAAATATATGAAACACATAATTTAGAGTAACAGAATTTTAAATGTCTCACTAATTGGGTCAAAAGCAGTGAAGACCTACAATAATGTACAAATGTCTGGGGTCAAATTTCCTTCTTTTCCATGGAAACATACATGAAATGAATTTTAATAAGAAATATAGTAAAATAAATAGGAAATACAATTAATTTTTAATTAAACTAATTGTCTCCTTCAGACTTTGCTTTCGTCAAAGAATCCAAAGACTTTGTCCTCTTGCTCAGCATCAGGACTTCACACTCCTCGTTGTGTCCTGGTTCGAGCCAGTTTGTGCTGCTCCGTGTGATATGGTGCACAGTGTGATATGGAATAGCCTTCATTTCTAAGAACAAGAATAATTGATGATTTTCAGAATCAGTTGCTGATGCTTCAGATACTCAGCCAGTCTAAAGACCAGTTTCAGGGGTTGAGGTTGGTTTTTTTGTCATTCACACCATACACCAAACAATGCACAATTTGAACGAGAAAGAGTTGAAACATTGCCTTTGTTTAGTCTAATAAAACTTGGAGCTATAATCCAGTGTTCATTGAATGAGTTTTCCTGCACTTGGTCTAAATAGAGGATGGGATTTGCACACAGGTTTGTCTCTGCTTAGATGTAATGAAATGTCCCTGAATATTTCTTTTATCCGGCAAGTGTCCCTACAAAATATTAGTTTTCAGTCTTTTAATGTTTTTTTTATACACTGTACATTTTGTTAACTTAATTGTTTTCATGTCTTTGTCTGAAGTAAAACCCTCAGAAATACGGGAACGCTTTTTCTGTATTGTCAAGATGAAATAGTTCCTCTTCACCGTAACGTCCTCAGAGCCTTGGTCGTGTTCTTCCATCGGTTTGTCGAGAAAGATCTTAATTGGATTCAGAATGTCGGTCAGAAGTAGATTTGGCCCTCAGGCGTTCTGTTCTGGATTTAATCTTTTAACACTTTAAAAACAAACAGCGATGAGATGTGGGTCAGAATAAAAAGATGAGCTGTTATTTTTATACAGTAAAATATGTTTTAAAACACAAGAAATGTGTTGATTCTGACAAAATAAAGTTCAGATCAGTTTATTAGTTGTTTTTGGAGCTTTCGTATCATATTATGTGATCTACAGCAGCAAATTAAGTTTAACTTATAGTTGACAGTTTATGGTTTATGGTCAACCATAAGACAGTTTAAAGCCATTTTCAGACATGCACAGGAACCCTGAATTTCTTTAGACATTGACCTGAGGAGCTGTATGTGGAATCATAATGTCAGAGTCAGTCGGCCCAGATGTTAAACAGCCATTACCCTACCAGCTCCCTGCTACGGAGTTTAAGTAATGTCTGACTGAGCCCATGTGTGACTACAGCAGGTAATTGTCCGGAATCACAGAGGGAGTGGGCGTACCCTTTTAGTCAGTCAAATTTACAATGCTTTCCGGTGTTATATACATATATATATGTTGTACTTTTTGCGTTGCATCGTGCCTCCTGCACGCTCTACCCAGACAGTCTCCTGCTGTGTGCTACACGTCTGAAAGTGTGACTGCAGACAAAGTCCAAACCTGATTCTCTAGACATTGATATGTGGGGAAAAAAAGTTTGATTCATTTAGTAGTTGTTGCTTTTAAAAACGGACCTTGGAGTGAGATGAGTTTCTGTGGTTAACAGTGAGTCAACAAGAAGCAAAGAAAGAAAACTCTGATATTTGAGCATCTCTAACAGGGTTACAGAGGAAGATCACATTATATGACCGAAAGGTCATTAACAGCTCCCAGATTCTCAGATTCAAACTGTTGAACCTTTTTGCCAGTACTGCTGTAAGTCATCCTGTCAGCAGTGTTTGTATCTGTAGTTGTGATGCATCAATAACCAGCTGCTCTGGAAACTGCAGCAGCTTTGCTCTGATGGCAGAAACCTGCTGCTGCGATTGTGTTTTCAGCAGTGAATGTGATTTAGATTTTGCTTTGAGTTGTTTGGCTTCTGTTCTGACATGTCAGCTCTGAGCTGTGGCTTCAGTAGTTTTTGGTCTGATGGTGCGTTCACACACAGGGATAAAAATCTTCAAGGACAACACTGCAGATATTACACTATGTCTACACTAAAAGAGGATCTGCAGCTTTTTTGATATGCACATCCTACATGTGTCACACAGCCAATATGCTTTAACTTTATTTCCCACATTTTCATGATCAAACAGCAAGACATCCTACCCAATGGTAACATGGTTGTTTTCAGAACTCTACAAGTCGCTTACACGGTCGGTCAAGTAGAAGTAAACACTGAGAGCTGAGCGAGACGAGAGCACCGAGCCAAAGACAAACTGTTGACAGGGAGTAATTCAGGTCCCTAGCCTAGTGGATCAGACAGAGACCGGCTGATTGATCAATCAGGCCGATCTTTCACATTTCTAATTAATCCGATCAGCCGATCTTTGCGCTCGTCCCAGCTGATTAATAAAAATGTTTACAGACACATTTGCAGCTACACTGGGAGCATTTCACACGTGAATGTGAAAAAATATTTGGGTGCATCAGTGTGAGTGAGTCACCGGGATGAATTTTATTAGCACCTGAAGAGAGCAGTGAGTTAGCAGATCTGGTGTTTGTGCCACATCCTCTCGTCTCTGTGAGCGAGGGCAGATCTGAGCTCCTCCACACAGAGCAGCCAGGAGAACAGGGAGAGCCCAGGTGAGGTGAGACATTACTAGCTTACACCTGACTTATTATACGCTCAATAAAAGCGAGTAAAAAGCTAAAACGCCCGTTAAACGAGCACGTTGTAATTGTTGTATTTTATCTGATGCAGAAAGTGAAAGCAGAACAACATATCAGCCATCTGCCCCTCTTTAATTCTTATTCTGTTAATTAACTACTTAATTGGTTTAGTTTAGTATTTGATGATGGTCAGACTCTCCACACTGATGTGACCTGTGGCCAAAAAGACATTTTCATATTGTTACTGCAAGAATACTGTAAAATATATTTTGTTCCTAAGAAATTTGCGATTTCTGAAGTTACCAACTTTGGGCTTCCTGCTTTCTGTTAAAAATCTAAATAGAGCAGCAGGACAGTGAACAACCCTCTGCTGGAGTCACGCTGATGGTGATTGGCTTTCTCCTGGTTGTTGCTCACACATCAGGGGATATTTGTATAAAGTTCAACATTTCTCACCGTTTAGCTGCAGCATACACACCTGGGCTCTTAACATATCGATCTCTGAGAAGTCAGGTCTCATTCACAGTGAATGATCTCTTGAATGCACAGGTGTGAACAGGTTAGTAGCCTCGGCCGTGTTATTTGTTTGCTGACAGCTGTAAACACATTGAGGTTGTTGATCAGCTTTACTCTGTGTCCCCACTGGTTTTAAATCTGCTAAACAGAGAGCGGAGGTTTGTCGTGTTCATGTCAGTTATCATCTAGTCTGTCAGATGTCATAAAACAGAATATTTATCTTGAAATTTGTTGAGCAAGTTAATTTTCCAGTTGTTACAGCTCTAAAAGGTTTTAATGTGTTTAGTGACGACATGACTTGTTGTGTCGAGGTTCTGCAGCAGTAATAGACAGGTGAAGGTGATGAAAACACAATGATTGAACAGTGTCTCCTTCATATTGTTCATTACTGTTATGTGTTCATATGTCTCTCATCTTTCTTTAAGCTTTTTTGTGAGTGATGTGATATTTAGAGGTTTTTTTAGCCTTTTTAATGCTGTTAGTAACGACTGACGCTTTTCTTAGTGTCCACAGATAATCAGGCTGAAGTTCTTTTTATTTGCATGTTTTCACTGAGTCTGCTGGTGTTTAGGTTATTTGCTGTCAGGGGACAGATTATGTTGCTCAGACATCATTTTCAGCAGAAACAGAAGCTGTGGTTCAGGTTTTGTGGAGAAGTTTCACTTGTAACATTTGTGCTTTAAATCCAAGTAATATGTTAGTTAAGATTTAACATCTCATCTACACTGAGGCCACAGGAAGATAAACTCCCCAGTCATAATCCCAACCACAATTTCTCCTTTATGATTTTTTTTATTTTTCAGTTGATGGTAAATTTAGTTTGAATCTATGAAAACGTGCAGAGATTCAAAGCTGTTAAACCAGACTAACTGTTAAAGTATATTTTCTTCCTGGTCAGTACGATGACAGAAGGAAATAATTGATCTTGTTTTGTTAACAGACTGGATGCAGTTATAGCAGTTAACAGGTTTTTAATTGTGTAAAATCGAACTAATGTAAGTTTATCTGGACCTGGTTTGTCTCTGCAGTCTGTTGCTTCCAGCCACATTTGCTCTTCATGCCCACCGACACACAGTCAGACACCGTCTGTCACAATCATTTATTAGTGCTAAAACAGAATGAATGGCAGGGACAGATTGTAAAGCACATTTTTGATGGGAGACACTCTGCTACGTGTGCAAAGTATTAAAGGTTTGTAGTAAAACAGATGATGTTGCTGTTGATTGTTGCATAGCTGCAGCTCTGGAATCAGCTGTAGTGAAGGTGACCTGTGCAGAATGGCTTCCAGTTTTGGGGAAAACTCTCACTGAGGGTTGGTTGTGGCTTTTATAATGAGGACTGTTTAACCTCAGCATGGTTTTAAGTGCATCCCTCTCTCTCCACCTCTTCTGTCTGAAGTAACACCTTCCTTATCAAGTTCATTCTGTAACTACATGAACTGATTAAACGGTGGTGCAGACGCTGAGGCGCTTGGGCCAGTGCTCTGTTTTAGTTGTAGACGGTTGTGGTGGTGATGGTGTAAAATGGCCGTGGGTGTCGGGTTTAAATGGACTGCAGCTCATTAACAGTGTCCGGGTGTCTCTCCTTTTGCTGCCCCTTCCTGCTGGTGACCCTTCCAGACGTGACTGTGTCCAAGGAGAGGCTGAGAGTCCTAACGGTAGGAGGTATGAGAAACAACGATGCTGGTGTGTCACTGCACAGTGCTACGGAGCAACTAGTCCTTCTTTGTCAGAGTATTTCCACTGCAGTAGTGAGCAGTGACATGTACAGGAGCTGCATGATGTTACAAACGGATACTGCTGTCTGCTGGACTGGCAGCAGAAGTAGCTGTTCTTTACATCCTGAGCTCCTGGAGAAGTTGCTGCACTAGAGGTCAGGATAAAGGAAAATAGAGAATATTTCATTTGGTTCAATGTCTTTGTCATTTAAATTGTTTCTACAGGATTTAAAGAATAGCCAACCACCAGTATTGGTCACTTTGAGGATCCACAGTCAGAAAATAAAAGTTAGGACAAAATATTAACATTGGTGAGAAGTGAATAAAGATATTTAATCAAATACTGAACTGAAGTTCTTGTACAAAGCATTTTCTACTTTTACAAAGTTATAATTTCTCATTTTTACAATATGTGATATACACTACTAACAAAACATTAGGGATATTCGGCTTTCGGGTGAAATTTCAGGATGACCCTAAAATGCACTATAACCTTTACAGGTGAACTTAATG
>JAUMHL010000030.1:25692584-25702709 GCA_032362345.1 Sandelia bainsii
TGAACTTTTTACGTTTTCCATAAATTTCACCCGAAAGCCAAATATCCCTAACTTTTTGTGAGTAGTGTATATGTGTACAATATGTTTATTATTGAGGTGCTTGTAAAAGTAGAATTCATGGCAGAGCTTCTTTATTTGCATTAGATTGTTCAGGTGTACCTAATAAAGTGGCCTGTGAGTGAATAATCAACCTATTAAATTATGACATTAATATCAGTTAAGACAAGATCAGATGTTTTGAGACTCTCAGAATTTCACAGAGTAATCAAAATGATTTGTAATGTTCAATGATAAACGTTGTGAAATGAGTCATCCTGCATAGTTGGTGTTTTTACCTTTGCTGCTTTAACTGTGTATAAATGTTCATATTTTTATAAATGAGTTAACATAGCATAAATAACATTTTGAATGCAGTAGTTCTACGGTGTGTTACTGCATCTTTTACGTAAGTGTTGGAGAAGTTGTTAAGATCTAAGTACGTCTTCAACAACTAAATAATAACATGAAAATATAGAACTCAGACTGTGTCATGTGAAGACTTCAGTCATTAGTTTGACACATATGACTTAGTTTATTTCAATATATTCATCAGAACATTTTAAATTCTGTAATTACTTTAAGATAAGTTGAACTTGATAAATACATATGATAGAATGTAATTGCACCAATCCAGCAACAATGCAGAATTTGATGATGACTTGGATAAAGAAACTGAATTTAATATCGATCAGTCACATTATACCAGGAACACTTTGTATTGCTGCTGGTACCAGTCTTAGCTGTAATTGTTGGTCACAGAAAAAGTCTGGATGATGTTGAGACCAAAACCTCAACAGCTGAGACTAATTTCAATAATCATCACTGGATTATTGTTTTTGTACCTTTTTCCCCCAAATAACAGAAACTACTCCGGTTTGGTTTAGAAACATTTTCTTTCAGTTTGCTGGTGACAGTCGATATCTGGAGGCTGAGCGTTCTTTACTCCTGTGGAAAGTGTTTATTTGATGATGTGGAGAATTTATCAGACATTGAACCACAGAGAAATGTCTCTTTAGAATCCCAGTACACAGAAAACATCCTGAGGACATTCAGAACTATTTATCTGTCCAGTTTTTATTGTCATTAATCCTCTTTTGTGGTCGACCTGAGAGCTGCACAAACACATGAATATAAGTGCTGAGCTCTCGTGGCCCCTCGCTCTGTGTTCATTAAAATGTATAAAGCCCCTCTGACCTCCTCTGGATGTCTCCTGTGTGTCCTGGTCGCTGTATTTAGCTTCTAGCAGCTGCTAGCATCCTGCTGAATAGTAAAACAGTTGATAGATGAGTTTTCTATCAGAAAACTACAAGGTGACATCGAAAGATTATTTTTGACTGTGACAAAAATCAGGTCGTTATATTATCCTGAGAAGGTCCCACAAATATACTGTTCTCTATTTTAATCTAACTAAACCTGTACTGTTAAAATATTTATTTTAACTAACCTGTTTGTAAAGTGTGTCCTTTCTGGTTCATCACACTGTCTGAACACAGATGTTGTGCAACACACGGAGCCTTAAAATTATTTCTCTGGTTTCTCCCAGTTTCACGTTGATGGAAACAGAGAGTTAATATGAAAATGGAAACAGTCATTCACCTGTTTTTACTGTGTTTATTAACCACAGCTGAGCTCTGTAATCCAGAACAGTCATCCTCCTGCCTCAGTCTCAAAATAATATGAAACAGATCAGAAACAAAATAAAAGCTGTGAATTGAAGAGTGACAGTAAAAACTAGCAGGTGAGTCTGTGACTGATGACGTGTGATGACTTGGGGACAGTTTTAGCAGCTCTGCAGCACATTAAATTAAATTTCACTGGTAGCTGTGGATGAACATTTAAACATAATGTTTCTGTCATCACCTGTTGAAACAGCAGCTGAACATTTGTCAGAGTGATGAACACGTCTGTGTCTGATGACGCAGTCGTGAAGAGTTTGTCTTAAAATTAAGTAAAATAAATTTACATTATTCAGTTGGATCTTTTTTCCAAATGATCAGACTTTTATTTTGAATTAATTATGTTTTTCCAGGCTTCATACAAAACTCACAGAAAATTAAAAGTAACCTGAAGAAAATGTTCAGCCTGTGTCATCGGCTCATGTCACAGTTGATAGTTTACAGTTGGTCTGAGTTCTTCTGTTTCTTTTACGTTTCTTGTTCTTTATTTCCTGCATCTCTTGGTTTTACTCTGCTCCTCGTCTTAGGGAGCAGACTTGGCCTTTAGCTGTTTGCCTCTGGTTGTTTTTAAAGCGAGGAGAGGACAGGAGAGCCCTGCAGTACTAACACACAGCAGGACGTCGCCGCCGCTGCTTCTCTCTGATCTAGAAATCACCTGCTGCTTTTGTAACGAGCAGCGTTCACATCCACACAGCTGAAGACGTGTTTCACTTTGTCTCCTGTAGGGAAACGGCGCCTGCGTGTTCAGTTACTGTTGTTGTTCTTTGACACACTGAAAGTTTGACTAAAAATAATAGTTCAGAAGCTGCTGATCTGCTTGTGTTTAACTACACGTTTGCATCACGGCTACGTCAGTCTTTGCGTGTCCTGTGATTAATGGGCACATTGTTTGTGCACATGCTCAGATATTAATGCTACAGCTCCGCAGTTCAGCACATGACCAGTGGCACAAACTCAGGACAGCAGAAAATATTGAAACTCACAGAACTGCTAATGATGATGATCGCAATCATTCAGACTCAGAGTAATAATGTAATAATAACGTTCTTATTATTGTTGTGCAAGAACAGATGTTCACTCTGAAGATGATCAGTTCTTCATTTAGTCCTACATGTAAATCCAGTTGTGTTAAAGGTCCACAGTGGAAAACGTGTTTAAAAGGAATCTGCTTTTATTAATAAGCTGAATCTCATGTTTCTTTCTCAAACAAGTTTATTTAACTAGTTAAAAATAATAAAAATCAACTTTTTCCGTTCTGATTGGAGAATTGTGCGTTTTTGATTCTGTAAATACAATTTACAAAGTTAAACTGCTCAGAACAAGAAGAGCCCTGCTTCACCATGACACCTGTTCCCACTGTGTGATGAATGCTATAATCCTGCATGCCACTTCTGATAGTCTGGGCTCAGCTTTCACACTTTATACGTCTACATGCTCATCTTCAAGTTTTAAGATGAGCTCAGAGAAACTTACCTTTAGACTCTTCTGAGCAGAAAACAGACGACACAGTGAATGAGAAGAGAAGGAAACTAGCAGGAAGTAGAATGAGACTGTTACAGCTGCGTTTGATTCACTTGTGAGGATCAGATTTGTGTTTCATCTTTGGTCACTGGGCAAATAACACGTTAGAACAACCCACAGGAATGTGTACTTACATGTATGTGATTGACCAACACGGCTCGTTGCCGTAGGAGGAGAGGCGAGGAAAGGACGGGAGGCTGAGCAGTGATCAGGGCCGACTGTCTCTATAGAACCTCTGCTTCCTGATTGGCCAGCTTGGCTGTTGGTCATGTGGTTTGTGACTGTGGTGTTTTCATTTTTGCTGCTGTTTCAGCTCGTCTGGGGAAATATTAAAAGCTGTGTCTGCTTCGTGATTGGCTGAACCAGCTGCCAGTCTGTCTGAAACAGGAAATGTTTCAGATCACTGACAGAAATCTGAAGTCTGATTAAACTGCAGACGCACATCAAACACTGTCTGTCTTTTCTTTCTCCTTCATAACATCTAACTGTCCCATTGTCAGTCTGAAGTTGTAAAATAACCCATTAACTTCCCAGTAACCCTCCAACATGTCGCTCATCTTCCTGCTGCTGTTTGTCTTTGTTTTATGAAGCTGGAGATGTTTTTTCCTCTTAGCTTGTATATACAGCCTTCATCTTGTTCGTGAGGATATGTGTGATTATACAGAAGCTCATAAATGCAGAGGATGCTGGTCTGTGTGGCGTGAGAACAGGAGGACGTGTTGCTGCTTCAGTGTGTAATAGTCTCATTGTTGAGGCTTTTTAACCACACAGTGCTTGTTAGATGGAGACATTGGGCCTCATACAAGAGCATTTCCTTGTCCTCAGTTTCTCCGGTTTTTCTCTGTGAGGTTTGTTCGTTTCCATGTCTGATTCACCAAACTCTCAGAACTGCACAAACTTATACTCAACCACCGTCCAGGTCAAAATAAAACAGAACTAACGAGTCTGTCGTCGTGTTAGAGATGTTAACATCCCATGTGACAGAAATGAAGAGTTAGACACTAAAAAACATCTCTTTAAATCAAAACTCTCCATGACTGATACGTGAGGAGGTGAAGGAGACGTACTTCAATCTAAAATGTGTCTCGGTGAACTGGAAGTGATCAGAACAGAATATTCATTTAGCGTAAATGTTGTTATATAGTTTGTATATTTAATTAAATCAATTTCTGCATCACTTAAGCCCGCGGGGGGGGGTGTCAGTCCTGGTCCTTCCTGTTGATCAATCATCCCTGCACTTCCAGCTTCCGATTGGCTCAACACACCTGATCCAGGTGATCAGCAGTGGGTAGGACAGAGATAGGTGGAAAACAAGCAGGACAGTGGTCCTCGAGGACCAGGACTGGCCCCCCCTGGTTTAAACGTTAAAGTGATTCAGAGTGTTCAGGACTCCTACCACAGCTCTGGATCACTTTTGAACAAACTCTCAGATTCTCTGAAGTCGCTTGAACGCGTCATCGCACGTGTAACTGACTGTAAACGTCACCAGATTCTCCTGAGCTCTGTCGTGTCTGCTTTGTTCTGTGAATCTGTTGTTTGGCTCGAGTTCATGATACTAACTACATCTCTCTTCACTTTATCTTTGTTTTATTTTATTTATTCTCTCTGGACCCCCACCGTCCACTGTCTCCATCACTACTACAACTCCTGCTGCTGTCATCTCCTCTCCTCCTGTTCACCTGCCCCCGTCTAACGTCTGTCTGTGGATCCATTGTCTTAATGCATTTTCTCTGTGTTAATGATGCATTGTTCATTACTAACATTCATTTATCTGTTGTCTGGGTATATCTGTACATCTCTTTGGTGGCGTTCCATCCTTCGATCATTCCTGACCTCCTTCCCTCGTTTTCTCTCACTAAACTCCCTCCCTTCCTGCTCCCTCTCTTCCCCCCCCTGTCCTGTGGTGCATCATGGGACGTGCAGGCTTCTACGGTCTGGATGAGTCTGACCTGGACAAGGTGTTTCACCTGCCCACCACCACCTTCATCGGAGGCTCAGAGAGCGCCCTGCCTCTCAAAGAGATCATTCGGCGGTTGGAGGTAAATACAGGCGACAAGTCAGCAGCAGTGACTCAGATCTGTCAGAACAATGATCAGTGCTAATGTCAAAATAATCTAATCGTTACGTTTTCTTCCTGTAAATAAAGAGCTAACATTGAATGTGCTCCCACTGGTTCCCTGGGCTGTTTTTAATTAAACACAGGGAACAAACCACGTTTTCATAACCCTAAAAGTCCAGTCACTTCAGGTCTAGATTCACATTTAACTTGAAAACTGTTTCTGTCTTCGCGGTCCAAATAGTCCACCAGCTGGGGACCACTGTCGTAACTCTTATCAGACTGATGATGCTTATTTATTTTCAGCAATTATTTTTCTAATTATGAACAAAAAGAGGAAAAAGACAACAACATGTCAGCCTTCTTGTTCTCTACAGACTGACATCAGTATCAGCCATTGAAAAACTTCTTCATATCACTGTTATGATCTGAATGAGGGAAGAACTGGGAGAATGTGACTTGATCATCACATGGTGCTGATTTTTCTGGAGATAAAGAAACATTAAAGTGTGGAGCATCTTCCCTCTCAAACAATCTTTGTCCGAGTATAGCTAAATCCTTTAATTTGAAAGTGCAGGTTCTGCTAGGTTCACTCGTTTTATTGTGCTGACAATGCAAAGGTCAAATCAGATGAAAAGTGAGTATGTTGAAGTGTTATACGACCTGTGCTGTGTGACGTGTTTGCAGATGGCCTACTGTCAGCACGTCGGTGTGGAGTTCATGTTCATCAACGACCTGGAGCAGTGTCAGTGGATCAGGCAGAAGTTTGAGACTCCAGGACTGATGCAGTTCACTCCGGAGGAGAAGAGGACGCTGCTGGCCCGGATGGTCCGCTCCACCAGGTAAAAACACCACCACAGGACGGGACCTTCGGCCTCTGGAGCAGATGACGAAGAGTCTGAGCACTGTTAATGTGTCTGTCTCCAGGTTTGAGGAGTTCCTGCAGAAGAAGTGGTCTGCAGAGAAACGTTTTGGTCTGGAGGGATGTGAGTCTCTGATCCCTGCTCTGAAAACCCTCATCGATAAATCGTCTGAGAGCGGAGTGGATTACGTCATCATGGGCATGCCTCACAGGTAACACACACTTTATTAGAAACACCTGCTGAGAGCAGGAAGCACGTCAGGTTCTGCTGCTGTCAGCAGAGAACAGAAATGTGAGGTAGACTAGAAAAGATGAGAGTCAGAGCTGCAGCCAGGTCTCATCTTCACTCAGCTCTTCTCTCGTTTCAGGGGTCGTCTGAACGTTCTGGCCAATGTGATCCGTAAAGAGCTGGAACAGATTTTCTGTCAGTTTGACTCCAAACTGGAAGCTGCTGATGAGGTAATTTAGCTGCACACACAGGAGGAGGAGGTGATGAGGACACAGTGTGTGATCACCATGTGGCTGTGAATAAATGTTGATGAATGAACACCTGTTCAGACGCTCGTTAACGTAAATATCTAATCAGCCAATCACACAGAGGCAACTCTCAGCCTGTAGACATGGTCAACACGACCAGCTGAAGTCAGGGGAGACTGGTCAGACAGGTTGGAAACTCAGAGAATCATTCATTAAACTGCAGAACAGCGTCTCTGAACACATTGAAGCAGATGAGCTGCAGCAGCAGGTGTCACTGCTGTCAGTGAAGAACAGGACACATTCTGTGACGTAAACAACATGGAAGCATGGATCCATCCAACGTCAACGGTTCAGGCTGCAGGTGGTGGTGTAAATGTGTGGGGGATATTTTCTTGTCAAACTTTGTACCAGTTGATCGTTGTTTAAATGCCACCGCCTGTTTGATTATTGTTGTGCCCATGTTCAGATACTAGCTACTTCCAGCAGGATAACGGGCCATGTCACAAAGATAAAACCATCTCAAACTCTGTGCTTTAGTTGGAGTAGTTGTACTTTCAGAGCTGCTCTACTGTCTGAACAGTTTTCAGATCTGACTTCAGTGAGTTTTTCCTCCTCAGGGCTCTGGAGATGTGAAGTACCATCTGGGTATGTACCACCGTCGTATCAACCGTGTGACGGACAGGAACATCACCATGTCTCTGGTAGCCAACCCGTCTCACCTGGAGGCCGTGGACCCCGTGGTGCAGGGCAAGACCAAGGCCGAGCAGTTCTACAGCGGAGACAATGACGGGAAAAGGGTGAAGAGCATCTTCTTACACACTGAACTGAAGTTTCACTGTAGCAACAGAACAAACAGCGTCACAAGCAAGACGTCCTCATTAAAGTCACTCATGTCATTATAATAACATGTAGTATAATTGTAGTATGAGTATATATAAATATACAACTTTTCTCTTTTTGGATCAGATAAAATACAATTTATTAATTACAAATGAGGCACAAATATGCTGAACTTGATCTACACTCTGTACAGTTCAACCAGTGATCAGGTTCTTAACAACCTGCAGTTTCACACCTCTCCCTGCTGTGTGTCTGTGTACAGGTGATGTCCATCCTGCTCCATGGAGACGCAGCATTTGCAGGTCAGGGTATCGTCTATGAAACCTTCCACCTGTCTGACCTGCCGTCTTACACCACGCACGGCACTGTGCACGTCGTCGTCAACAACCAGGTAACAAAGAAAACGCAGGAAACTTCAAATAGAAAACAGACATGAGAGAGAGACTGAGCTGTGAGCCCTTTGTTCCAGATTGGATTCACCACCGATCCTCGTATGGCTCGATCGTCTCCGTATCCGACTGACGTGGCTCGAGTCGTCAACGCTCCCATCTTCCACGTGAACGCAGACGACCCCGAGGCCGTCATCTACGTCTGCAAGGTGGCTGCTGAGTGGAGAGCCACGTTCCACAAGGACGTGGTGGTCGACCTGGTCAGTGAACGCTCCGTCTCATCCGTGACGTTTCAGTCACAGCAAACCGTGACCTGCGCATTGAGACACGTGTACCTGTCTGTCTGTGCAGGTGTCTTACCGTCGCATGGGTCACAACGAGATGGACGAGCCGATGTTCACTCAGCCGCTGATGTACAAACAGATCAAGAAGCAGAAACCGGTTCTGCAGAAATACGCTGAGAAGCTGATCGCAGAGGGAGTCGTGAGCAGGCAGGAGTACGAGGTAAAACAGTGTGATTGTGCTGCTGCTTCAGTTTCCCACCAGTGAACCAGCAGGAGATAAAAACATCAACAATAGCATCACTGACAGTTAACATGACTCTAATTGTCGCAGTATTCCTAACATGTAATAAAGGCCTTGTTGAAGTCAGCACATTGATTAGAATTTAGCTGCAGAAAAATTCAGTAACATGTTTGTAAAGAACTCGGTGAGCTACGGAGCCTGGGTGCAGCAGGGAGGTGTAAGAGACGTGAGATACAGAAGCGTGAAGTTTGTTCTGTCTTCTCTGCAGGAGGAGATCGCCAAATACGATAAGATCTGTGAGGAGGCGTACGCTCGCTCTAAGGACGAGAAGATCCTCCACATCAAGCACTGGCTGGACTCCCCCTGGCCTGGTGAGAGAGGACGGGGTTTTGTCTCTGTGAAGTGCTGTCTGGATCTGTTCTGGTCCAAACTGTTGATCTGTTGTCGTCTGCAGGCTTTTTCACCCTGGACGGACAGCCCAAGTCCATGAGCTGCCCCTCCACCGGTCTGAGTGAGGAAAACCTGAACCACATCGGACAGGTGGCCTCGTCTGTTCCCGTGGAGGACTTCACCATCCACGGAGGTCTGACACAGATTATATGCTTCATGGGAACAGGAACCTCTGAGGTTTAACTCAGAGGAGATCAGCTCCGACAGCAGATTCTGTTGCCTGCATCACAGTGATATTCTGGTACTAGATTCTGGTTCTTGACCATATGTGTTGCTTCAGGTCTGAGTCGTATCCTGAAGGGCCGAGCTGAGATGGTTCGGAACCGGACGGTGGACTGGGCTCTGGCAGAGTACATGGCCTTCGGATCGCTGCTGCAGGAGGGAATTCACGTCAGACTGTCGGGACAGGACGTGGAACGTGGGACGTTCAGGTGAACAGATGGGCCTCCGCTCACTGGTTCTGGTTCTGCTTTTCTTTTTACTAGTAGTAGAAAGTTTGTGTAAAGATCCACTAAAGTTTAGGAAGCGTTGTGTTTTCAAATCATGCAGCGTTTCGGTCCTGCAGACTGATGTTTTGTCTCCTTTCAGCCACCGTCATCACGTCCTCCACGACCAGAACGTGGACAAGAGAACCTGTATTCCCATGAACCACCTGTCGCCTGACCAGGCACCGTACACCGTCTGCAACAGCTCGCTGTCCGAGTACGGCGTCCTCGGTCAGTCCAAACGCCGGTGCTGCTGCTTCTCAGCGCAGTTCGGTCGTAAGTTCTGATCTGGTTTTACTTTCTGTGTCGCAGGTTTCGAGCTGGGTTTTGCGATGGCGAGTCCCAATGCTCTGATCCTGTGGGAGGCCCAGTTTGGAGACTTCCACAACACGGCTCAGTGCATCATCGACCAGTTCATCAGTCCCGGTCAGGCCAAGTGGGTCAGACAGAACGGCATCGTGCTGCTGCTGCCGCACGGCTTGGAGGGCATGGTGAGAACCCCGCGCTGTTTCAGCATCGTGACGGGAAACCACGAGACTCGGTCCAGACCACGAGACTCGGTCCAGACCACGGGACTCGGTCCAGACCAGTTTTCAAGTTAACAACGACGTCTCTGTTGTGTTTTCAGGGTCCAGAACATTCTTCAGCTCGTCCAGAGAGATTCCTCCAGATGTGCAACGACGACCCTGATGTCATGCCAGTAAGACGCACACAGACACACACACAGAGACACACAGAGACAGACACACACACACAGAGACACACAGAGACAGACACACACACACAGAGACACAGAGACACACAC
>JAUMHL010000030.1:25707809-25735139 GCA_032362345.1 Sandelia bainsii
TTGTGACGAGCAGCTGAATGAACAACGGCAGAAGATGAAATCAGCTGTAGGTAGAGTTCTGGGAGACAAAGAAAATGATTTATTTATTTTCATAATAGGGGATTGAAATTCTGTTCGTTATTTTGCTTCATTCAATAAAGAAAACTATGTACTGAAGAGCTGCTGCCTCTGTCCTCATTTATTTTACACACATCCTGAACCTAATATTCTCTTCACTCAAATTCAGTCTTATGTGTGAATAATAATAATCCGACTACATCTGTGCTGAGGTTTCTAAGTTCATTTTTTCTGGAATTTGTATTTTAGTCATATTTTATAAATACTGTACAACTTTTTGAATTTAATAAATTTAAACCAAATTATAAAATTTCAGATTTTTACTCCCTGCTGTAATTTCTGAAGAATATTTTATCATAGATTTTGTTTACACAATTATAAATGTTTCTAAAATTATACTTAAAGTATCAAAAGTAAATGTACTCATTATGCAACGGCCAAATTAAGACCGTTTATCGTATTATTTAAAATTAAATTAAAGAAATTCACATTTTGTTGACCCACTGTTAGAATTTCTTAGACTGTTGAATGACAATGTATAAATGTTCAAAAAAGAAGAAATTATCTGATTTTTATTTATTAAAAGTACAGTATTGGTTAGTAAAATGTACCTCAAGTATCTAAAGTAAAAGTACACATTCTGCAACACTGCCCAGTTTAGAGCTTTATTTTTATCATGTAGCTGGAAATTAATAACAGAGACGCTGCTGAGTGAAGAATATTTCATCACTGATTTTGTTCCTAAATTTAACGGTTCTCTAAATTTCACCTTATATGGTGTAAATGGTTTAAAAACTGGGGGAAAAGTCCTCAATCTTTGATTTAGTAAAAATGCCACAAAGTGCTGTGTGCTGAAGTAAAAGTACTCTTCATATGTTTGTGTACATCTTACTGAGCACAAACCAAACTCTGTACAACTTTTGGAAAATTTAAACACAGTCATGAGTTTTTAGGTTTTGTTTACTTACTGAAGAGTTGAGTTGAATTTCTGAAAACCTAATGAGTAAAAAATATTTTTATCATTCAGGATGTTTCTACATGTAACAGCTGTATTATTATAAAATGTTCATTCTTGTTTCTATTGTCTCTACTGGTTTTTATTGATTTGTTTCAGGTGCTAAATTCATTTCTCTTAAATTGTAGATTTTTAAATGAAACCCTGGTTGAGTTTGATCACGGCTGCATCTTGTGGATGTTACAGGAACTGTTCCTTTCTTCCTTTCCTTCTCCCTTAGTCCCTTATTTCTTGTCATTTTTTCTTTCACCCTCATTTATTTGTTTTATTTCTTCCTTCTTTCCTTTCTTCCCAAGCTCCTTTATTCTCTTCATCATTTCTTTGTGTTTGATACCTTAATCCCTCCTTCATTATTCCTCCTTTCCTCTATCCTTGTCTGTTTACACTCCATCCTCCTTTGTTCTGTCTTTCATTTTTTCCCTTATTCCACCTTTTCCTTTCTGATCTGTTGCTGAATCCCTTTGTTCTCCTCTTCCTTTTCTCCCTCCCGCGCTCTCCTTTTTTCCCTCCACCTCCTCCTCCTCCTCTCTGTTCGGTGAAATCATTCTTCACTCATCTTCTCTTTGATCTCACACCTTCACAGGGTCTGTTACACATCAGTTCATACCTCTCTCACAGGTGTGTGTGTGTGTCTTTTTGAGCATCAGTTGCCATGGCAACAGAGGCTGCAGATCACAGCAGCATCATATAGACGAGCAGACACACACACACACACAGAGCGCTTTGTGTGTGTGTGTGTGTGTGTGCTGCTATGAGCGTCACCAAGTCTGAGAAAATAGCCCTGGTGATGTCATAGTGACATCACTGTGACATAATCAGGCTGCATTAATAGTGATTTGGAAGATGTGGCTGCTTACCAGGTGAAGAAGAGAGATTATCCTGCTGCATTATGGGAAATGTAGGAACCAGTGTTGGATTAAAAGATGCAAAATGTTTTTACAAGCTGTTCTTGTTCTTTTTTTCTGTCCTGCTAACACAACTTGTTAGAGAGAAGATCTACTTCTCTTCTCTTTACTTTCAGATAGTAGTAAACTCTCACCTGGCTGTACCTGTGCTACATCTGAGGATATCTGCATGAAGTTGGCAGCTACTCGTGTAGCTGGCTCCCTCCCAATCTGTCAGGCTCTGGGGTGGGTACACGGCTGTGACGATGTTACCCTAACCCAGGGGAAGCTAACTCGGCTCCACCCACTGCTGATCACCTGCATCAGGTGTGTTCAGCCAATCAGAGGCTGTAAGAGCAGGACCAGCCCTGCTCTACTTTACATTACTTTACTTTACTTGGCAGACGCCTTTATCCAAAGCGACTTACAAGGGGGAAGACACACGCAATGACCATTTGGGTTCTGTAAATGATGAGTTACTAACCCGAACCAGTCTCCCTGTTTCTCACCTGAACATGTTTCTTCACAGGAAGAAACAACTTTGTGTGTGAAAACACGTTGTTGATGCATGATTGTTGTTAAAGTTTTGTGTTGTGTGTGTTGTGTTGTGTTACACGTCATTAGCTGATGCTCACAGCTTTGTTTGGTTCAGTGTAAATACTGTATGTGAAGTTATTACAGTCAAAGTCTGATGGTAACACACCAGGATCTCTGTTCTCCTCCTCCTCCCTCCTCCCCCTGTCTCTCTCTCTCCTCCTCCTCCTGTCTCTCTCTCCTCCCTCCTCCTCCTCCTCCCCCTGTCTCTCTCTCTCCTCCCCTCCTCCCCCCTCCCCCCCCCTGTCTCTCTTTTCGCAGCTCTGCCTCCAGACGCTGCATTTCTCCTGTCTAACCTGCTCACTTTCTACCACAATGCAGAGAGAACACACTGAACCGGCTCCAGAGTCAAACTTCATGCAGCATCTACGTGTCGGACATTAATGTTAGATTTCATTTGTTCCTCTATCGACGCTGCTGGAGCTGCGGGGGATGGTGTCGCTTGCTGAAGCCGGATAATCGGACGCGGAGGCCGGCGGCAGGGACTCGGAGGGCTGGGTGGCTGGCTGGAGGTAACCAAAGCCAGGACTGCTTGTGGAATCTCGGCCTTCGCGGAGGATTTTATCGGGAAATTTTTTTCTGGATATTTGGGCCGTTTCTGAGCGGGTCCTCCCGGCTGTGGTGTTTGATCCGGTGGGGTCTTAATGCCCCGGAGGCCCGGAGGAGCTCGGACTGCGGAGCCCCGGAACAGGGCTCGGACACCGGGGAAGTAGAGGAGGTAGGTCGGCTGTGGGAAAAGCAGCATTATTTTTCGGTGTGTGTGTAAATGATATAAACATTTATATGTTTTAATTAGTGGGGACCTTTCGATAATTAAAGTACAGAGCGGTGTGGATCCGCATGTTGACGAACATTAAATGAGTGTTTTGTGTTGGAGGAAGAAGCTAGCTGATGGCTAACTGTTAGCCTCGCAGCATTCTATTGTCACAGCCCGTTGGGATAGCTAGGCTAACGTGCTAGCTCGGTAACAGCCCGAAGGGTAGATTATTTTTACTTCACCCTCATCATTTTAACATATTATCAGACGTTTGATATGTTGCTTCGACACCATCTGAATAACCGTGTATCATAAATTATTTTAGGCTTTTCAGGCGCATCGGGGTTTTGTCGTGTCGTTAGCATGCTAACGCTAACAGCGGTGCTACCCACAGCAAGGAGAAGCCTCATTACCTGGCCGCTGTGAGCACAGGGAGCCGCCTGTTAGCATTAGCTTCTCCATGGTCGTAACAGTACAAGGAATCAGAATGTCTCCTGTGAGACCGAAATTTTGGCCAGTGTTTTTTTTATTTCAGACGGAGATAAAACGACCAGAGACAACACAACCCGGTTTATTTAGTTTAGTTTTTTTATATTCGGAATATAAAGTTGTTATTATTAGGAGCGTGCGTGTGTGACGTGCACGTCAGTACAGGGTAGCAGAAGTACGGAGCCCCCCGAGGGTCACGGAGTGTCTAAAATAACTCACCAGCATGTGTATTTATAGATGAATTTACTAATAATTTCAGCACAACATATGTTTATTGCTTGTTTAATTCATAAGAAAACATAATATTTCATGAAAGCTCGTGTGATTTATATGCAAAAACTTATAAAGTAACCAAAGCAGTCAGATGTATTGGAGGAAAAAATACAATATTTCACTGTCAGTTGTACTGCAGTAGAAGTATAAAGTGGCATGAAAGCATTTAAAATTATGCAAGTATGAAAGTACAGTACTTGACTAAATGTATGTCTGTACCACAGTGGTTATTTTTATGAATGATATTCAGCTGGAATGTTGTTGTACATTAAATCTTAAAATCTTAAATCTTCATCACGTCTTTCCTGATAAACTCAGCTATGACCAGAGTAACCTGCTGGGGATGGTCCCAAACACCTGTCCTACTTATTGTACTTCTCTTCTTCTGTGCTCACTCACTTCCTCTGTGTTCAATTGAATTTTTTGCATTTTTTAAAGCTAATTTGATGAAACAGTTGCTTTAATGAAACTATTGGACATAAACAGACATCAGAGAGGAGGAGAACGGAGGAGGTCGGTGAAGACAACAGGACGCGTCTCATGTGTTTGTCAGTATCATCACATCGTAACCAGGAGGTTTGACTGCTGGTGTTGTTGTCGTTGTTCACACGTGGCTCACATTTCAGGTAAATCTGAGCGTGTGTCTCAGTTCAGGAGCTCGATACACGCCACTGACAAACATGAATAAGATCTGTTTTACATGGTAAAAAGTGAAAGGAGTCTCTCAGCCAGTGACAGCTGGGATTGGCTCCAGCACCTCTGTGACCCTTCATATGAAAAACTGGCAGTAGGGGCAGCCGTTCGGTTCACCTCAGGTAAGTCACAGACTCAGGTGTTGTAATAAAATGCAAACAGCTGGGAGTGTCACCGTGCTGAGGGAGCAGCTGGAGAGTCAGGAAATCGCTAGCGGGCTGGTTGTGGTTTGTTTTAGCTGTTTGACATGTTGGGAGAAATGATTTGTGGTTTGGATTGTTAACATTGTTAATATGAGGTAAAAACTGCACCACACACAATCGGCTTGTTAGTGTGTGGACACATTTTCAGCTCTGTGTGTCACCACAGTGGATTTTAAACAAAGTGGTCATGATGTGTTTAAAGTGGTTTTGGATTTGGGAAATTTGGTGACTGAAGTCTGGAGCTCAGACATCACGAGGTCCTGAGTTTTTTTTCCCTGGTGATGCTGCTTTTCTCAACAGTCACATCATCAGTAAAAACCAGATGAGCTGCCGGCTCCAAACCATTGAGCTGCTCTTCTCTCATCTGTCCTCAGGATGGTCTTCCAGAACTCTGCAGACTTTTCACCTTTTTAACAAACTCCAATCAGATCTTCCTGTTTTCTGATATTTGCCAATAGTTTACATCTTGTGATAAATCCTGTGTATTTGCTCCGGCTGACTGGGACACAGATTCCACCGTCTCCTGGAGTTTTCCTCCACCAGAGATGTAATTCTTTTGTCATCCACCACAGTTGTTTGTCTTCCAGCGTTTTGTTGTCCCTGAACTCACCAGTTCGTCCTCTCTTCTTAAGAATGAAGCAAACAGTTGATTTGTCCTCACTGATGTGTTTGTTTTTGTGTGTTGATGGTTTGTTCACACTTAACAACACGTTCTAAAGCTGTAAGTTGGATTAATGAGATAGTAACACACCTGGTCAACACCTGAGCAGCTAGTTCTCCAATTATATTTGAGTCCCTCAAACTAGATGGTCTATGAATAGAAGTGATTGTAAATTAAAAGTTGATATTTTCCACTTAAAGCTTGATGGTTTGAGTTCAGGTCCACTGTGGTGGAGTCATTTATTACATGATTAATTCAGTATTTATTCTTTCTGTTCTCTGCACCCACTATTTCTATAGAAACAATCAGACTTTTACTTCAGTGCTGGATGTTAATGTTCTTGTTTTCTGTCTATATTCATAAAGACATGTTGGGACTTGTCAGTGCAACAGTTTTTCTAACACACTTTGTCTCCTTATAACTTCTACTGACTGATTTTCACTGAATCTCTTCTTGTGAATTTAGAGATGATAAAATTAACTTCTTGTCAATATATTTGTGATGAAGATCATCAACAGTAGAGCCACAAAGTCCAGGAGAAAATGTGTGGATACGATTCACGACCTGCTTGTTTCAGGTTTCTGTAGCTTTTCAGTGACCTTTTATTATTTCATCAAACATCTGTTTTAGTTGTGACACAGATTTTCTTCAGAGGAAATTTTAAATATCAGCCGGATGATGCGTTTAATGACACACTAACATCCAGGAAAGTTTCATATGAAGAAAATGGGCCTGAGTCACCAGACTGTGGATTTATCCAAATTTTCATGCTGTTAGTTATTTGACTGTTTGTTCTGTTGTGATAAAATGACCATTTCTTGGTTTAGAAATAAAGACACACATCACTTAGTTTTCTCGCTGTGACGCGTTTATCAGGAGGATCGTTTCCTTCCATCAGGTCAGAAGTTGACTTGAGCTCATTAACCGTGTTCTTCTGCTCTGCAGCTGTGCTGATGTGCGTCACAAACACTCGAGCTCTCTGCTGTTTCTCAGACAGACGGGAAATTAACCAGTTATCAGCTGGTTTCCAGAGTATTAGTTGACTAAACATGTGTGAGCTGGGAGTTCTGGTTAATACAAAATGAAAATACAGGAATAGTCAGACAAAGATTTATGACTTTGTTACTCACAGATCACGTCTGTTGAGGACAATGAGGCTGATGGGAAATGTAGTATTGGCCGATTGCACATAATTAATTTACTGTCTGTCTCTGTTTCTCTGTGCAGGAGTCTCTGTCTCTTTCTGTCTGACTGGACCCCGGAGAGCCCCGACCCCCCAGTATGAACCCTCTAAACCAGATGAAGGCTGGACTGGCCAACAACCCCCACAGGTGCACACACAGCAGTCTGCAAACATTTGATAAAACATAGATAGCGTCTGTTCTGTTAAACGTGACGTAGAAATTAATGGAAGTTAGTTACTTTTGTCAGTTTCGGAGAAAACTGTAGAAGATCGTGGAGGAGTTTTAAAACATCCTGGTGCATTAGTGCTTGTGAAACTAGTGGCACATTAACAAGTGAAAGTGGCTCCTGAACTGTTCAAACTGGCTACCAGACCTTTTAAGACACTGGTATCTGTCTGATGTAAATGAATGAGTGTTACTAGGACTGAATCAGGAGAATTAGTCACTGACAGACAAAAGCTTCTGAGTAGAAACCATCTAAACATTTTCACACATAATTCCTGCATATAGAACAGAGAGTTGATTTCTGATTCCTCCTCTGTATGTCTGCAGCGAGGGTTCGTACTCCTACGACCCCTCCAGCTGGCAGCAGCCCCCCAATCAGCCCACAGGATCCCTCTCCGTAGTAACCACCGTGTGGGGAGTGACCAATCCCTCGGCCAGCCAGGTACCACGTCGCAAAACCAGGCAGAAAACTTGTGCAGCTATTACTTAGTATTTTTTGATGATCTTATGTTCCAGATGATACAAGTGTGTGTTTCTGTTTTTGTCAGGGTCTGGGTGGAGGGGTCATGGGACCTGGAGCCAACCCAGGTGGGGGGCCCATGATGCAGGGCCCCGGGGGGCCCGGCATGGCCGGCGGACCTGGAGGGTACATGGCCCAGCAGGGCTATGGAGAACCCAGCAAAGGCTACATGAGCCAGGGCATGTACGGCCGGAGCACAGGAGGCTACGGTGGAGGCCCGGGGGGCTACGCAGGGAGGTGGGTGTTTCAAAATAAGTACGTTGGACTAACACAGACTTTGTGATTTACAACATGTGAAGGTCCAAACGTTTGGGAGTGTTTCTGCGGCTCAGGTCCAGAGTAATCAGTCTGAACTCCAGACGTCTCTGTTCGGTCCACTGCAAACAACAACACTGAGTCCTGAGCTTCTCTGTACGAGTGTTTGAGTCAGATTCCACAAACTGCTCCAGCTCGTCATAAATCATTGGTTTCAGACTGATGAGAACCAGCGATTCCTTCATGTTTCCCAGCACTCATCTAAACATGATCTGTTTCTCTCTCTGCCTGTTTCTAGTTACCCACCTAACCCCGCAGGCTCCAGAGGTTCAGCCGACTTCACTCAGGCCGCCGCAGCCGCCGTCGCTGCTGCTGCTGCCACGGCAACCGCCACAGCTACAGCAACTGTCGCCGCCATCCAGGAGAAACAAAACCAGGAGATGAACTTTGGCCAGGTGAGGAGGCAAGAAAAGGAACCGTCCATTATAATTATCAGTCAGGTACAGGAGTCGCTGTCTGAACATGTGTTGCCTTTTACCGTTTAATGAGGCGGAGTTGCAGAAACGAGCGTGAGCTGCTCACTGTGACAGTTGTTGATGAACGTTCATCATTTCCTGCTTTTCTCTGTAATGAACGACAACAAAGACTTTAGGGAAACTGTAACTGACGTGTTTTGGTGATATCCAGCTTTCTAGAAATGTGTTAAAAACTCTTCTCCTTCATTTGAATGTGTGCGTGTGTTTACGTCAGGCAGAAAGACTTCTGGATCTGTTTCAACCTTTTCTGTCGTCATCCGGTTCACGGTGGATGACTGTGTAACAACAACAGTGTACTTCTGCCGTCGTCACCACCAAAGATAAATAAATTGGTGCTGGAATAACTTTGCTGAGTTGTGTTATCCTGTCTGTGACTCACAAACCACTGAACACACAAATCTCTTCATCATGTTTCTCATGTTAGAACATTTTTCTTACCTGATCCTAAGTTTCTGACTTTTCTCATTCACCAAACTCAACTCTCTTGACTGGATGAATATGTTCATACAGCCTGTTCCTGCAGGAGTCCCATTGTCTCCTCGATGCATGAACCCACCCCCCCCACACACACACACACACACACGCAGCCCCCCAGCACTGTGTAAATCAGCCTTGAAAGTCATGGAGTTGTCCATGTATATAACGTCCAGAGATGGTTGTGACTCACAAACAAACTGTTCTTTTGTTTATTTTGTGCGTTTGTTTCCTAGATGGGGGGGCCAGCCTACAACAACCAGTTCATGACTCACTCTGGCCCCCGTGGCGCTCCGGGCATGGCTCCTGGAGGCATGGGCCCCGGTCCTGGCCCTACCAGGGGTCCACCCTCAATGGGCCCGATGTACGGACCAGGCGGTGGCCCCCAGAGGGTCCCTCAGCACTCAGGCTACGGCCCTGGACCACAGCAGGGCCACCTGAGGCCCCCACAAGGACTCAAACGTCCCTACAACTCTGAGGTGAGAGTCAGGAGGTTCGAATAGACTGGACCAGACACTGACACTACAGTTAAACCATCCGTATGGTTAAACCACAACAATACTTTTCTCAAGTTTGTACAGTTGTTCTTGTTTACGTGGATTCCAGTAAAAGAAAGAGTAGAGAACAGAGATTTATGACTCTTGGTAAGAGAACACTTCAGGATGGGACACTGGATCAGAAATATTTCATTGTCCAACATCCTAAATGACCCGTCATTATTTATCATACTCGACCGATTCAAAGGCTGTTTTCACTTTGAGTTTTTGATCCACTGTATTTTACACTTTCTCATGCTGCTGCTGTCGCAGTGACCAGTGGATCAGAATGAATCCAGAGAAAGATTTTATCTTCATCGTGTTGACATAATAAAAGCAGATCTGGTGACTAATCACTGTGAAGTTCGGTTCCGATTAAGACGACACTGAGGATTCTGGTTCCGCCTGTGACTGACATCGTATTAAACTGGTTATGTTGATTTGATCATGTTACAGTACGTTTGCGGTTCACGTACTGCATGTGGCCACAGTACAGATACTTCAGGTAACGTGTTGTGATGCTCCAGGTGGAAAAATAAATCCTCCCATTATTAGTTTTCTTCTCTTTGTCTTCAGTCCTTCCCAGGAATGTCTCCGCAGTACGGCCACCCCGTTGGTTCCAGTGTGAACGTGATGCCGGGTCCTGGTGGTGCCGGTGGTTCGATGCCAGGTTCAGGTGGAGTTGGTCACGCCGGGCCCGGCCCGTACTCTGGACCCAACATGCAGTACCACCCAGGTGAGACGTCTGCAGCTTTTATTCACTGTTGTTGTTTCAGTGTTTTATCGTTCTGTAATGTTTCTGTATTTCTATTGTTCTGTTGTTCTCTCTGTACAGTGTTCTGCTGCTTTATCGTTCTATCACTCATTTGTTCGTTCTTCTATTCTGTTTTTCTGTTATTCTGTTGACCAGCTTTGAACTGGAGGAA
This sequence comes from Sandelia bainsii, assembly GCA_032362345.1. Lineage (NCBI taxonomy): Eukaryota > Metazoa > Chordata > Actinopteri > Anabantiformes > Anabantidae > Sandelia > Sandelia bainsii. The sequence goes on from JAUMHL010000030.1 coordinate 25,718,092, forward strand.
CCAGCTATCAGAACCCGTCCCTGTTCAGGATGTTTAGCCTAGCTTAGCACAAACCAGTTAGCTAGGCTAAGCTAACTGGTTGTTTTCCAGCTGTTGGTCGATGTTTCAGGGTCTTGTCTGATTCCCTGCAGGTCCTGGTGGTCCTGGTCCAACCCCCCAGCGCTCTGGTTCCTCTCCCTCTTATCAGAGCCATAAGATGCCCCTCCAACAGTACCCCCCTTCTGGACCCCCTAACCAACAGTACTACAAGGTGAGAGGAGTGTTCAGCACTGTGAGCTGCTGTCAGAACTCTGAACCAGGACATGTGTCGTGTATTTATTGTGTATTTGATGTGTTTGTGCAGCAGGACCAGTTTAATGGTCAGGGCAGAGGTTTAAACCCTCTGACAGCAGGTGGCGCTGCTGGTGTCTACAACTCCTTCAACCAACCATCTGGGGTAAGAGGAGCTGTGTGTGTGAGAGATGTGAGCAGCACAGCTGAGTGAAGTGTAAAGTATGTGCACTGCCTCAGACATTTAGTCTTTAGTTTCAGTTCAGATTTTTTAAGGCAGTATATTTAAAAACAGAACAGAATAGAAATCTCCCCAGTGCGGGATGGATAAAGGCCTGTTTTATCTAATAATAAAAACTGTGGAGCTGGATCTGTGTGAGAAGCTGCTGATTGTCGGCTCAGATCAAGTACTTGTGTGTAGTGTCTGAGCTGCAGCAGCGTCAGTCTCAGGTCGGAGCTTCAACATCTCATGGTAAACTCCATTTAGAATGACCAGTGATGTAAAACTACTCTACGTCCTCCATCAGCCGTGTTGCTACCAGCTGAACTGATCCGTTCTGCTCCTCTGTGGTTTCAGTCTTTCACTGAAGGTCTTTCTGTGGCCGTGTTCTCTTTACTTCTACCACTTTACTGTGTACTCGTGATACTTTATTTACTTTGAAGCAAAGATTCTGAGTACACAAAATAAACTAACATCTCTCTCTTTTTCAGCCTGGTCGAGGGTTGCCAGGTTACCCCTCCTCCCCAGTACCCGGTAACCCGACACCCCCCATCACCCCCAGCAGCTCCATGGCCCCACCCTACATGTCGCCTGGCAACAGTGACGTTAAGCCCCCGCCCTCTTCCTTCCTGCCAGACATCAAGCCCAACATGGCCAGCCTGGTCCCCCCTCCTCCTACAGGTACACACACGTGCAGACAAACACACAAAGATCAGAATAATCACATTATTACTGCAGGAGTCATCAGGTGGACCCCAGGGTTGCTGGTTCGCTTCCCGGTCCTGATCACATGTCAAAGTGTCCCTGGACAAGACACTGAACCCCAAACCTTTGGCACCTGAAGGGGGGCAGCCTGTCCACAAAAAATTTCCCCAAGGGGATCAATAAAGTAATGATCATTATTATTATCAGTAAAATAATTATGATATTTAATTATGTTGAGGGAAACGATCAGATTACTGTTAGTGAAATAATCAGATTAATAATAATAACGGCACTATTGATCCTCTTGGGGGACGTGTTGGACAGCTGCACATAGATGAACATTAGTCAAATTATTATCTGATTATCATCAGGAAAAGTAGTTCAGTGATGTAATCTGTGAAATAATCTTGATGTTGAAGATAATATAATCTGGTTATTGTTCACCAGTTATTGCCTATAAAATAATATGTAATATTATTATTATTAATATATATTTTCAATGATTTTTGATTTAAACAAGTGTATTGAAAATAATTTATCAATAATTTATTGAAAAATTATTGTTAGTGAAATAATCTGTTTATTGACGGTGAAATACACTGGTTGTTGTTGGTAAAATAATCAGGTTATTCTGTGTTAATGAATCAGAATAATGTCAGTAGGATTACTCAGATGTCACAGGAAGTGTGCAGGTGTCTGACTATGCTGACTTCCTGTTAACAGGTAACCCCAGTGATGACCTGCGTCTGACCTTCCCGGTGCGAGATGGTGTAGTCCTAGAGCCGTTCAGATTAGAGCACAACCTGGCTGTCAGCAACCACGTCTTCCAGCTACGAGACTCTGTCTACAAAACACTCATCTTGAGGTAAAAACGCAAACAGGAGCTAAACTAGAAAACAAGTCCTTTATTATCTGACCAATCACGAGCGCTTTTCAGATCCCAGGATGTTGTAGTTTAGTTGACCTTTGATTATGAGGTTTGGTAATTTACTAAACCAAACATACCTGGCAGAACATATCACAGTACTGGAGCTGAGGAGAGCTCAGCTTTATGCAGATCAACTGTGAGTCAGGCTCAAGCTTATCAGGATCTTCTAGATTCCAGCGGAAACTGAGTCAGTTTTCATGAATGAATTTAAAACAAGAAGAAACAACTATCCAGTCGCAGGGTAGCACGTACCTACTCCAGCATAATCCAGGGTCCACTTCACAGCCCGTCCTGGGTTTTTACCTTTGATACAGAATGTGGGACAATGCTGTATTAATCTCACCACACTTCACTGACTTATTAAGTCGTCAGATTGTGGTGTTATAGTAAGAGTTTCTCTTAAAGGAGCACAATGAGAAGCCTGATTATTCCTTTTCTTGTTGAGATAAAACGTCACAAACTCAGAAAGAACTTCAGTAATTATTAGTAATGATCCTTTATGATAATGGATTTTCATTGATGTGTGTTTTTTATTTTTCCAGGCCGGACCTGGAGCTCCAGTTTAAGTGTTACCACCACGAGGACCGACAGATGAACACCAACTGGCCCGCCTCCGTCCAGGTCTGACCTCCGTCCTCGTTCTGTGTGTGTGTGTGTGTGAATCTGTTTTGTCACTGTGATGTTGTGTTAGCTTTTCACTCACCTGTCGCTCTCATGTTCAGGTGAGTGTGAATGCAAATCCTCTCACCATCGAGCGAGGAAACAACAAAACTTCCCACAAGCCTTTGTACCTGAAGAGTGTCTGTCAGCCGGGCAGGAACACCATCCAGATCACCGTCACCGCCTGCTGCTGTGTAAGAACACGCCCACACGGGATCAGACTGTGGGAACCAGCGTGACTTCCTGACTGAATGTGACGCCCTTTATCTGTCTCTGTCTCTGCAGTCTCACCTGTTTGTCCTCCAGCTTGTTCATCGTCCTTCGGTTCGTTCGGTGCTGCAGGGTCTGATGAAGAAGAGGCTGCTGCCTGCAGAGCACTGTGTCACAAAGAGTAAGTTAAAGGATCGTTCTGGGTTTTTATAACGTGCCAGAGAAACGACTGAACTTTACGCTGCTGATACAAATATGAAGTAAATCAGTCATGTCTCAGTTTTTATTGGTTCTGAACCTGATGTGTTTCCTTATCTCTATTTATGTAAATTTGTGAGTGTAGTTTGGAGCAGACATGTTCTCTGTCACCTGCAGTTCTTCTTCAGATCAACTAACGGAACTAAAACATGGAAAATAACTAAATACATTTACTGAAGTACAATTTTGAAATACTTTACTTGAGTATTTATATGTTTAAGTAAAACAGATTTGTGTATCAGAATATTTGCAGGGGGCCCCGACCGTAGGCTGCAAAACAGAGTCAGATTTAGTTACAAGTGACAAAGTAAAGGAGAAAATTAAGAAAAGCTGTTTTTGTTGAAATACATGTTGCATCAGTAATCCAATAACCTGCATCAAGACTGGTCCCCGAGTCACAGACTAGTTCCAACACTTCACACTCTGTGTTTCAGTAAAGAGGAACTTCAGCAGTGGCTCCATCCCTGGGACTCCCGGGCTAAACGGAGAGGACGGCGTGGAGCAGACGGCCATCAGAGTCTCCCTAAAATGTCCCATCACTTTCCGCCGCATCCAGCTGCCGGCCAGAGGTCACGACTGTAGACACATACAGGTGAGAGCTGCAGAGCAAGCTGAGCAGGACCAGGAACGTCCATGAGCACCTCTACTTCTTAGTGTGTAGAACAAGTCCTCAAGGGTCCAACGTTTTCAAAATGGACCTGTGGGAAACATGAATAAAGACCAGAACATTACACAGTGAGGATTTTATCTTTAACACCAGACAAACCAAAGAGTCGACATTAATCCTCAAACTGAGTCTTTTAACAGATCTGACTGAAAGTTACGTTAACATCTCTTCTACTGTCTGTCTCTGCTGGTTTTATGTCTTGTCTAATTCTCAGTGGACGGTAGATGAATTTAGTTCCATGAACTAGATAACAGGTATCATCAAACTGCAGACTGAATGTATTTAATGAATGATTAATTCATTCATGTCCATTCCTCCATCTTTTATATTTTTGTTTTTTATTCATTGACAAAAGTTTTCACAGCGTCTGCATGTTTGTGTGTCTGCAGTGTTTTGACCTGGAGTCGTACCTGCAGCTCAACTGTGAGAGAGGAACGTGGAGATGTCCCGTGTGCAAGTATGAAAAACACAAACACACACACTCGCTGTTTGTACATGTTTCATATGTGCTCTGTAACACGTTTGTGTTTGTGCAGTAAAACTGCTCTGTTAGAAGGCCTGGAAGTGGATCAGTACATGCTGGGAATCCTCATCTACGTTCAGAAGTAAGAAACTTTATTTCTGCAGTTTGTCACCCTCTGACATTTAGTTCAATAAAATCAAACCATGTTTCAGGACGTTTCTAGTTTATCATCAGGCCAAAAGCCTGACTTACAGACTTACATGACTTACAGTTATTGTAACTAGCAAGAAACGATCATGAAAAACAAAAACAATCCTGAACATTTTGGTTTAACTGTGTAAAACTTACGGGTTTTTTTCTTTTGTTGTTTCTTTGCATCTGATTAAAAAACATTTCAATAAAAGTTTGTTCACGTTTTATCTCAAAGCTCAAAACTCTTCTTGGTTATCCTCTCACTCTTCTCCTCCTCCTCCTCATCAGTTCGGAGTATGAGGAGATCACCATTGACCCGGTGTGCAGCTGGAAGCCGGTTCCCGTGAAGCCGGACCTGCACGTGAAGGAGGAGTCGGACGGTCCGGTGCTGAAGCGCTGCAGGACGCTCAGCCCGAGTCACATGGTTCTCCCCAGTGTCATGGAGATGATCGCATCGCTCGGCCCTGCTCCTTCCTCCTCCACCTCTGCAGCCCCCTCCTCCTCCTCCCCAATGCCCTACCCATCCCTACCAGCAGGGGGCAGCAGCAACACACCTGATTACCCTGGACCAGGTAGGGAGGGAGGGAGGAACTCGGGGCTAGAATAAAAATAATGAGAGAGTTAAAATATTATGTTATTTGTTCCTTGGATTAATAATTAATGTCAGGACAAACTGTCAGACATGTTTTCTCCAGTCAGCCGCTGAGCAGAGGACAAATTTATTTTATAATCAACATTTTATATGTTAGGATAAAGTTGGTGATGTATTCTGAGATGATTATTTTACTGATACTAGTTACTGTATCAGTCTGTACAGTCACTTTACTTAAAAACCTTTTTCAAGAATTAACTTCCAAAACAGGCTGAAATCCACCTTTTCACATTACACCTGAACAATGTCAGAAGTTTATTTGACATGTTTAAGCAGTGGTTACTTGATTATTAACTGTAATGTGATTATTGAATTTATTTGGAAAATTTAATGTAACATTAATGTAGTCAGTTTGAAATCTTTACTTGAGCTGTAAATTATAACCACATTTTCCCACAGTGCCTCCTCCATGGTACAGGTTCCGTTTTAAACAGTTCAGTGGGACATAAGCTACAGTCATTGGTCATAAAATTTTAATGCAGATTGATTTCAGAAGTCTGCACAACAACAACATGTCTCTGACAAACACAGCTGCAGGAGGATGTGAAGGATTTTCTCTTTGCAGCTGATTTTAAACCAACCTTGGTCATAGTTCTGCTCCACTTTAAAGTAATTTTTCATGTTTTACAACATGATTCCAGCTGTTGCTTCAGTTGCAAAGACATTATTTGTAAAGTTTTGTTGCTCCTGTCATCTCAGTGATTAACAAGACAAGATGCAATAAAAACAGCAAAAGCAGCAGAATGATCATTGTTGGAGACAAACCATGAAGAACAACAAGAAACAGCAGAACGTTAGTATAGTTACCACAGTATTATTCATTATTCAGTACATGGAGCCATGCAGAAACTTAAGTCAGCTACACACAGCCAAGCTGCAATGATTCTATCAGGCCGAGCAACAATAAGAACAACATCATGTTCTTCTTCATGTTAGAACACAGTTGTAGAAGATTTGTCTGAGTGCAGAAACAGTTTTTTTGGCTTTTGCTTGGACACAAATTATGGTGGTGTCTGTTCAGACCAATGATAAGAGGCCCAGGATAGATCCCTGCGGCATGCCTATTTCCTTACACACTAAAGCATGTTTGACACACAGGACATCAGATCATTGTGTAGTCAGTTTTCTGTCTGTTCCCATCATAGATGTGATTTCTAGATTCAATATGAGGTAGCAAGAGTTCATACTGAACAACAGTTACTGTCCACAGAGACTGTAACTATCCACCTCACAGTTTAGGGGACTGTTGGCTCATGAAACAGCTTATTTTCTTATGTTATTTATTAGGATGTAACATAAAATAATGTTTTTACATCATGCAGTCTGAACTGAACCACTAGAAAGTAAAAACTGTAGATGCACAGCATTTAGCGCAGATGCACTTGTTTATTGACTAAAGGTGCGACGCAACGATTGATCTCCAGAATTTATATTTTATATCAGAATTAAACCAAAACTGATTTGAAGCGAACAAATTTTTATAACGCGAGGATGTTCAGACGTGGTGATTTATTAATGCGTCTCTGTCTCCACCAGCTCCGTCCTATCCCAGCCAGTCCAGTAACTTCTCAGACTTCAGTGGTCCTGGGACTCCGGGGGTCGGGGGGGACTTCTCCTCCCCCGGCCCCCCCCCTCTGTCTTACCAGTCTGAGCTCTCCAGTGCCCTCCTCACCCCTGACAAGCCTCCCCCACACCCACTGGCTGGACAGGTATGTAATTTACCATCACCATCCTCCTCCTCATCATCCTTTATTTGATTCATGATGGGGTATTAATAACTCAAACATCACTTGTTCTCTCTTTTTCTTTCTGTTCTTCTTCCTTTCCTTTTGTACTTCCTCTGGTCTTCGTTTCTGTGCTCTGTCCCTCTCTCCTTTCCTTCCTTCTTCTTTCCTTTTGTACTTCCTCTCCTCTTTCTTTGCTTCTTTCCTTATTTTACTCTCCTTTCCTACCTTCTTATCCATTTCTCTGTTTCTTCTCTTTCTTTTACCTTTCTCCCTTCATCTATCTTCTCCTCTCCTGTCCTCCTCTCTCAGATGTCAGTGTCAGGTCGTCTGGACTCCACTTCCCATGGTGCTCCTCTCTCCCAGCAGCAGTCGCAGGGTCTCCACAGCAATGCCCCACTCCCAGGCAACAACCAGATGATGCAGCATAGCAACCAGAATCCCCGTCTCCAAGGAGATGGCACCTTCGGGCTTGGGGGGTCTGTGGAGGTTCCAGAACCTTCTCTGGATGTGAGTAGAAACCAGATTCTACTGTGTTTTATTCATCTGGTTTCAATAATAATAATAATTTTAACAGTGGCTGCAATGTTTTTTCTTTTTTTTTTTGTATATTGTAACATTTTCAAAGAACTATTTTCATTTAATTAACTAATGGATTAATCATTTTTTAAATAATTATTTTATTTTCTTGTAGGCTGAACCTTTAGATTTTTAGTCTGTTATCAGATAAGACTGTCTCCCAAACTAGACTTCAAATATAGCAATGCCTAGCTGTAGCTTCTCATCGCAGGTGTCAGACGTTGATCTATTTAGGCCAATATATTCTTCTTGGCCTTAACACCTATCACTTCTATATAATCAAAAAGCAAATATTGGAGATAGAATCTCCCTTTAGATTTTTTGTGGCCACTGTCACTTATTACTGACATAAAGTTGGAATCATGTGCCATAACAGTCTGTACAATTGTGTGTCATCTGCATAGTGGTGAATGTGAGCACTGGAAGTACTCTGATCCTTTACTTAAAGCTGCAATATTCAACTTTGGGGAACAAGTTAGCAATAACGTGAGACTTGAAATCAGTCCACTCCACCTGGCCCTTCGGATATTTGTAGTAGTTACAATCAGATCTGTTTGGTTTGAAGGGCAGGCCTGTATTTGAAATCTTATTGATGTAAAGTACAAAAGAAAGAAAATCTTAAGTATAAGTAACCAGGTCAAAATGAACAATAAGAAAATCTGTGGACCGTGTACGGAACCCTGTGGAACACCATAGTTAATGTAACCTATTCTGTCTTACTGCAGTTGCTTCCGGAGTTGACCAACCCAGATGAGTTGCTGTCCTACCTCGGACCTCCAGACCTCCCAAACAACAATAATGACGACCTGCTGTCCCTGTTTGAGAACAACTGAACACACACTCACGCAAATACACTCGCACACCTCCAGAGTTTAAACAGAAGACTTTACTGTAAAATACAAACTCGCCATCTGCACAGGACGGAGCAGACAATAAGAAGGAAACAAAAAAATACAACTTTTAAGTATGAAAACCCTTTGATGTGTGACTATGTGTAACTTTATTTTATTGTTTTTTTTTATTTTCTGTGTTTTGATGCTTCATCCTTCATTCTCTGTCACCACTGACAGCCTCGCTGCTCACAGGCAGCAGCTATTTAACGTGACTACACCGCTGCTTTCATATGTTTTAACTACCAATTACATTCACCATCACTGCTGCTCCAACTATCCAACACTTTTTAAATTTCATTCCTCCAGACCGCTCCTTCAGGGAGTTTCAGTTCATTTCTGTGAAAATGCAAAGAGAAAATCAAACTGTTTATTTTATTTTCTTAAAAGTTGTGTTATGGATATTCAGCAGTGATGATGAGTAGAAAGGATTTGTATTTAATGAGCTAAAACAGTGGTATGCTCCTTCATAACCAGAATATTTCTGGTCCAAATGGGTTTAAATATAATTGTGAAGATGAGTTTTAAAGGAGCAGTCCTCCTCTGTTCAGTTTTTGTTTTTCACCTGAGATGAAGACACTGAACAGAAACTGTTGGTTTTGAGAGTCCAGAAACTGTAAGAAGCTGAACCAATTCAGCATTTACACTTAGCCACTTATTTCTTTTAGTTATGACTTCACTGACACTGAAATCAGTTTTCTCAGAAATCATGTGTTGATGATTTTTAAGCAAATAATCAGAAAATAGTTTTTATTGTAATTTTCTGATTCTGTTCTTTTCTATACATATAATATGTGGTAATAACTGTAGTAGAGCAACAGTTCCTTCTAAAAGTGCACCATCTTAGAGGTTGTGTAATCGCTTTTTTAAATCAGGTCATTTTCAATACATCTGAATTCTTCAGGCAGAAAAATCCATCCCATGCAGCGGATTAATTTTGGATCACTGTTGGTTTTATCACTGGAGCTGAATGAATGAGCAACTTTGTCAATTCAACCTGTTAATCTTTTATTTCATGAAATAGTAAAAAAAAATATCCATCGTAGTTTCCCAGCGTTCCTGAGAGTAATGTGGTGTCTTTAGATCAGTCTAGAACCCTAAATAATCCCATTACACATGATGGAAAAACAGAAAAACAGGAAATCTGAGACACTGGGAAGTTGAAACCAGACAATTTTGCACTCATTCATTATTTTTAAACTTTCCATTAGCTTCTGATCTGCAGCAAAGACAAGCTGCTGTGAGGGGAGATGCTGAAGTCCAGTATGTGCTTGTGTCCTCTTAATTAAAGGAAAAAATCACAATTTTCAAGTGTGTTTAGTGCTATTTTATACTCTACATAAGCTACGATAGCTTGGAGCTACACAAAAAGAGTTTGATGGGCACTCGTGTAGGAAATCATGTTGCCTAAAATGTTGTACGTGTTATTTCACGTGTCTCTGATTAGGATGCTAATGCAAATAATGAACTGTGATTCTACTCTTAAGCTTTTGTTTACTGAGAAGAACTATTTCTGATCAATAAACTGCTACATGGGAATGAGTAATTTAGGTTTGTTAAACAGAAACACAAAATTACTTTTTGTTTTTATCACATTCATGATGGATGTAGCATCTTCAGACTTTTTTTTACTTGTGCTAGCAATTTATCATTTCTATTTAAGGCTCTATCAGACACCTGACAGTCACCTGACCTTACTGGGTCTGTGAAGAAGTGACTTTTCTGCCCCCTGGTGGATCAGCGGTGTATCACTATAACTGTTGTGTCTGTGTAGCTTGTGTAGAGTATGAAACAGCCCTCAAAACAAAGAGTCAGGTCCATATGAATGCAGAATCATTTTTTTGCATGGACTATTTATCCTGTTAATACTGGGCTTTCAAAGTTTTGAACCGGTAACCTTCGTCGCTTTTTATGTGCAAAAATGTTTTCAAACGTTTGTTTGGACCTAATATGAGGCTGGACTTCATCCAGGCTTCATCATCACGAGGACGATTAATTTTGTCCAACGTACTGAAAGAGAGTAGATCTTTTAATGGTCAGTTTGAACAGCAAGAAAAAACAGTTTCAGTGTTCATGTGAGCATCCGACTTTCACCTGCACAGTTACAGGCGACTTTCTGCAGCAGCTCATTAGTCCACTTTAACATGAGCAGAACCGTGTTTACTGTAATCGTGGTTCCTCCGGTAGATTTCTCCTTTCTCCAAAGCTGTTCTGCTCACTGCATGTTGGGTTTTACTCCCATCTGTACTTGTAGTTAAGTGTAAATGTGTTAAATCACATCTGGATTTTATCAGATATGAGAAAAGTGTAAATGGGGCCAAAGCTTCTGGATTCACTGAAAATGCTTTTGGAAGTCTGGAACTTTTTGTCAGAAGCGTCGTGGGTCTCCTGCAGTCGAGCCTCTTTAGCGATGAAGCTGAGGAGCATTTGTGCAACTTTTTGAAGCAACACGTTTTACTGCAACAAAGAAAAGTGAAAAAGATGTGATGAAGAAATCACCTCTGAGAAAACAGTTGTTTGGAAAGTTGCAGCTGTTTGTGTATGTGCTGATAAACCAGGATCCATCTTCATCCTCATGCTCATCTTTATCCTGTATGTTGTAAAGTGACTAGAGTCCAGACAGTTGTGGTGTCTCCATGTCCCAGTGACTTCTGGGAAAAATCAAACTGTACATGATCATTTGGTTTGATTCAGTAATGATGCTAATAACAATATTAATAATAACCTTTGTAATTTAATAAACACACACTGGAAAGACACAAAGGAGAGACTGTGGTGCTTTAATAAAGTCTGATTTCAACAGTTAAGGCTGAATTGTTGGTGTGACTGTGGAAACGTGAAGAAACGAGGAGAATCTGAGACGAGACAGAAAATCTGGAGTCGACCTGAATATTTAGAAAATATAAGAAACTTTATTGTTCCCATGTTACCTCCTCTGGCTTATGGGCAGTGATGAAGACATAAAGTAATCAGTAAAAGTATGTAAGTATAATCAGGATAACTTATTTAAGGTATTAAAAGTTAAAGTACTGAGCAGAGTGACTGTTGTACTGACAACTTATTCATGCATTAAGGTGTAGACAACATTTTTACTGTAGTAGTTGAGGTGAAGCTGTTTTAAGTTTTCTGCAGGACTGTAAGTAATAGATTACCTTTATGAAGGATAAAATAGATTATTTCTCAATGAGTCGTTCAGTCGGCAGTGAGCAGCCACAGGAGCACTAGCGTTAAGTGTCTTGCTCAAGGACAAACCTGGTGTGGGGGATGGGCTGGGATTTGATCCTGCCACCTTCGGCATTCCAGTGTGATGCTTATCCCATTGGGCTACCAGGTCGCCGAATGTGCCGTTCCACCACAACAGTAAAGTGAACGTTTTGGGTTTTTATTTCTGTTTGGAAGAAACAACCTTTGTGATTTTGAAAATGATTATTTTTCTGTTTGTTGTCACATTTACCACAAACAAAGTGAATCAGAAAAGGTAAAGTCAAATTTTTTTTATCAGGGGATATCCGTCTTACAGGGGGTTACAGGACACTACTGTCTGACAGAACCAAACCGTACTAAAAAGAGTCTTGTGTTTGTTCCTGTTTAACTGGAGCTCTGCAGGAGTGCTGGAGAAAGTTAGCACAGCCCCCCTCCAGCCACGGTACAGAACATTCAATATACACCCGGGGAGACCCCCAATGTCCCCGGGCATCCACCGGACGTCCTCATAGGTCATTAAAGGTCACTGATCGATACCAGCCCCCAGCACCACCAGCACCCTTCCTGTCAGGATGTGCAGTAGGTAAAAATAAAACCTGCAGACTGATCTGGACTTTCATGATCTGGTCCAGATTAGGCTCACTCTGCAGCACTGGTTACCAGGTCATACAGGAACCAGGTCCAGGGCACCTGCAGGTCCTGGACTGGTTTCACTTTTCTCACAGAAAGGTTGTAGATTAATTTAAAGTGTCTTAGATTTAATTTAGAGAAGTCTCTAATATTAACTGTAGCCTGTCAAATGTGCTGGTTATTAACAGACGGCAGAAGTGCACTAACTTACTGCTCTGTTAAGAGTGATTAAATAAATATACTCCTGTAAAGAACGAGTACCTGGAAATTGTACTTAAGTATAGTACTTGAGTAATTGAGTAAATGTAATGCAAGTTATTTTACCAGTAACATTTTAAACACTAAAAACAAACTTTAATAACTTTCTTCCTGCAGAGAAGCGGATGGACCGCGCCCTGATCTCGTGACCGCGCACCCACATTTCCCCCACCACAGCGGGACCGCGCTTAGACTCTGGCACCGTATTGGACGCCCAAGCTGTCAATCAATGAGTGGCGCGCGCTGCTCTGAGGCTTGTGAGTTCAAGTTTTTTTGATTGTCTTTTTTTTTTTTTTTTTATCTTTTTTACCTGCTGCGGTGAACACACCCAACCTGTGCCGCAGCGGCCCACGCTGATGCTCAATTCACACATGCGTTAAGACAGAGCGCTAAAAGGGAGCGTCGGCTTCTCTGGCTGCTGATTCGCTACAACGGGTACCAATCAAATAGCTCAGCGTTCTGATAGGCTCGCTGTGACTTCGCACCGCCCATCGTCGCCTTATATAAAATTAATCCACGTCCCGCCATCTTTTTCGGTTCCTTGCGGCCCGTCGTGTCTTCTCGCCGGAAAACTCCTCAGACTACAGTCGCCGGTTCATCCTGCTGAAATGGCCAGGCCCAAAGTCTTCTTCGATATCGCCGCTGGTGAGAATCGTCTGGGCCGGATTGTGATGGAGGTAAACCGGTCTCTGTGATGTAAAGTGTATCCGGGAGTGACCACTGTCAGACAGGCTGGTTAATGATAACGCCAGGCTGTGGTTAATTACACTCCGCCGGGTCTCACCGAGCCGCCTCTCTGGTGATTTTACGGGTGATGGGTGACTCTGTGCTGCCCGGAGTTAAAACCCCGAGCTGTGCTCAGACGTTTTCAGTTAACATCACAGGAGCTGACGTTAGCCGAGCTGTCAAGGACATCCACACGGGATCGTGTTCACGTGTTTGTGGCGTCTGTCCAACGCTGCTCGACGCAAGCGAGCGGACTAAACGTTAACTTGGTCCCTGCGTTAATGCAGATGTTTCACGGTAGCAGTATACGTTGTTTCTACGGTTAAACTGTAATGTGACTGTTTAACGGCGCTTCCGCGTAATCCAGTGACACACTTGATAACGGGGGTTGACACACGCAGCTGCTGTCGGTCGTCCTTAGCAGCAGGAATTTAATTAATTTGCCAATATCATTTAGAGCTAAACGTCCACACAGTAGGGGCCAAGACAGGCCCGCGGTCCTTGTATGACCCGTTAACACCCGGCTAACGGTCTCGGCTAATGCTAACATAACGTGAAGTCACCACCGTTCTTTGTTGCAGCGTTTCGGGCCTTGCTTCACCGAAGCCCGGGAAACCTCCACATTTAAATAAAACTACTCCAACAGAAGCTTCTCATTTTATTTTACTTATATTTAAATCCCGAGCTGTGTTGGGGTCTTTAGCGTCGGTGTAATCTATGTAGACATGTACATGTAACCGCTAGCTCCTTGCGGGGTCGACCCTGTTAGCCGCCGAAGCTAACGGCACCGGTTCCTGTGTTCACGGCCGGGGGAGCAGTTCTGGAAAGTTCCACTGTACTGGCGCGGTCATGGGGGGGAGGGGAGGGCGTCTACATGGTTAAAAAATGCGGATGTAGTGAGATGAACGGAGCCACCGGGGACACCTTTAGCTCTTTGTGACCACGGTGAATAAACACAATGTTATATAAGCGACAGCAGCGATTATAATGGCGCCATTGTCGTGTTAATTTGATTTAACGGCAGCTAACTGCGAGCTAAAGGCGGCTAGCAGCCATTTTGTGTGTAGAGCTGCAGCAGGGCGTTCCCGTGTTATGGAACAAGTTCTCGGCTAAATTTGAACCCACAGACCCTCGTGTTACAAGGTGCACAGTACCACGGCTCAGGGAGTAAATTATGGCCCCAGTAGTGTGACATTAAGGTAATTAGATCTCCCTGGAGCAGGAAGCTCTTAAATGAAGGCCCGAGATCCAGTTTCTTTTCTGTTAGTGCAGTTGAACGTTGTTCAAGACAAATTAGACATAACTGCAATATATACCAACTGTTTCTCCTACAGTTAACAAAATGTTATGAGATGTAAGGTTAATCTGTAGTGAAATGTAAATTTCTCATCAGTATACATGATGGATTATATTTGACATCTGTTATTGGACTTTTTTTGTACTTGTTTGCAAAGAGGAGAAACTGTTCACATTCATACAGTTGGCCTCAATGGACATTGCAGTTTATCACCATTTACACTCTCTATGCTAGGTTACGTTGTCTACAAGCTGCATTGTATGTGTCATTGCATAAAAGCACATTCGAACACCACTGAGAAGTGAGCAGGTTTATAGGAGACAGATCTTGGTGAAGATGCTGCTCAGTGGTGCAACTCTGCTCTTTAGTGCATATTTCAGTTAAGCCTGAGCTCTAGAGAGCTGCAGTAGCTTTACTAAGTCACAAACTGAATCAGCGTTTATCATCCAGCTTTAATGAGAAGTGCTATCGGGGAGACGTCTAACTGGTCTGAGAGTCACGGTAGCTTGGGTTTTGTTACTGCAGAGCATGTGGAAAGCTGCACAGCTGTTCAGCCTGTCTGCCGTAGCCTCCCCCAACGCAGCTGTCCAACATACTTGCATGGTAGCTTCACTGTTGTGCAGGACATGCAGATGCTGCAGTCCTGTTTCACCACCACATGTTCATCCCATGGTAAACTGGTTGATTTAATGGGCAGAACTGCAGCTCTCAGGCTACACCAGGTGCTGCTTGACTTGTATAATGCTACAGTTGGTGTAAATCTGCAGACATGGTGGCACATGTTTAATCTGATGATAGATTAAAAGTGTTACTTGGTTTCTGCATGGAGGCTCTGTGCACTTTTTTTACACTTGGACTCTAAGATGCTGGATTTTTCCATCTGAATAAATATAGTTACACAACTGGTTGTTGCATAGAACAAAGTGCAGAGTCTAAACCTGTTCTGCTTTTGGTTCAGGCTCTGGGTGGTGACTGCCTCAGTGTTCATATACCAGTTACTGATTGTACAACTCTTATCTTCAGATTTTTATTTCAGTCCTTAAATGAAGAATTGACCTGATGCAGTTTCTTGCTCTAGCAGTTGACTGACTGTGGGAATGTTTTTGATTCTGCAGCTTCGTGACGACGTGGTGCCCAAGACTGCTGAAAACTTCCGCGCTCTCTGCACTGGTGACAAGGGCTTCGGCTACAAGGGCTCCACCTTCCACCGCATCATCCCTGACTTCATGTGCCAGGTGAGGCTGAAAAATCTGCTGCTGTTTTCATAAGTCCTTTCAATAAAAGTGTATATTTTTAAATGGAGACAGATGAATGCAGAGACATGATGGAAGAAAGACCATTAAAACTGGAACAGCAGCTGCTTATTTGTCCAACTTATCTAAACTGAGAGGGTCAGTCTCAGTGAAAAGGTTTTATTTTTTTTCTCATCATACAGGGTGGTGACTTCACCAACCACAATGGAACCGGTGGAAAATCCATCTACGGCAACAAGTTCGCTGATGAGAACTTTAAGCTGACCCACACCGGCCCCGGCATCCTGTCTATGGCCAACGCTGGGCCAAACACCAACGGGTCCCAGTTCTTCATCTGCACAGTCAAAACACCATGGTGAGAACAGACGCACGCTGTTCCTCGAGCTGCAAACGTCTAGACTTCACATGCATCACTTTTTCTTTTTCCCCTGGAGCAACAGTGATGTTGGTTATTAATTATACATGTAAACTGAAAGTGAGCTGTGCTGTGGGGAACTAGATTTGGACAATTGTTGCCTCTATCCCACAGTCCAGACTTGTTAATGCTGTGTTCAGTGCATGTTGGAGGTCAGATGTGTGAACATGTTGGATTCTGAGCAGTCTTCCACAGCTCCAAAATACAGGAGGGTGAATTAATGACACTGTCACTGAAAAATTGTTTTCAAATGGGTGTCGTGATTTAACAGAACAAAGCTGTAAAAACATTTTCAGCTTTTTTAGCAATGTAAACTCGTTTCCTCACAGGTTTCATATAAAACCCGCAGAGGAACAAGCTGCCAAAGTGACAGTTGATTTAAATGTGAATCAGCGGACTAATAGAACATGTTCTCACCCTTGATCCAGACTGTAGTAGAACCATAGAGTGTAAAGAGGACATTTTCCCATGATGACCTAAAGTAAACTGCCTTTTTCAGCTTTAATAATCTGATATCTGAAACGGGTTCTGTGCTGAGTGAAGTCAGGGTGGCTGGTTTTACTGGTCAGAGCTTGGACTTGAAGGTCTGATCTATTCGAAGTTGGGATGCATCAGCACTGATGAATTTACTGCACTTCATAATTTCCGGCAGCTCATGTTAATTTAATATTTTTTGTTGTAACTAATTTTCTCCAGTTTACACTGGATCAGATTCTTCTACTCACAAAAAGTTAGGGATATTCGGCTTTCGGGTGACATTTCAGGATGACCCTAAAATGCACTATAACCTTTACAGGTGAACTTAATGTGACCTTCCCTAAACGTTTGAATGCACATGTCCAACTGT
>JAUMHL010000030.1:25735419-25750498 GCA_032362345.1 Sandelia bainsii
TACTTTCATGATATAATATCACTGTAGTGTGAACTTTTTACGTTTTCCATAAATTTCACCCGAAAGCCAAATATCTATTTGAGTAGTGCAAGAATCATGTTTCCGGGTTATTAAAGAATATCAGTTAATTTATATAAATTGGTTAATTTTTTTACTGTATCGCAGCATAAGCTCTGGGAGATGACGTTTGTGGTTTGATTACATTAACGGCTGTGCGTGTCTGTTTGTGTGCTGCAGGCTGGACGGGAAGCACGTGGTGTTCGGCAGTGTGGTGGACGGCATCGATGTGGTGAAGAAGATGGAGGGCTACGGCACCCAGAGCGGCAAACCCAAAGTCACTCTCTCCATCGCCAACTGTGGGCAGCTTTGAGCTCCAGCACTTAACCCTTTCTGCTGGCCCTGTAGCCGCAGGCCCCCCTGACCCAACCCCACCCCGGTCATTCAACATTCCTATTGATGGAGATTCAACCTGCCTCCCCCACCCTACTTTTTTTTGCTTTTTTGTTTTTTTTTTTTGTTTCAGTTCTAGTTGAAATCATGTTGTTGCATTTGTGACTTTGCCTTTGGAAGTTTCTTTTGCATTAACGTTTGTTTTCCACAAGGTTCCAACGTTTTTTTGTTAAGTCAAAGTGGAATAAGAAATAAAACGGAACAGATGCCTTGATGTTTGAGACGTGGTTTGTTTTTTACTGAGACAAAATAAACGTGTTGTTTCTGCAGGCTGATTGGAAGGATTGTCAGTGCAGCTATTATCAGTGAGTTCATAATTGACAAAGACCTGAGGTAGAGCTGGATATTCATATAAAGTCCAAAGACTGATGGTTTATATCTGTGTGTAGAGCAGCCAGTGATTCAGCAGTTTAACACAATGAAGCAGAAGAAGCTTATAACATGATGTATATTTTAATACTACTTTGGTAATTAAAAGTACACGAAAAGAAAAATATATATATTTCAAATGAGTCTCACACACACAAACTGTCTAGCACTTAACAATTCCTAGCATGTTTTCTTTACAAGTTCGTGTCTTATCAGGGCTCTTAGTTTGTAGTAACTCATAATTTACAGAACCCCACAGGGTTTATAAACCTGCAACTCCTACCAGTCAGTCAGACTTGAAAAAGCCCTCTGGAATGGAGGGTGAAACGTAGTCAAGGAACTAAAACAAGTCCAGTTGCCATTAAAAACCGTTTTTTGTTTGTTTTTTTGAGATAACCCGAATGGTAATTGCTTGTCTTGTAAGTCGCTTTGGATAAAAGCGTCTGCCAAGTAAAGTAAAGATATCAAAGCGCAATTTTCAGTACAATAAATACAACTTAAGTGGTTTTAAGTCTACAAAGCCTAAAGGGACAGTTTTATTCTCTAACCTGGGATACGGCTCACTTCCTGTTTGGTCTCCCGTTTTCACCGCCACGCACACGGACCTGGTCTCCACCAGGTGGCGCTGTTCCTCTGAAACTGGCACCTGGAGCGACGTCTCCGCGGAGCAGCACAGGTGTAGCAGGGTGTTGGACGGTGTCATTGGTGGAGCACAAAATGAGCCGCTCGGACAGGTGAGCTAACGTTAGCATTAGCTTGGCTAAATTCAGCAGAAGCTAATTTAGCTCATACATGAAGCCGGTTTAACTTAAAAGATTGTTCCAGTGATTCTGTATCTTTGTTAGTGTCAACAAATGTGATAAAACATTAAAACCTACAATTTAAAGAATCCACGAGCCACAAGAGAACAGTTAAAACCTGTTTTTAGCTTTTAGCTACACTGTTGTTCACAAGAGCCAAACGCGTTTTTACCGTCTCTGAAATTATTTTTGTAACAAAGAGGCAGGTAAAAAAGTCGCTTTTGAACATCATCAAATCAGCATTTTACAGACGAATACGCTAATTCCAGTTTCAGGGAGACCTGACACCTGAGACCCGGGATCAGGTCCGGGCAGGGGAGCGACTTCATCCTAGCGGCCAAACCGTGTTACTGCAGCTTCGTATGTGTGGGGCGCAGAGGTCACTACTGAGCATGCTCAATGGGCCCAGAAACAGCCAATGAACGTTTTGATCAGGTATCCAGCATCGTAATAACTTCCGCTGTGAGCTCACTGCTGGTTTTAGATGATTTGTTCACTGTATAAAACATAGAAAATCACAGGCTGTGTCCATTAAGGTTTTGGAGCAGCTGTGGATCAGTTGGTGGAGCAGTGGTCCGTGAACCGCAGGGTCAGTGTTTTGTTTCCTGGCCACATGTTGAGGTTGTTATTATTATTATTATTTCTTATAAATTTTTTTGGTACACATAAAACATGAGAAATGTGTTAGAGATGTATTAAAAATAAAATTCTGGTAATTTTAGTTCATATTAGACCAAATCTTGGTGATACTTTGTGAGAATAAGGCAAAAGTAACTAGTTACTGCCTAAGACCTGGATCAGTGGAGTTTGGACAAGCCAACATTGTGAAAATGAAGCACATCACACATGACAGTAGATCGTTTACCTCTCGCTGTTCAACTGTATTTCATAGTTTTGCTGGTGGACGACAGAATGAGACAACAGCAGTCAGAATATAACAATCATAGTCTTTATTTTAAATACAACACTAACTTAGAATAAAATAACAGTAGCAGGCTCCTGTGTCCTGTGCGGCTCCACATGAACACAAACATTCATCTACAACATTTCTCTACAAACAGAAACAAGCTTAAATAAAATGTCTACAAGTCTCTCAGCAGCTCCTCTCTGCCGTCCTCCTCTTCTTCCCAGAATGCCTTGTTTTCCTCTGGGCCTGCTGCGGGCTGGGCCGACACACCCCCTGGCCCTTGTTTTTGCCGGAGTCGGTCTGGCTGACGGCGGTGCAGGACAGCCCCCTGTCGCAGTCGCAGCGTCCCAGGTTCCTCTTCCGTTTGGTGGCTCCTCGCAGCAGGCAGGCCTCCCCCTCCACCGGGACCCTCAGACACCGTTTACTGTTCAGGTACCGGGTACAGCACAGACCGTCCTCGCAGTCTCCTGTCCGCACGCAGGTCGACATCTCCGGAGCTGAAACACAGACATGCAGAGTTTAACGGGAGCCCTCAAACGTTTTCAGCTACAGCAGCCAAGTTTGCTGGACCCGCTGAGCATGGAGGGACAAGGAAGAGGCCCTTCACGCTCCTGTACAGGCCCCCCCAGAGTGAAAAAGACCCAAGACCACACCGCTGTGTGTGTTTATGGTCATTATTGTCTCTTTCTACTCATTTTATGTGACGTGGTAGTTGTTTCAGTCTCTTTCTGATTGTTCTGAGCTTTTTGTCTCTCTGTGGTTGTGTGCTTTCATTTTTTATTCATTTTGTTCTTCATCTGTGGTTTTATTCATTTTCTCTCTCTGGGGTCATTTTGTCCCTTTTTAGTTGTTTTTTTGTCTCTTTGTGGTTGTTTGAGTCTTTCTGTTGTTGGTTTCAGTCTCTTTGTGGTCATCCTGAGCTTTTTTGTGTCTCTCTTTTTTTGGCGACTTTACACATCAGTTCTCTGGTCTAGGCGACCGCCCCCCCCTCTCTAACCTCTTTGATCTCTGAGCCTGTTCCCTCTGGACCCTGGGGCATGACTCTGACTTCATCAGGTAACTGATCATCCGTCTGCATGTTATTAACATGAATCTTTTTAGCCTCATGTTAAGACTAAGTGACTGAAGCATGCGTCTGCTCACACACAGTATTACCCTCATCCATCCAGCTGGTGGCGCCGTATACTTAAAACTGTCTCTGTTTCCATCTACAGTGCACTCTGGGAGTTACAGCTGACTTCCATTAACTCACCTTTGGTCCTGTTGAAAGTGTTGATGTGTCCATCTGTCTCTTTCTCTCTGTGTCTGTCCACCGGTCTGTCCTGAGCAGACGGTCTCCTCTGAGCTCTGTTACTGCAGCCTCCCCTCTGATTGACGGACAGACAGACAGACAGACAGACAGACAGACGGACAGGGGTTTGACAGATCATCATCATGTTCAGAACTAGGTAGAAACACATGTTCATTTGACCAGTTTTCCTAATTTGCAGGTGACTTGAAGAGTGATGAAACACATAATTACACAGCTGTAGTTCAGTGCCAGTTAGGGGCAGCTGATAATAATCTGTTAAACCTCTAAACATCTGTAAATGTGTAATGTGTGTGTAATCACACCAGAAGCTACGACAGAGGAAGATTCAGACTGAAGGCAAAATAAACAAACATTTTGTTTGAAATGTGTTGATTTTCTTTTTTAAAATGATGAAAACAGTAGTTTTATTTAATTTATTTTACAGATGTTGGTTCCTGTTTGGTGTGTGTCACTGACCGGAGCAGCGCTGCAGTCCGCTGTGCTACACGCTGGTGTTGCTCTTCGGTTGGAGTTCGTCTCCGTTTGGCGCCGTGCGACCTGCTCCACCTGGTCACCGTGGGAACGATCCTAATGGACAGGTGGGGGTTCAGTCACAGTCACAGTTATTGTACAGTATTAAAATCTGCAGTCCTAAAACTGTTACTATGCTACTATTACTACTACTAGACCTGTTAAATTATTTACCACTACTGATGTTAGTACTACTACACTAATATCATTGCTACAACTACTATTGCTATTTGTACTACTATATTTCTACCACTACGCCTGCTACTGCTGCCTGTAGTAATAATACTGCTGCTGATATTACTACTTATACAAAACTTTAACCAAGCCTTATACTTGTACTACTGTTAAATGTACTACAGTTAGTATTCAAGTATAAAGTATATACTAGTAGTAGTATAGTATTCTGCTCAGTATAGTTTGTGTTTACGTCTACTCATATACTACTATGTACTACTACTATTACTACTAATAATAATAGTAATAATGTTTGCTCAGTCTTACTAATACTACTGTCAGATACACACTTATGATACTTATGTCAAAAATGTAGTTGTATTTCTACAGTTGATATTAGTACTGATCTTATTACAGTTATTACTACCAATGTTACTGCAGTCACTGTACTACTACTACCGTTAGTACTACAACTACTGCACTACTTCTGCTGTATAGAAGCAGGAGTACTTCAACAGTTGTTGGAATAAAATCTGCTGTAGAAAACTGTTCCTGCTTATTGGTAGTACAGTTAAGTTACTGGTACTGCTTAGAATTTTATTACAGTTAGTATTTGTTAGTAAAATACTAGTACTGTTACTGCTACATATTCTTTTACCTGATTGTTACTTATTGGTTTTTACATGTTATAGACTAAACCACATTAAGTAAATCAGTAATGATAATACTTGTTAGTACCACAGTGCATGTACACAGGAACATAAAGTAACAGGATGATGGATTTTGGTTGAGTAAACTCTAAAAGTATTTAATTAGTTAAGGGAACAATTACTGTGTCTTTGTATGTTTCTGCTGTCAGTCAGGACGCGGTGAGGAGGTGCGTGTGTTAATATGTTATATTTAATAAAAGTCTGTTTTTACTTTTAAACATCTAGTGAAGAGCCTGAACTCTGTTGTTTAAAAAGTCCCAGAAAACGCTGATAAGAAGGTCGTAGAATTTCTAGTTATTCTTGGAGGGAGGGGGTCAAAAAGTGATGGAGTTATAACAAGTTACTTTGGAATTTATCAAAACTAGTTATATTTCACAAAATGAGAAAAAAGACAAATATAGAAATACACTGAAATAAAACAACAAATAAAAATGACGTCAACAAAAATAGTGAGGCCTAATATTTTTAAATTCTGCCGTCAAGCTGTTCGGTCCCACCGACAGGTTCAGAGTCTGTCTGAAACATCAGTTCAGTGACCACATGGACTCATTGTGTATGTGACTCCTGAAACCTGATTATTGTTTTAAGACCCTCTGAATATTTGTGAACTGAATAATTAATGTAGCAGCAGCAGCTGTGGTTACTGTTGTCTGATCTCCTCAGTAAACTTTAGTGTGATTCCCATGATGACACCAACATTTAAACAGGTCTGCTTGAAATGTGACTGCAGCACCGATCATGGATCTTTGTAGAATAAAATCTTATAACTACTGTTATTTCTGATTTTATTATGCAAATAAAGTAAAAAAAATAAATAATCAAAAACCGGATGATGCATCTCAAGGTTTCTGCTCCAGTCAAATGCGAAATAAATAAAGGTCCAGTAGCTCCAGGTGCTGTACTCAGGTAAAGAGTAGAAATAAAGAAGTAAAGGTTATTTCCTGTCTTACCAGCTGCTCGGAGCTCTGCTGCTGCGTCTCTTTGGAGGATCTGATGGTGTTGGAGTCCAGAGCCAGACCACAAACCAGAGACACACACAGCACACTTCTCCACACCCACATGGTCTGATGGATCAGTCAGGGACTCCTCGGTGAACTATCAGCTCCTGGATCCTCCTGTTACCTCCGTCACTCAGTCTAATGTGAGGAAACCTGCAGTCAACCTTAGAAAAATCCAACTTTTGAACTAAAGATTTGTTCAGATTCACTTGAGCTCACTCTGTCCTCAACTTTTTAATTCTAACAGTCTGATAATGGATCAGGTTTGGGTTGAAATCCTTTGACTTTTGCAGTTTAGTTTTAAATTCTTTCAGTTCCTCCAGAGAACTTGCAGATTAGTTTCCAGACTTGCAGTAGAACCTGTGCCTGTGTTTACTCTGAGTAAAATCCTGCCTCTGCTCTCTGCTGACTGGCTGCTGCCTTCAGGTGTGTTTGTTTTTATACCCCTCCCCTCCCTCTGATCCGTCCTCTTTCAGCCGCCTGTCCCTCTGAAGTCCTGAAGGCGCATTTGAAGCTCGACCGCATCAGTCGGCAGAGACAGCGCCGCCTTCACTTCCTTCCTGGAAGCCCCGTGGCCTCAGGTGAGGCAGGACGTTTGATACGTGACACCGCAGAGACCACAGAGAGATTAAAACACACCTGGAGACACGAGACAGGTAGAGCCAGTCTGAGGGGCTGCAGTGTGTGTGAAGGTGTGTGTGTGGTTTTACTTTATGTGGTTTGAAATGTTACGATAAAGACTCATTAGAGCTGAAGCTGTGTGTGTGTCAGGCGGCGGATGTGTGAGTGTTTACAGGTGATTAAATCTGATTAACACAAACAAGTGAATCAGAGACGAATGACGACACCGAACGGATCTAAGCTCTGCACAGAAATCCAGCACAATCACTCTTCCAATAAATGGACATTAAGGGGGGGGGGTCATTTTTATTTCATCTTCAGTTGTTTCTTTATTTGTCAGTGTTGATGCACATCATGAAGTCAGAGTGTCAGAGTTAATTTAACATAAGTGGAACCAGATAAAAAGAGTAAAAGTCAAACAGAAACACTCAAAACAACCGTGAATGTTCAAAAACGCAGAAGAACATGTTGCATAGAACTGAAAACATCAACATGGACAATTCATTAAAGCCACCGGTCCTGCTTGTTTTCCAGCTGTCCCTGCCCTGCCCCCTGCTGACTCCCTGGACCAGGTGTGTTCAGTCAACCAGAAGCTGGAAGATATCATCTCAGGTGATGGTGGAGTGGGGGAAGATGAGGTGACCTGGTATCTTCCAGCTTCTGTTTGATCCAGGTCATCAGGTTTGGGAACCCCTGTGTTAACTCCTCACCTGTTCACCTTGATGACAGCTTTACCCAGTCTTATCTCCACCAGCCTCAGGAAGAGGCCTGTAGGAATAATTGTCAGGTAACAGGTGTGCTTTGTCAAAAGTCATTGTCAGGGATTTCTCTCCCTCTTACTGCATTTGAGAGACACACCTCAGCATCAGATGTTTGGTGGAGACTGTGTGAACCAGGCCTTCACGGTCGACCTGCTGCTGACAAACCACTGCTGAGGGAAACCAAGAAGAAGAAGTGGACGTGACACCTGTGGAGGTCTGTTTTTGGTCCGGTGACTGTGAATGTGAACTTTGCTTTCAGGCTTATGTGACGGCTGTTTGACTAAAGACATCAGATCACCAGACCTCAGCAGCTGCTAAGGTCTGGGATGAGTTGGACCACGGATGCTGCTATTTGTTCCTGCTGGATCCTGGTTATTACAGTTTTTCTTGATCACTTACACACTGTTTCTGTGACAAACCAGTGTTTTAATAAGATGAGACCTGCACATTATCCAGGAGGAACTTTGGACCAGTCTTCCTCACAGAACTGCTCCAGCTCCGACAGATTCTCAGGACGTGTCTCGTTCGGGCCTCTCCAGAAGATGCATTTAGTGTCTCTGATTACGTTATTTAGCAGATTAGCTTTGATGTTTAGTTGCTTCTGTTGTGTATAATTTTGAATGTGTGGACGTTTTTGCAGACTACCTGTTTTTCACTGGTCTATATGAGTAAGTTCAGTACATGGAAATAATTTTACATCAGCGCACTGAGGAATTTTTGGAGAGTGAAGCATTGTTTAAGTCCTGGCTTCTAAGTGAAGGTCTGAATACGTTCTCTGCCCTCAGGCCATCAGAACACGAGGCACACACATAAGAAAACCTCTGCAGGAGCTGAACCAAAAGCAAACTGAAGCCAAAAAGCAGACAATAGATGGACACAGTGCTGCACAGACTCCAGGTAAATTTAATGAAACCAAGCAATGTTTCAATCTAAGTCCACGTCATTCATGACAAAGAGGAAGAAGCGTATGGTTTATAACCGCAGACTGATCACTGAGGTCACTCTAATCTGACCTCAGAATGAGCTGCAGTGTGTTTGTGCCCAGTTGGTTTGATTTTCTCTCTTCACATGCAGGGACTCCGCTCTCTGCCCTCAGGCCGCGCTGACGTTATCTCCGTTCCAGCTGAAATGAGCTGAAAGCTGCAGCTGCCTGGATGAAGTGAGGAAGTGTGTAACAGCAGAGTGACACGAAGACCGCAGGTTAAACTGAAGCTCACACTGAGATGTGATGGGAAGGGAACCACATGTAATTTGTTCTGTCTGAGCATCACTGGATCACACACTGACTCCAGACACTTATCAACATGGTGCTGGAGAAAAAAGAGAAACACAAGTCCTGCTCTTAGTCTCTGAAGCTGCAGTCTGTGCCTGCTCGTTTTTTAAAAAGGTCAATTCAAATTCTCCTGTATATGGAGCATCTGATGACACTGACTGTGTTTTCACACTCAGATTTGGTGTAAAATAATATATTTTATTATTAGTATTTTACTTTTCAAATCAGGTAATTTGAGTCAGTACAAAAAGTGACACATGAAATTAAAACACACACGATGTCTAAGAAACATCACAATAAACTAAAATGAGCTTATTTCATGGCTAAAATGGTCAAATAACATGTTCACTGTGTAAACTATTCACACTGCACATTTGACTGTGTTGTAAATAATAATGGTCCATAATGATAAAGTGAAAAAAATAAACATAAATCTGTTTCTGTTCTACGTGTGTTTTTGATATGATTTTTCCTGTATTAATCTTTCTTATCTTGTGTATTTTCTGTGTAATATCTACAGCAACACCAGGATTTTACTCAGGGATGAATACATGATCTATTTATCCTGTTTACTTAGAGTTTTCTTGAGATGAGTTTAGAAAATCTAGATCTAGAGTCCAGCTGTGGTCACATCTGTGCTCCTTGGACAAAAACCAAACCATGAAGTCCACGGAGTTCTCTGTAGACCTCCACAGTAACACTTTAGAAAAGCCCAGAGTGTTTCCAGGAGCACAGTGGACTCATCTGACCAAAGTGAGTAACAGACTAGAAGAACCTTGGTCAGGGAGGAGATGAGGAACCTGTGGAGCTTCAGAAGTCTTCTGCAGAGATGGGAGAACCTCATCATGTTTTTGAATATGACTGAAACAGAGAGTCCCACACAGAGACACAGAACAGGGGACAAACCAGCAGCATCAGATTCATGCTGCAGCTGGTTTGATCCCGTGTCCATCACACGGTTCATTTACATTTGGCTCCGCACGATGTTTGATTGTTGGATTATTATTTGGCCTCGTGTGCAGAGTGTGACTGGATGTTTGAGTGGACAAACAGAGCTGTGTGTGAGATAAGGTCTGCAGCCTGCAGGTTGTCTGGCTCCAATAAAAGGACAACAGATGCTCACAATTACACAGGTCAGAGGGTGGTTGGTGTGTGTCTGTGTGTGTGTGTGTCTCCATACTGTCTGTTTTTATCTGAATAAAAGAGAGGAAATATCAACCTCCTCCTCTCCTGTGTCCTTTCCATCTCTCCTCCCCTCAGGTCACAGATATAGTCGCTCTGTCGGCAGCTGGAAGACGAACAAGAAGAAGAAGAAGAGCTTCTCTGGTCCAGGTAGGACTCACCTGCTGGTTTTATTTAGATCTTTATTCAAATGTCAGTGTAGGTTTTTATTTGAGTTTTAGTTCAGCTTTATTTTCTAAAATGTTCACTTTAGTTCAGCTTTTATTTTGACAGACGTTTAAATTGACTTTATATTGTATCTGAATGTATTTTTATTTTATAGTTTTTATGTAATTATGGGGATGAATATTTTATTTCTATAATTCTCTTTATATATTTTATTAATGTATTTTATGTTTTTATTATGTTATATGTTGGAATTCTATTTTATTTTCCTTTGTTTTTATTTTATCCATTATTCTTATTTACAAGTTTTTAAGTTCTTTGTATTTTTATCATTTATTTACTACTTTTTCTTTCATTTTAAATATTTTTCTTAATATATTTTGTCTTATTTTTCATTTGATTGTTTAGTTGTGTTTTTTATTCACATGAATTCATGTTAGACACAAAATGTTTCTGTAGCTGTTGACAGACCTGGAAGTGTATTGATTATAAATTAGTTACTGGTCATCACCTTTTGTGTTTTATTTATTTTTATTTCCATTTTTGTTTTAATTAGTTATCAATCAGTCAATAATTTGGTGTAATAATAAATTCAGGGACGTAGCCTGTAGATGTTCTGCAGAGTTCATCGTGTTCATTGAACAAAAGATTCAGAGACTAAATCACATTTCACATCACTTTTCCATGAAACAGGAGACAGAGGAAGGTGGGGCGAAGCAAACGAGATGAACACAGATAAGAGAATAAAAGTGTGTGTGCGTGTCTGTGTGTGTGTTTGTGTGAGATAACTGAGTTTGTGTGTGAGGAAGGAGCCTCTAAACCAATCAGCAGCCGGAGCAGACAAACAGTAAACAGTCAGGTCACGTTCACGCTGACAAGAAACATCTGAAAACAGAAAAGCTTGGTTTCACTTTGTGGGAGTACTGATACCACTTTTACTTACTTTACAAATAAAGGTTTAGATCATATGTCGAGCTTATAAATTATAGAATAACAGTACACAAACACTACTCCAATACTCAGTGCTTGTAGTTTTCCAAAGGCAGTAGTAGTACTGCAGTAACACAGTGATTGTTTGAGTCCAGATTTGTTCACGTGTCTCAGAAATAAATTGAACATGTTCAGTTTGATTCATGAACAGATTCAAGGAGAGAAAAACTTCAACAACCTGATTTCTGAACATTTACTGAGAAACAAACTGAACCTTTAGTCAGTAGAAGTAAAAGAATAAATGTGAGAAATAAAATTTCACATTAGTTCTGTAAACTGCAAACATTTGTAGTAATGAATAAAAAGGAAGGCCAAAGATCAGTGTTAGTACAGAGACTTACTGTGGAACAAAACCTGCAGCTTCATCTTCTGACAGTAACACACTCTCCAACAGCAAATGTACGTGCAGCTGAATCCATCAGTAGATTAGTGTGTGTGTGTGTTTGTCCTGAAGCTGTGGTTGAGTCTGGAGGCTCAGACTAATATCTGGAGTCAGTAACGCTGTAGTTTTATTAAAGATCATCAGTGATATGAGGGAGCTCTCGTTCTCTGCCTTCACCGTTTAATGAACACGGACACAGTCGTGCAGATACTGATTGTGCTGCACAATGGTTGAAGGCCCCTGTGGAGTTTCTGTTTGCTCTCAGCAGCTCTTTGTAGACACTGATCCCGGTTTATTGTCATTAAGTTGACCCTTCGTTATGAACACTAAAGCAAACCAGAACAACGTCCCAGTGATCAGCATCAGTTTGTGCTTTAGCACGGTAATGTTAGCATCTGTTAGCGTGGCGGCTATCTGCTCGTTCTGATGGTCCACTCCTATTTACACACACGACATCATCTATCAGTTCAACATCCAATCACTGCAGGTGACACGGTGTTATAGGCCTCAGGATTCACCCCAGCCCCCACCCTGTCTTCAATCTGTCCAATTAAACCTTCTCAATCACTGACTTTTGGACCAGTGATCATTAAAAATGTGAAATGGTTCCCACATGACCCAGTGTAATGACAATTTAACCACAAATATCGATTCTGTCTCTACAGACTCCCCGTGACGTTTAGCATGGCTGGGTTTTCGTGCACTGAAGTTTAATAGAAGATGTGTATGTGTGTTTGTAGACATGGCGTGGCTCCATCAGAGTCGAGAGTCTCCCAGACTCGTCCTGGTGGTGGTGTGTGTCGCTCTGCTGCTCGACAACATGCTGCTCACCGTGGTTGGTGAGTGTACTCGCACAGAAATACACACAACACATCAACAAATCAAAAAGTGCCCAAAACAGAGACTAACAGCAGATTTATGACCGTCCACCCTTTCAGTCAGTTATTTGGCATAAAGTCAGTATCAGAGCAAATGAAGGAATTTAGAGAAGGACGTTTGAGACATAATGGACATTAGAATATAATTAGATTTACACAGTATTTACAGAGGGGCTATTCATATACACAGAGGGGGGAGATTTTATGCACATGTTTTAGAATTGTATTCATTAGTTATTTATTAATTACAAAACGTCTTTAAAAATGTTGCAGAAACCTTCAGAATAATCTGTCACGTGTTAAAGAAGCTCATCCCATCAGTGTCTATGCAGACGTTTCCACGTTAAACTGCCTGGAGAAAAACTAGAATCCTTTTCATTTCTAATGGATGTTGTTAAACCTAAAATCACAGAGAGAAGTGTCGATACTATAAGTGCCTCACTATCGTCCAGAATTTATTTCTGTCAGAAATCTGCAAACGTATTTATCCTCCACATCATCTCATGCTGATCGTTAAAAAAGAATTATTTAGTACAAAATACAGCCACCAGGATTTTAACAGGTGCCAAAAAATGAGAGCACAGCACAGCTGCTCTAGCATCTTTCACTTTATTCTGCCGACCTGGTCCACACATGCAGCTCCTGTGTTCACACTCCAACACAAAGGACACAGAGGATTTCCAGTCCCAGACTGTGGAACCTCTGAGTCTGTTCTTGTCTTTTAACAACACACGTTTACAGATGTTTTTGTTTTAGGAGATTCTATAAATCTTTATCAGAGCATAGTGAAAACGTGTGTTACCCCGTGAATCACTGTGGATTAATGAGTTTTACCTGATGAAAACGTGTGTAGAGCTGAGGGGGAGAAACCTGTAATGATGGTTTGTTCTAACCTGCTAGATTTCATGGAAACAACTGATCCAGCTGCTGAGATTAAATCCTTTGTTTGGTTTGGTTGCTTTTGTTCTCTGTGTTTTGGGAGGATGTTCTCGGTCCTTTTATCAAACATCTTCAGAAACTTGTGAATTATTTTTAATTAAAGGAAGCAGATATTTCTCTGTCATGGAGAAAGGAGAGTGTTGGTGTGAACCACGGTCGAGGCTCAGTAAAGTCAACAAAACGCACTGAAACTGCACAGAATTCAATTCAAAACATGATCATTCTCACTTAAATCCAGGAGTATAAGGAACTTATTTGTTCTGTGACTGCTGAACAGATTGATGGACGTTTATTTGTGATGAATTTTGAAGAAGAGCTGAGCTGCAGCTGATTTTACTCCTCACACAGCGTCTGTGCGTCACGTCTCTCCCTCCTGTTTCAACATGACATAAAGTCCATAATGTTTTTTCTCAGTCTGCTGTGGAAGACGCCGACTGTCCCGCACAGTCCTGACCTCAAACTCATCCCATCCCTGGAACATCAGTGTTGGACGTCCGTGGTGCTCTGCTGCTGTCTGTGCAGTCGTCCACGTGCTTTGTTCAGACATGATTCACTCACTGATTTCTGCTCCGTGTTCCTCAGCTGCTGCAAACAGATCTGTGACGCAACTGGAAACCTCGAGGTCGAAGCTGTCGTTAGCTGTTAGACTCAGAGCTAAAGTACACACAGACATGAACACACTCTGCACCTCCTGACCGTGAACTTTAAAGCCTGCTGTCTTGGTTCAGAAGTGTCTCCTCCAGTCTCTTCTCAGATAAAATCTCTGCTCTTTTAGCCTCACGTGGACTCTGCATGCTGCCACTGCTGCTGCAGGATGAAACTGAAGCTTTTCACCTCTGAACCAATGAGCTGATCGATCAGTCTTGATCAGACAGTAGAACAGTGGATAGACTGTCTGATAGAATTAACTTTATTTAACCAAGTCTGTGAAGATTCTCAGTCATCCAGGCGAAGTTGTCTGAAAGTTGAGTCATGGCAGCTGGACTTCTTCTTTTTATTTAACCAAGTAACTAATGACATGTTGAGTCACTTTAACCAGTCTCCCCCTCCCCCCACAGTGCCAATCATCCCAACCTTCCTCTACGCCATGGAGCATCCCAGTCCTGAGCCCCAGACTGCCCAGCCCTCCCTGCATCCTCTGCCCAGCTTCAGTGCACCACAGGTGGGCACAGTGCCCTCACAGCTCCCTCCACCCAGCCACGGTGCACCTGTGTGGGCCAAACAGTCGCAGCCCAGCCCCCGGACGTCTTCACCCCCCTCTTCTCTCCTGATGTCTGCAATCGACAACGACACCTTCATTCTGCAGGACACCAAGACTGAGCGGACCCCCAGCACCGAGTCCACAGACCGGACCAGTGTGTCCACAGATCTGCAGATCAACGAGACCTCAGAGGTGGAAGAAAGATCTTCACTGTTAATTATTCTTTATTGTTTCATGTTGTTAAAGTTTCAATTCAATTCAACTTTATTTGTATAGACGCCAAATCACAACAACAGTCATCTCAAGGCACTTTACAGTGTTTAAGACCTTATGGAATATAAACAGAATATTTATATAGAAATATATACAAATATATAGAGTCTCCTCTCCTCTCCTCTACTCTCCTCCTCTCTCCTCTCATCTCTTCTTCCCTCTCCTCTCCTCTCCTCTCCTCTCC
>JAUMHL010000030.1:25750598-25764525 GCA_032362345.1 Sandelia bainsii
TCTCCTCTCCTCTACTCTCCTCCTCTCTCCTCTCCTCTCTTCTTCCCTCTCCTCTCCTCTCCTCTCCTCTCCTCTCCTCTCCTCTACTCTCCTCCTCTCTCCTCTCCTCTCCTCTCCTCTCCTCTCCTCTCCTCTCCTCTCCTCTCCTCCTGCAGGACTCCTCCTGTCTTCAGGACAGTGTATTTCTGGAGCAGGAAAATGTTCGTGTTGGTTTGTTGTTTGCCTCTAAAGCTCTTGTTCAGCTGCTCGTTAACCCGTTTGTTGGTCCTCTCACTAACAGGTTTGTTAACTACTTTACTAACTACATTAACTTCCTGCAGCTAATGATCACTGTCGTTATGAATCAGTGTCTCAGTTACTATATTTTATTTCACTGATTATTATTTAGTCTCTAAATGTTCAGAAAAGATGTTAAAAAATATCCACACGTGGCAACAAATAAATATTCTTTCTCTGTGTCTGCAGGATCGGTTATCACATCCCAATGTTTGCTGGATTCATCATCATGTTTGTGTCGACCATCAGTGAGTCGTCTCACACAAACACACACACACAGTCACACCAGTGTGTTTTGTACAAAGACTAATCCCGTGTGTGTGTGTTTCAGTGTTTGCGTTCTCAGGGACCTACGCTCTGCTGTTCTTCGCTCGCTCTCTGCAGGGAATCGGCTCGTCCTTCTCCTCAGTGGCAGGTCAACACTTCACACTGACAAATAGTTTTTATAAATCAGTGTGTGTGGACATGACCTCGTGTCCTTACTGTACATGCCTGTGTGTATTTATTGTGTGTGTGTGTAGGTCTGGGTATGTTGGCCAGTGTGTACACAGATGATGAGGAGAGAGGTATAGCCATGGGCATCGCACTGGGAGGACTGGCTATGGGAGTCCTGAGTAAGACACACACACACACACACACACACACACACACACACACGTGTTTATTTCATGAACATTACATCAAAGACCCCCCCCCAGTGTTCCTTCAGTAGCTACACCCCCCCAAACTAGCGACTGGAGCATCAGATGTACATTAGCACATAAAACATCATCTGCTGCTGCTACAGTGCTAATGCTAACACCTTGTCTGCACTGAAGGCAAGTCACATGTTTTTGTGTGACATGTGTGTTCATCTATTCATCATCCCAGCTCTTTGTTTCCACGCATCCCTCACATTACACAAACACAACGAAGCTTATTTAGAGGCTTTAACCCTGTTTTCCTGCATTTAACTCCATAACCACTGTGACTCTTCCAACAAGCAGATGACCCACACTTTTTCTCCAGTGTCGACACACACCTGCAGCCGCTGCTTTACTAACATGCTGCTTTCACAGCACCTTCACAGCTCCAGACTCCTCTGCTGCCTCACTGCTGTAGCCAACACCGGAGAAAACAGTAAAACATACTTAATCTGATTGGTTTATTCATGGAGGGATTACTGAACAGGTCCGGGGCCCAAAAGAGACACAAAACGTTCAAAAACAGACACAAACTGACAAATTACCCACCTGTGCACTTAGACAGAACCTGCACATACGTTGGGTAAATGAGTTTGACTGTACTGTCCAACTGTAATTAGTGACTGTTCTCTATGTATCTCTGTCTCTGCACACA
This sequence comes from Sandelia bainsii, assembly GCA_032362345.1. NCBI lineage: Eukaryota > Metazoa > Chordata > Actinopteri > Anabantiformes > Anabantidae > Sandelia > Sandelia bainsii. The sequence goes on from JAUMHL010000030.1 coordinate 25,752,213, forward strand.
TCTGTGATTGTATACACTGTGTTCTCTGTGTGTGTGTGTTGTGTTGCAGTCGGAGCTCCGTTCGGGAGTGTGATGTACGACTTTGTGGGGAAGAGCGCCCCCTTCCTGATTCTGGCCTTCTTAGCTGTGTTTGATGGAGGTAAACACACAAACACACAGACCACACAGCAAACTACATCCTGGAGTTTTTTAACGGGCCTCATGCAACAACCAGTCGTACTGGACACACAAGACCAGTTTTCTCACACTTTGAATTTTAGAGGTGATCAAACCTCAGGAATGTGCAGCTCATCACCAACATGTGGTTTTCATCAGTCTGAAACAAGTGATTTATGACACGTTTGTGCAGTTTGGTGATTCTGACTTGATAGAATTGAACCAACAAACCTCACAGTTAATGTGAAAACATGTTTGCATGAAGCTCATGTTTCTGTCAGGCTGCACTGTTCTTTTCACTGTAGATGTTTAGTTTTTATCTTCTGCATTTAACATGTGATTTAAACCTGTGACCTCATCAGGACAGATGCAGATGTACTGTTGTTTTTTTATGTTGCAGTGTTACAGCTGTGCATCCTGCAGCCTTCAAAGATCTCTCCTGGGGTGAGTCCACGGTAAAACACAAAGACTGCTGCAACTGTTGCTCACAAACAACACTGTGCTTCTGGTCTTTGTACTGTAGTTTTGTCCATTTGGCCATTTTAATATTTAATAGTCTTTACTTATTACTTATTTACTTACAACTCCTCTAACAATTTAAGACGTCTCCAAATACATCAGGACTGACACAATTTATATTATAGATATCTGCATATATGTACTCATGACTAGTAAAAACAGTGAATTAAGATGTCTGCAGTTCAGTTTTGATAGTTATATAAACATATCTATAATTACATTTTGACTAGTAATAATTACTAATTGACTTGAATGGGGAAACTATTTCAAGACATCTCCAGTTTAGTTTTGCCTGTCCAAAATGCAAATTACAGATATTTATAATTAGATCGTGAGTAATGAAACATATTTTTAATGGGACTTTTACTTACTTTAATTCCAGTTAACATTATCTTTAATATTTTAATTATCTTTTTGAATATCTCAGTCTAAGTTATTATTAGTCTATTTAAATGCTGATATCATAAATTTGAGTTTTAACTAGTCGTTGTTTGCATTGCAGATCTCTTTAATGTAGATCGTGTCTACCATTCTATGTTAAAAGGGCCTGTTACGCTGTACAAGGTTTTTGTTACTGTTCATCACAGCATGTTGTTAAAAAAGCTGCTTTCTGTGGGTTTTTATGTTTCTGCTTATAACTGGTTTAAATCATCATCACTGGTAGCTTTAAATGGTTGTTTATGATGGTTTGAAGTTCCCAGATAATTAATGAGCTTGTTCCACATGGAACAGTATTAGGCCCACTACTTTTTACTCTACACAAATAGTGTTTATTGACCAACTCAGTGATATAGTGCACATTTTTATGCTGATGACACCGTCTTGTATGCCACCAGGTCTTCTCTAGATTACAGGCTGTTTTTAATGACCTTCAGACCTCCCTGTTTACTTTAAAGCTTGTTTTAAACTCTTAAAAGACAAAATGTGGATCTGATCTTGTCTGGTTCAGTCTTGTTGGCTATAAATTCACATTTGGTTATTTAGCACTAGTTGATATCTAAAGTTATGTACAAGACACAGGAGCAACTTCAGGTTCAGTGTCTTACTCAAACACAGAGGAGTCAGAATTCAAACCACAAACACGAACAATGGTTAGTGGACTACCTGCTGTACCTGCTAAGCCACAGCCACCCTATAGTTTTGTGATAAAGTGATCTGGATCATAGGATCCAATTTGATCTGATCTAGGCTCATTCATTCTGGTTCAGTTGGTTTCAGTCTGGTTTGATCTGGTTTTGAGTGACAGTTTATGGTTTGTGTGTTTCAGAGCGTGGAGGGGACTCCGTTACTGACCCTGTTGAAAGATCCTTACATTCTCATCAGTGCAGGTAAGAAGCTGACTCCCTCTCACCTGTTCAACCACATTTATTTCCCCAAAGACTCAGTGAAAAACAAGCAGCTGCTCTGTGTCATAAAATAAGCATTTGGAGGATGTAGCCTGGGTGGAGCTGAAGGTGGAAGGAAGGTAGAAATGGAAAGTTCCCATGATCTGTGATTACAGAGTTGGTTGTGTGAGGACTAAAAGTACTGTGTATTAAATATTAAACCGACATTCATGTTTGTTTAGGTTTCAGGAGCCACCGTATCATTAGCTCCGAGTCAGATCTGTCAGAGCTTTCTGAAAGGTTGTTTACACTATTTACATAATTATTATAAATATGACATGAACATGAAAAGGTCAACCACCACGGCTGACGGTGATAGGTCACAGCCAAGGCTTCCTGACTCATTTTCTATAAAAGGTGGTTCCTGTGAGTCGGGGGTGTCACAGAAGCATCATCTTTATTTATTTATTTCTTCTGCAGGTTCTCTGTGTTTCGCCAACATGGGCGTTGCGATCCTGGAGCCGACCCTGCCCATCTGGATGATGCAGACCATGTGCTTGCCTAAATGGCAACTTGGTAAGATCCAACATTGACTCCATGTGTGGTTTTGTTGACTTCCTGCAATGTGACATGATTCAGGTTGGCAAAAGTGTTTCGTGTGTCCAACTTAAATGCAGTGGAAATACAGAGCTGCTCTGGATGAGAAGCAGATACCAAGTAGCTGGCAGCAGTTGACCTCTGATGAATCTGCTGAAGACTGAGAGACTTGGAAAATACTCACCAAACATCATCTAAACACCTCTGAAATGTATCTTAATTTTCATAACTGATCAAGAACATCTACTGCAGTGCTCCAACGTTGTCTATGGAATCGTTCATGAGTCCGACTCACAGAGCCTTAAGCTAAACGCCAGGGTTGATATCGTCCACACACCTTCAGCCACATACTCAGCAACAAGCTCCAACTTTTGTTGCTTCCTGTTTCATGGTAGTATTTGTCTTTAGGTGTCTACATCTGAGTTGGACCTTCTCTAAGTGATTCTTCGAACCAGACGTTGTTATTTTAGCTGTAGGAAGTCATTTGCTGTTGCAAAGGACTTTGCTGTCTTCAGAAATGTTACTGTGCTCAGATGATTTTACATGATTTTAAGTACTGTCCCTCTCCTCAGACTGCATTTCCTTCCTTGCTCCCTTCCTCCTTCTTTACTCCCCCCATCTGCTTCTCTAACAGGTGTGTGTTGTGTTGCAGGTATGGCCTTCCTCCCTGCAAGTGTCTCCTACCTCATAGGAACAAACCTGTTTGGTGTCCTGGCCAACAAGATGGGACGGTCAGTGTGTGTTTGCGTGTGTGTGTGTGTGTGTGTCATGTTTCAGTTTATTATAACTATGCAAACACTGACACAGTCGTTCAACTCATTCGAGAGTCACAGAGGAAGAAATTTAATCTGCAGATTAACAGATTAACTTTTCTGGAAACTCTGAGTCCTGTTCAGACCTGATCCTGAAGGTTTTCTGGTAAACCTGCAGGTGTAAGACAGACAGAGAGACAGAAAGACAGGCAGGTGTCTGATGGGTGTCTCTGTCTCCAGGTGGCTCTGCTCCATGTTGGGGATGTTTATTGTTGGTATCAGTCTGCTGTGTGTAAGTACAACATCCATCCATCACTTTATCTTTCATCCATCCATCCTCCACTACTACGTGTCAAGTGTGTTTACAGATGTGTCTGTTTTTGCCACCAGCGACCAAACTTTATGTTAATAACTATCAATTTAATTAGTATTTAACTTCACCTGCCACCAGTGGTGAGAGAAGTATTCAGATTATTTATGCAAGTAAAGGTACTAATATAGCAATGTGAAAATTCTCCATTACAGGTAAAAGTCCTGTAAGACAAAGCTTAGTTAAATAAAAGCATTATCAGCAAAATGTGTTTAAAAATGGATGAATTATTGAAAAGGTCTGAGGTGTCAATGTTTACATTCAAAGAAGTGGTATCAGCTTAAAAATGTGCACTATACTGCTGAGCGGGAGAATAAACATTATTTGTTTACACAGTAAAAAGCAGTGGACCTAATACTGATCCATGTGGAACACCCTCATTAACTTTCTGGGAATTTGATTTGAAACCATCAAAACCAAAAGCTGAACGCTCTCTGTTTAAAATTGAAGAAAAAGAAAGAAAAACTTCAATATCTATCAATAAGAATAAAAAGTAAACAAATAATCAATAAAATAATAAAGATTTAAAGACTGATAATATTATTAGATTGTTAATACTGACACGTTGTTAATAAATTTTTTGCATTCTAGTGGTCATGAGATTAGAGGAAAGAAGAAAAAAATGGAATGATCTGTTTTCAGTGACAAAAGCACCGTAACATCCCCTTAAACACATGCAGTATTTCATCCAGACTGCAGTACTGCAGCTGTATACAAAGACTGTAATACTATATTGTACAATATATATATATATACAATATTGCTGTTAAGCTATAGTTTTCAGTTTTTGGTCTGAATTGATGCTTTGAGAGGTTTTAGATAATTTCACCTACTTGGTTAAAGTGTCAGAAATATTCAGAGGGGAATTTATTCTCTTTGTATTTTATGCGATTCTCGTATTTTACTTTACATAAAATCTTAACGTGAACTTTAGCTGCTGTCAGATACAGTAAATGTGGTGGATTAAAGTGTAAAGTAGCATGAAGTGGAAAATACAAGTATCTGAATTAGAGTACAGGAACTGAGCATCACTAACATCACGTCACATTGTTTCTGTGTGTGTGTCAGGTTCCTTTTGCCACCAGTATTTACGGTCTGATTGGACCAAACGGAGGTCTTGGCTTCGCTATTGGTGACTATCAACACACTCATTACCGAACACATACAAACAATCTCTCTGATATTTTATTATATGAGTTGTTTCTGTGAATGATCTGTATCAGGTATGGTGGACTCATCCATGATGGCCATCATGGGTTACCTGGTCGACATCCGTCACGCCTCCGTTTATGGCAGCATCTACGCTATCGCTGATGTGGCGTTGTGTATGGGCTTCGCTATTGGTAACGCACCCACGGATGTATACTACACACACATTAAATCTGTGGTTTTTAATTTTCAGGTACCTGATTATTACCATTTAGGTGACCTTGTACCTCTTGTCTACTGCAGTACAAGGGACAAACGACTACTACTGAGCCGACTGGTCTGAGACACATGTGAATCTCTGGTTTCTCCAGATGTTGTTGTGATACTAAATTCTCTCCCTGTCATTCCAGGACCGTCCACAGGGGGCGCTCTGGTCCAGGCGGTGGGTTTTCCCTCTCTCATGGTGTTTATCGGGGTGATCAACATCCTTTACGCTCCACTCTGCTTCCTGTTACGAAACCCTGCTGTGCGAGAGGAGAAAATGGTAAATGTTCATGTCCTCTGCATTGGGCAGGATTTGTCGTTTCGTTAAGTCGAGTAATGATGAGGGAGAAGTTAGTTACCCCAGTTTTTTTCCTAGGGGCCAAATTCCATGCCATCAACATGCCTGGGGGGTTGGGTGAGGGTGACTAACGAACACAGCCTTTTTCCTTTTTTGTGTGGACAGCATGTCACCTCCCAATAATATAATATCAGACCAGGTGGACGTGGTCATGTGGTCCGTCATGAGCGATAAAGAAAAGTTGGCATCAGGACGTTTGGGAGAAACGACACTGGACTCATGTTTAAAGTCAGGAAAAAAAACAAAAAACATCAAATGTTATTGTTCTGTTTTAACATCGGGAGCATCACTAAGTCGTGATCCCAGCGTGACCCAGTCCTCGGGACAGAGGTTGGATCCAGACCAATGTTAAAAACAGAGGTGCTGTAGCTGTTTTCATACCATTTGGACATTTTCGTCAGTGAAACAGGTCTTAAGCTGCAGTCAGAGTGATCTAAAATAGCCTTAAAAAGTCTTAACTGGTTGGAACCTGCACAAACCTCCAGTTCCAAATTAAGCCTTTAATTATGGTGGTACCCAGTGGATTTAGGAACCACTGTCCTACAACAACCAGTTTCTCCATTGGCACTTTCAGCGTTGTTGTTGTTGTTGTGGTGGTGGGAAAGTTGAAAACCCTCCGTCTCTGCATGGTTCAGTGTTGCTTTGCCATGAATGGATTCCCAAAAACTCTGTGTCAGCAACTAAATACCTGTGATGATCTGAGTTTTATAAGGAGAATTACACTGGTAATTAAAAGAAGCACACACACAGAGTGCAGCGACAGGTCCTGACACATCAGCAGGAAGTGTGTGTGTGTGTGTGTGTGATGTTGAAGCCAGAGTGTTTGTGTGAAGTCATTACACAGTGATTAGACTGATCACAGATCAGAAGCTGCTGCCTTCAAAGCTGCAGAGGAAACATTTCTACTTAATAAACTCTCATTTACTCACAGATTACAGAGGCACAGGTACGTTTACTGAGCTGTGTGTGTTGCAGGCGATCATTGACCAGGAGTGTGTGATGCACAGGAAAAGCTACAACACACAGAAGGAGAGCCGCGAGTTTCCTCTGAGTGACTACAGCGAAGAAGAGGAGACGGAGGAGTGACACACGTGTGCACGTTGTTCAGCATGTTTTACCTTCATCTTCAGACTTCCTGTCATCACACAGTCAGAACAGAGCAGACACGGAACCTAAACCCCACAGGAACATGTCGTTACTTTCTACATTTTAACAGAGTTGTGAAATTGGAGGAAATATTTCAGGTGCTTCTGGTTCCTGCAGTAAAATCCAGTTTTTCCCACAGACAAAGTTCCATGATGCACATGTAACTGGATCAACATCAGACTCTCAAAGGTACAAACACGACTCGATTGCTGAAATTATCAAGTAGTCCCTGGTCTTCACCTGCAAAATGTAATAAAAGAGACACATACCAGCTATAAAGAGACACCACACAACCACAAACAGACAAAATGTCGACCAAGACACAAAACGATTTCACTAACAACTAACGGCACATTTATGAGACAGAACCACACTGACCAGAAATATCAGATTTAAAAAGTTTAAAAAACAAAATCATTACATCAACGTTAAGTAGCTTATAGCTCAGTTTGATGTTTCTGAATACGGATAGTTTTACACCTTTTCTACCCAGATAATGTATAATAAACATGTTATAACATAGTTAATAATCAACCAACACATCGTGACACTGACTGTTGGTCTCGTCTGTGGCTCCTTCACTTACTTGCCGAAATGCATAAGGTCAATAGCAGTGGTGGCTCATGGGTATTGTAGTATTTACTGATCAAATGATACTTAACCTGCTTTCTACACGTCTACACGATTGTTTATTTGTGTTGGAGTCATTTGATTCTGTGTCGAGCAGGTTTGAAGATGCTGTTCACGGATGTGATGTGGATGGGAATAGAGACAGGCGAAACCACAACCAGAAATCCCTCCGACTTCACAACTCTGATTAATTATTACTGTAAAATGCTGGAGTTCACAAAGTCAGGAGCTGCCTGGAATCCGTCCCTGTGTAACACACACACACAACAGTTTACTCAGTGTTGTTCCTGGGACTGAACTGTGGTAATTTTCTATCAAATCTATAAAATGCAGATAAAATGGACAGCAGTGCTGTGCACTATAAAGTAAACAGGGAGTGATTTCAGACACATCCTGGTTTGTGGATCTGTAATAAATTACATTTATAAAACCGCAGTGATTAAGCGGATTTTTTAGGGTTTTTGTGCAAGTTTATAGTGTTTACAAAGTCACTGATGTGAATATTTAATTAACAGTGACCTTCAACTGACCTTCCACTAAGTCCCGCCCCCTTAGCTACAGTTGCTAACGTGTTGATTTTTGCATTCTAGATTGTTGCATTTCAGTTAACGACGCTAACGACGGCAGGTTTATCATCAACATTCAGCTGTTATTCCATTAACTTATTGGTTGATTCACATTATAATTAGTTAAAGAAGTCATTTTTAAGCAGGTATATTGACAAGTGCTGAATATATGAATCTGAGCAATTAGTAAAGTAATCTGATTACTTGTAAAAAAATCAAGTAATTTATGACTGTTTTCAAATAACTTCTCTAAAACAGTTAAATTAAAAAAACAACTGTCTGAATCCCTTAATTATTATAAGAGTGTGGCATTAATTAAAAAGATTTTCATCCTTCATTACTTTCTCAGTCTGACACCAAAGTGTGTTGACATGTGAAACTGTATCTGACCTCTGACCTGTGTCACCATTAAATCCTGCTCTATCCTGGACTACACCTGTTTACCTGTGTGTGTGTTTGCACCTGTGCTCACACTGACACAAGCATCCGGATGGAAATGTTTTTGTGTGTCTGTGTGTTCACAGGCTTCTTATCTGCTCTTTAATTTCCTGGATCCCGGATCATTTCTTTGTCAGAGAAAATGACGACAGGACAGAGGGAAAAGTAAACAGGAAATGGATGGTTCCTTCATAAAGAATCACGAACCCTGATGTTATTAACATGATCTCTGATATCACACAGGATTAATCATGAAGTAAATTATGATGAAAGTGATTCAGCTCAGTGTTTATTGATTTTCCTAAAACTGACTGACTCCATGTGTAGGTTCAGCTACATTTGGCTGAAAAGTAAAAATGATTTCCACACAAACAAGTGTAACCCTGAGCTAACACAAACCATCAGCTAAACTTAACCTTTAACTAACCTAAACTGTAAATTGAAAGTTGAACTCTCAGCTAATCTTACGCTCAAGCTAACCTGGACTTTCAGATTAAATAAAGTCAGAGCTAACAGGCTTCATTTTGCTAACTGAAACACTGTACAAATACCAAACTCCATTTATTTTAAACCCAAAAACCACAGACTGTTACAGATCCTTCTTGAATACTCCTTAAACCTGGAACTAAATGAATCTCAAGCTAATGTAAACCAACAGCTAAACAAATCCCCAGCTGGCCTAAATCCCAAGACAAACTAAACCCATAGCTGAATTCCAGGTTAATCTTCCATTAGTTAACCAACATCCCAAGTAAACCAAAGTCATTAACTGACATAACCTGTTCTTACCTACATTAAACCTTGAGCAAAACTTCTCTCAAAGCTGAACTAATCAGATTCTTGAGCTAACCTAAACCCAGAGTTAATTAAAACCCAAGCTAACCTTACAGCAGGATTAAGAGCTATCTTAAATCATTAGCAACCTGAAGAAACATGCTAATCTTGATTGTGGGATGAAGTTTACTACACAAACCTCAAGAAAACCCAAAATCTGTCATTAAACCTTATAGTGTGTGACACTCTGAGATAAATTCTAATGCCTAAACCTAAAACATGTAAATCCTTAGCTTTGTGCTAACCTGAAGTAGCTGTCAACACCTTTTACATTTTTCTGTGTATGTACTTTTTTTATTACAAGCTGAACCTGTATTCTGTACCATCTGAAGGTTTTTGTCCTGATAAATACTTTTTACACAGCAGTTTCACAAAAGTTCTACATTTCTGAAACAGAGACGTGCTAGCTCGAAGCTAGCTGTGTGTGCTAGCTCCAAGCTAACTCGTCAAACTAAGGTCAAACTGGAAATAAGCGAGCTGTGTGTGTGGTTAATATTTAGTGTTAATGACATCCTCTGTCAGCCTCGGCCCACACGCACAAACAGCTTCAAAACATTTCCTCCTGCTTTGAAATATGAATACACAAAGTCAGTGGATACCACACTAATCACAGTGTGTGTATGTGTGTGTTTGTAGTCATCAAAGGTGTTTAACCCTCTGTGTTTCAGCTCTGATGTGGTCGTGTCTGTGTAAACAGGTCGGAAACACTGAATCTCTGAGGCTGATTTATACCAAACAACAGAGCAGAAGATCCGATTTAAATGTGTGTGTTGGCTTTTAATCTGCCACTAATGTCACCACAAACACCACTAAAGTGTGTCTCTGATGTTTGTTGGTCACATTTACACTCTTTGATATCACACATCTGTCCAACGTGTCTCAACGTGTTGTTTATGTCGTCTGAGCTGGAGCCTTTAATACTTTTTCTTTTTAATGAAAAAATGAACTAATACACATAATTTGTTTTATTTGTACACACAAAAAAATTGGACTCTAGGTTCTACTGGTTCTCACGGTGATAGTAAGATTTACATCGACAAACGTGGGCAAAGAAAACTAATGTGAAATATAAAAATCCTACACACACGGATGGTGGAAAAACTGATACTGAACAACACACGTGTCAAAGAGTCTGTGAACCATGCAGGGGTGGAAGTGAAGGAACAGCTGGAATAAATACTGAACATATAAAATATCAGTATTTATCATTTTACATATTTATTCCGTTTTTATGTTTTACTATTTGTGTGTTTTCACCATCCCTCCGTGTGATGACGTGTGAAGGAACGTTTGAGCTCAATGGGAACCTTTCATGCGGAGATTGTACCCAGCCGGAAGTTGTCTACGAACACATCGTCCCTCCCGCTAACATGTCCGCAGGTGTTTGTCGGAGAGTTTGAATTAAAATTAGATCAAATAAAGGTTGTTCGTGTTTTTACATCAGGAAAAGAGACGGAGAGAAGTGAGAACAGCGGCTGGTTCAGGTCAGTTTTATCTGCGTGCTTCTGGAAGAATGTCTGAACAAAATGACGACGTTAAACGTTAAACCTTAAACAGTCACTTTTAAAACGAACACACCGTCGTTTTTTATTTGTTATATTTATAAGAGAATATATGTCAGGAAAACTGTCAAACCCACCGTCAGAACTCCATTTAAAACTAGTTCACTTTAAAGGATGAACCGTTCATTACTGCAGCTGAACGACATTAACCCTGTGGACTCTATTGAGGCCATTTGTGTCCACTACACTTTATTTAATTTTTTTACCATTTAAGCTGTGTTAATGAAAATGGAAGGACATTTGCCCCATGGTCTGTGTTTGTGCCTTTTAATTTATAACTTCAGCTCCTTAAATATATCAGTAATTTACTGTCTACATCAAATAGTAACACCCAAAAATAGTGTCCAAAATGTAGTTTACATGGGTTTCACCATGTAAACTACATTTTTAAATCCCTTGTGATTTACACTATGAAATCAAACAGTTTAGTTAAAATTGTTTTTATTCTAAAATCAAAACTTGGAAATTATAGTTTTAAATGTTTTCTACCGGATATGAACATGTTTAGTGGGAGTTTTACTGTTACTGCACAAAACTTTAAACCTGCATAAAAATCATTGAAATTGATAATTATTGACATACATTTAGCTGCAATGATGGTTAAAAAGTTCACCAGGTAGAATGTGTTATTTGGTAAAAGAATAATGTAGTGATTTTATGTTTTTCTCCTTTTATACATCATTAGCACTATGTGATCTAACAGGCATTTAAAGGGTGAATTTGAATGAAATTTTGTTATTATGACCAGGACTGATGTCAATTTAAAAAATCAAGTTGGTGAAAGTAGAAAAATATTTAAATATATATTAATTTATAGCATTTTGGCAGGAGGTACGAACACGCTGAGTGTGAGATTTATCGATTTTGTCTACACAGAAATAACAATGATAATAATCAGAATTGTTGTAAATGGGTTACATATCTCACACCGTGCTTTTAATAATACAAGAAAATCCAGTAACACTGAAAATATAGAAAATTTGAAGGGTTAATTTAAATAGGAATGAATATTTAATACATATGACAAGAACTGATGTTAGTTAAAAACATTAGAAAAAAACATTAAGAACCTAAAAAATAAAAGACTCAAGTCTGTAGGTCATAAATGGCCACGAACAAGCTGAGAAGGTTAAAACTGGAACATTACACATGATTAAATGTTTTACCAGGAGTTAAGATGATGTCTAGAAATGTTTCTTCACTTTACTGTGAAAAGTGAAACCTGAGTTGTTTTTACGTTTGTGCTTCAAAATGACAAAATAGATCATACGGGTTTGAGCCGGAACCAAGGTTTCAGAACCACTAAAAGTTTTCTAAGAAACGTCAAAGACAGAAAGTGTGTAACATGAGTTTTCCCTCCTGTTGGTGAGAGTGTGTGTGTAAAGTAATCACACAGGTCAACACACACACTCACACTCTCCTTCTGTGTCTGTGTGTTTGCATCAACACTGAAATAACATCTGATAATAAACGTAGTAGTAATAATAAATAAATAATAAACGTAGTAATAGTACGTGTATTTTTACATGAAGTCAGTTAGATCATGTAGTACATTATTTACCTTTAGGGTTAATCCATCCATTTTCTTAACCGCTTGTCCTCGTAAGGGTCACGGGGGGTGCTGGAGCCTATCCCAGCTGTCATCGG
>JAUMHL010000030.1:25764625-25778108 GCA_032362345.1 Sandelia bainsii
ATGCATGTCTTTGGATGGTGGGAGGAAGCCGGAGTACCCGGAGAGAACCCACGCAGACATGGGGAGAACATGCAAACCACCCACACAGAAAGGCACCCGGCCGACCCGGGGATCGAACCCAGGTCCTTCTAGCTGTGAGGTGACAGTACTAACCACTACACCACCGTGCCGCCCGGTTTAATCCAGTACTCATATAATACTTCATATAGTACACACAGTTAACTAACACAGATCCTGTTGCGGTGATCGTACCGTCAGAATCTCACACAGCCCGTTTCTAATCAGTAATTAGAATAAAATAGAAATAATAAAGGTAGAACAGCATCATCTCCTCTGCATCTTCATTAAATAAAGACTAAGTCAGAATATTTAAACTAATATTATTCTCAAAATATTACAGATTTAAAGTGTTTTAGTCATTTATTTAAAGTAAATATAAAAAATATATAAACCGTATAGAAACAGGTCAAATATTAAAAGAACATCAAGAGAATAAAAACTTATTATTGATGCTTTAATGTGAATATTGTGATGTTTGTTTAATTATTGTTCATGTTGTGATAAAATAAAATGATGTCGTTTGTTTGGATCGTCTGATCAATAACTGTAGTTTATTTCTCGCTCTTCTCCTCAGATCTTTGTCTCTCTCCTCCTCATCACGATGGAGCTCTCGTCCTTACTTCATGATCTCTCCTCCTCCTCTTCAGAGAAGCCCCTCCCCTCTGCCCCTATCCCTCCAATCACAGGGCTCCTCTCTCAGCTGCAGGAGAAGCTGATTGGTGCATCCTTGGCCTCTGAAACAACCTTCCTGATTAGTCGTGTGGAGCAGCTCTTCCAAGCAGCAGATCCTGATTGGCTGTTCTCCACAGCGGAGGCGGAGCTCCAGGCATCATACGTCTCTCTGATTAGCGCTCTGATTGGCTGTGCAGCTCTGCCGCTCTGCGAGGACGACTGCAGCTCTCTGCCGGCTGCAGCCTATCAGAGCATCCCGAGCCGAGCCGTCCCAGTATGCTCGGCCCTCAGAGCGCTGCTGGGAAGTGTGGGGAACTGGGAGAGAGGGGGTGGAGCAGGGCGGGGTCTGCTGCTAGCTGTGGCTCCACCTGTGTGTGTTTTTGCTGTGACGCATTTCCAGGTGAGTCTCAGCATCACGTCTCTCTGTACTCAAGTGCAAGTACCTAAAGCCTAAAAAAGTACTACTACTACTACAGGTAGAAATACCACTTTATGCCATTTACTCAAGTTGTAGTACTAAGTACATGCTTTAAAATTTACTTGAAGTACAAAAGTACCAGTACTTCACTTTTTTCTGGGCATCAATACAAAATAAAATTGCATGTTTTCAGGACCAGTTGTGGACCAGCTCGTCCTCCAGAGCAGCAGCACAGAGCCTGCAGGAGGCGCTGCTGAGGGAGGGGGGCTGGAGGGACACCCCCCACCTCCTGACAGGTGACGGGGGTCATGACGAAGAGGAGGAGGAGGAGGGAGGGAAGAGGAGGGGAATTCTGGGAGGAGTCCTTGACGTCCTGCAGCCGCAACTCACCAAGTGAGTTTACTGAAGTATTTTTACTGAAGATTTGTCTTTACGTACAGTTTTGAAGTACTACTACTGAACTGTAGTACAGATGTACTTACTTTCAGATTGAACAACAAATAAATGATGATAATTTAACAAAATAAATGAATGTTAAATGTGTCATCTGTGTAATGAGCTCTTTTACTGCCTCAAATTATTATTTATTCTTCATTAAGAGTCAGACATAAACTAAATTAATGTTTAATGTGTGTGTGTTGTAGGGAAACGTGGCACCGTTGTGAATCAGTGAAGCTGGTTTTTGCCTGGACACTACTGCAGGTTAGTTTGACGAGAGACTCTCAAAGGAAATCACTTCATAGTTATTTGTGTCTCTTTGTAGTTGTCTTGTCTCTTTGTAGTTGTTTTGTGTCTCTTTGTAGTTGTCTTCTGTCTTTTTGTAGTTGTTTCGTCTCTTTGTAGTTGTTTCGTGTCTTTGTAGTTGTCTTCTGTCTCTTTGTAGTTGTCTTCTGTCTCTTTGTAGTTGTTTTGTGTCTCTTTGTAGTTGTCTTCTGTCTCTTTGTAGTTGTTTCGTGTCTCTTTGTAGTTGTCTTCTGTCTCTTTGTAGTTTTTTGTGTCTTTGTAGTTGTCTTCTGTCTCTTCGTAGTTGTTTTGTCTCTTTGTAGTTGTCTTCTGTCTCTTTGTAGTTGTCCTCTGTCTCTTTGTTTTGTTTGTCCTTGTAGTGTTTTCTAAGAACCAGATTAAACCTGAATTTGTTAACACACACTCAGGTTTAACACTTCTAACCGTGTGTGTGTTAATGTTTTGTGCAGGTGACTCGCCCGTCTCTCTCCCCTCACCTGTCGTGCCTCCTTCCCCCCTCCCTCCTCCTCAGTGACCACTACAGACTAGAGAACTGCATGCTGGGAGTTCGCTGTCTGCATCACATCGCTCTGAACACGGTAAAAACACACTTGTGTTTGTGTGAATCTATAAATGTAATAATTAAAAACCAGAGGTGAAACTGGACAAACTGCAGATGTTTAGTATTTTAGCTTCTACATCATTCAGTGTTAATGAGACAATAAACAAATCCAGCAAAGATTGTAAGAAAAGGTTTGAAGGCTAAACTGTGGGTTCAGTTTCTGTGACACTGCAGTCCTGACACGTCTCCACCTACAGACCAACAAACTCTATATGTGGATGTTTTGACCATATTGATCTCCTGTGTGTCTGTGTGCTCAGCCGGCTGCAGACCTCCGTCAGTTCAACAGAGCAGAGGTTCTCTACCAGGCCTTATTCAAACACCTGTACACCACCGAGGCTGCTGTCATGCAGGTACCACACACACGTCTGATCATGTCCCACTGAACTGAAATGTTTTTTATCATCTCATCTTTCTCAGATGCCTTTTTATTAGAAACGTGCAGCTCATCAGACTGAAGCTTGTTAGAAACAATGAAACAGAACCAGTTAAAGTCGTGGATCTGTGTGAACTTCAGGTCTGACTGACAAACAAACCATCAACAACTTCCTACATTGATGAAGAAAGAAGCAGAGTGTGATAAATAAACACGTTTGATTTCTCTACCAGATAAAGAAAAATAATCAGCAGTAGAAAAAACAGTTGCTGTTATATTTGTGCTCGTGATGGATTTAAGATCTGTTCCAGCCCCTAGAAAAGACACGAGGGAAAACTGGACAAATGAATCTTTACGAAGCTTCAAACTAAACCAGTCACTGATTTTAATAATAAGAAACAAACATTTATTGTGTCACTTGTGTCAGAAAGTTCAAGAATCTGTTGTAAAATGTGGAAAACTGTTGTTCAGATGTGTGTGACTCTAAAACTGAGCCGACTCTCTGCAGCTGGTTCTGGCCTGTCTCTCAGACCTGTTGCTGGTTTTGGAGAAGCCCCCCTCCTCACTCACATCCTCCTCTTCCCGCCGGAAGCCCTGTCGCCACGACGACGTGCTGCGTCTGGTCCTGACACACATGGAGGCGGAGCACAAGGTGGCGCTGCGACGTGTCTACGCCTCTGCCCTGCCTCTTTATGTAGACAGGTGTGTTTGATATTCACACACACATTGTTTAGCACAGTCACGTCACAGGTTCGAATCCTCGGGTCGTCCAGGTGCCTTCTGTGTGGAGTTGACATGTTCTCCCCGTGTCTGTGTCTGTCATGTAGTTAACTGAACTGGTGACTCTAAACTGTGTGTTTTGTATGTGTGGTGCAGGATGGGCGTGGCTGTGTGCAGACACCTGCGGCGTGTGGAGCGGGTGGTGCTAGGATACCTGGAGATCAGAGAGCCACCTGAAGAAACGTGCCGGCTGAAGATCCTGGAGGTTCTGCAGAAAAGCGTCAGAGCGGCGTGGCCACGGTCTGAACACCTTTGTACTCGTAAACGTAGATTTAGTTTGATCGGGAGTCGTCAGTGATCAGATTTGTGAATCTGTGTCCACAGGATGCAGCGTCGCGTCAACGTGCTGCTGCGTTGCCTGCTGAAGTTGCTGGTTGACGTTTCTTCGGACTCTGAGCTAAGTCTTTCAGTCAGACAGAAGCTGATGGAAGAAGCCGTGCTCAGTATCAAACTGCTGGATGCAGCCGCACAGGGACAAATCCAGGTGTGTAGGAGTCTGATGATAAGTAACAGAGATGCACTGATGCTGCGTATGAGTACTAAGATGTGTGTAATGCAGAGTACTGATAATACTTCAACCACAATTAAAGTTGTGACAGTGTAGTGACTTTAGATTTGGATCAAATCTGTGAGAGCAGGATCAAAGCTACACGACAAACTGTTTATTAAGATTAAATAGAAAAGCCTCCATCACAGCTAACAAAGCTTCAGGTGTCTGATGTTCCAGTATCAGCTGAACCGCTCTGGTCTTCATCTGTCTCTGTGTCTCAGTCTCTCCTCCAGCAGCTCGACGGCAGCTGTTGTAACTCTGAGGTGCTCGGTTACCTAGCGACTGTAACCATGGCGACAGAGAGGTGACAGACAGCTGGATGTTGGACTGTAGCAGACTGAGAGCAGAGCCGCCGTCTCCTGACAAAGACTCGTGAGTCGCACTGAGCCTGTTGTTTGGACTCAGACTTCGTGACGTCTCCGCTCCTTCAGACTCACTGGTTCGAGTCTGCGCACGAGGTTTGTGGACAAACGTAGGAGCCGACGACAGAGTCAAAGAAACAAAAATATAGGAAACAAAATATGTCAGTGTGTGTAAACTGGTTTATTAATGTTTGTATTTTACTGAGAGTAGAAACAGTAAAACTGGTTTCTAACAGACTCTGATCTGGACTCTAAATGTTCGTTTACGTATTAATTCACTAACTCTCCACAGAATGTGTTGATACTGTCAGCGGTCAGTTTATTAGGAACACTGACGTCTAATCACTATGGAAAGTCAAACAGTTCACAGTTTGTCTGCTTCTCTCTGCCGTCTGAGTTTAATATTCACTTTAACGTAGTGACTGTTTATGAACGCAGCTCCGTGCTCCAGGACGTGTGTTCATACACACACCAGGAAATAAACGGTCTGAGGTGGAGCACGGAGCGGTGTTCATAAACAGTCTGAGGAAAATCACACAGGTTAAAACTAATATCAAACACAGCAGGAGAATAGATGAATTATGAGCTGTTGGTCTTGTGATGCATTTGACAAAGATGTAGGTGTTCCTAACAAACTGCCTTCTTCTGACCATCAGGTGTTGAAACCAGTGATTATGTTTAGAGTAAGAATCCTGAACTGGAACAAGTTTCTCTACCACATGCTGCTGTGACGTGACTTTAACTCCACAGGAAGCGATGAAAGACAGTTTGAAACCAGACTGTTGAAGATGTTGTATGTGTCAGTGTGTGAGGAGCGAGTCCAGCTGGTCCAGTCTGAGTTTCAGTCCCAGTAAACTCTCCTCAGTCTCCTGTCGTCTCACATTCAGATTCTCCTGCTGGTTCCACAAACTGCAGCGCAGACGAGCCTCAACCACAGAACAACACACAGTTTATCGCTTTAAAGGACCAGTTCTCTGTTTATCATGTCTGTCATACATGAAAATGAAACAGTTTCTACCTGCTGTAATAAAACAGAAAAGTCCCGGGAACAAAATCCAGTTTTCTGTGCAGAAATGTGTCCAAACGTTAATCTGAGGTTACGTCAGGGTTCATGAATCTACACCCTGTGAGATCACAGTAACTATAAAATCATCTTCACTAAAGATATTCACTTCAAAATGTTGAATTTCTTTTTGACTGGATTTTGTTCCCGATCATTTACACGTGTTAAACCTGTTTCACTGTTCGTATCAGCTTCACATGTTCTGTTTTCAGTAAATACACAAACAGTGTTTTAATCTTGGACAGTTTGAGGTTTTAATGTAAGTGATTAATAAAACATTGTTTACCTTCAGTCGATCTTCTTCTTGTCTCAGTTCTTCTCTCTGAAGCTCAACCTCCCACCTCTCCTCCTGAAAACACACACAGACAGACACACACTCACCTTCAGCTACCTGAAATATTAACGTTTACCTTCACTGGAACTTGAACCAGTCAAACATCCAGTTTAAATGTGTGCGTTCATTAGCTAATTATTAAATATTTCTCTGTATTTATATGTTTGTGTCTGACATTAATCACTGATGATCATTTGTTTTACCATCACGTATCCATGACAACTTTCATCCTTTATATCCAGGAGCAGAACAACATTGTTCACAAAGTGTAATCTGAAGTGTTTCTGTGAAACTACAACATTTAAGTCACGTTTCTTTGGACTCGTCTTATTTTCAGCGTCACTCTATGAACCTGAGTTACAAATAAAGTGTGTGTGTTTCTGTCATGACTCACCTCAGGACTGAAGGACCTTCTCAGACCAGCTGTAGACAGATAGAAAGACTCGTCCTCCTCTGACACCTCCCTGCTGTCCTGCACACAGCGAGGAGTACGTTAATGAACATGAAGCTAAAGACAAACACAATAATTATTTATTATCAGTGAAAATTGAAGATTTGAACACGTCACGTTTAAGACATTTTTCACTATTTTATCATATTTCTAGACTAGACTAAAAGATTCTACTGATTAATATTAATATTGTTATAAATGAACAACAACAGTAATTATTAGTTGAACTGTGCCTAAATTTCCAAAAACCAAAGTGTTATTATTTTATATATTAGTTTCTTTAATTATATATATTAGGTTGTTGTTACTTGTTAAACTTCCTTCTGATGCTTTACCTCTTTCTTCTGCAGTTTGTCCAGTTTCAGATGCAATTTCTCCCATTTCTTTTGTAGCTCCTCCTCAATCTGAATTAGCCCCTCCTCTTTTATGTGTAACTCCGCCCTGTGTTGTTTTAGCCCCTCCTCTGTAACACGTTGCTCCTCCCTCTGCTGTTGTAGCTCCTCCTCCTTTTGGAGCAGCTCGTCACCTGATCAGAACAAATCAAACAGGACGTTTGTTCATTTATTTACATGTTTGATGAAGAATCTCCAGTTTATAATTGAATCTATGACTGAAAATATTAAGATTTGACAGAAAACATCCACGTGTTGAAAAAGATCAGCCAATAACTGACTGAGCTGGTTGAGCTGCAGCTGTTGTTCGCTCAGACGGCGCCTCCTGTCCTCAACCTGGCACACTGCAGCTTTAACATCCTCCAAACCAGAACACGCAGCCTGACAGAGGAAAACAATGGACAGTTTTATAATTAATAATTCAAGTGTTTTTAGGTAAAGAAAAAATATATATTCTGGTTTTGATAGTCTTTTGTGATGATACACTGAAGGTTTCATCTTTAGATTTTGGACAAGTGACAGGAGAAAATGTTGGTCTCAGTAAAGCCGTAGACCTGTGAGCTGTAGTCTGTAGTTACCCTGTGATGCCCCAGAAAACTGGACACATCAATAACAACACAACAGTTTGTTCCTCTGATGTATCATAATTAATCTGTAAACACACGACAGACGCACACGACAAGTAAAACTGGTGAAATCTGGAGAAACATATTTAGAAATATTAATAATTTACTGGATTCACTGGATAAAATACTTTTAAGAAGATTTAAAAACTATTCTGTGTGAAACAAAGGTTTTGGTCCAGCAGCTGCCTGTCTGCTGTATCTTATGAGTGTGTGCTGCACCTGTTTGAGCTCCATCTGTTTGTCCAGCTCCTGCAGCTCCTGCTGCCGCCTCGATGCACTCAGCTCCTGCAGACAAACACTCATCAGGTAAAACACTTGACACAGTTCAGACACAGGACGAACCGGCTGCGTTTCTGCTCCTTCACCTGTTCCAGAGTGTGGAGTTGTTTCTTTCTCTCCTCCACACGTTCAGCGAGCAGAGACAGCCGCTCAGAGCTCTCTGCAACACAAACACGAGACAGTGTTGGTGAAGCTGTTGGATCTTTTTTGTATGACAGTATTTGTGTCTGTGGTATTAAAGTATGAAAGATGTTGAGAGGTGAGACCGTTGAGCTGCTCCTTAGTGGCTGCAGCATCTCTGACCGCCTCCTGTTGGAGCAGCTGGGTGTGGTTGTGCTCCTCCCTCTGTTTAGCGAGCTCCGCCTCCACCGCCGACAGACACCTGACACACAAACCACGGTTCATCGACTGGTTATTGTAAGATGCTCAGTGCGGCCGTCTAATGATCAGTTATTTTATTCCAGGTCAGGAAAATGTTTGAACAGATCATTTTTCTAAACACTTTTCATATTTTCACGTTTAATGAAGCTTTCCAAGTAACCAGGTTTTGTGAAACTGCACATTTTGTTCATTAATGAGCTGAAATGTTGAATAAAACACGTCTACTTTTACTTGTGCACTCATCATGTTTCATATAGTATTTGTGTGTACCTGTCGGCGTGCCTCCGTCTGGCCTCCAGGTTTTTACACTGCTCCTGCAGGCTGCTCCTCTCCTCCCTCCTCCTGCTCAGCTCCTCCTGCAGCTCCTGAACACACAACACAACCAACATCATCTCTTCCTCGTCCTCTTTTCTCTTCTTCTTTGACAAGTACTGTGACAGTAGTACATGTATGTATCTACTGTATATACACACAGACACACACTTATACTCACACACTGTACGTTTATATGTAGATGTAACGTGAGTCATGATCCACGACATCGGTGGGATTTTTAGACTCTGATTCTGGCTTTATAAAAAACTTAAATATGTTATTTTATGTGTCTCAAATTTAGTTTGATCATTTCTCAGCAGTGTTCAGGAGAAACAGTTTTCTTACTAATTATGTGGAAATAACAGCAGCATCATTAGTTTTTGAAGAAAACAAACAGGAAACAGTTGATTATTTACAGAGTTCTGCTGTTTGCGCTGCCTCCACCCGTCAGTCGGGGCTGAAGAAACTTTTCTGACTGGAGGTGAAACGTCTTTAAGTTGCCAGTTAACAGCAGCTTTGACATAACTGTGACCTGAGTGACTCGTGTGTATGATCCATGTAAAGCAGGTGATTCATTGGAAACTTCTGGATCCTCTGCAGGAACCTGACACTTATTAAATATGAGATGATTTGCTCGTTTACCGACCTGCAGCTCTGTTCTCTGTTGGTTTATGGTTTTCAGATGTGAATCCACTTGTCGCTGCAGCTCTGTTAGTTCTTTTCTTTTCTTCTCGACTTCATCCTGCGTTTTGTCCAGTTCGTCCACCTTCCTGTTCACGTCTAGCTGCTTCTTTTCCACCTCATCCTTCCTCTTCTCCACTTCGTCCTGTATCACGTCCAGCTCGTCCCTCGTTCTGTCCAGTTCTTCCTGCTTCCTCTTCAGTTTGTCCACCGTTGTGTTTAACTCGTCCCTCGTCCTCCCCAGCTCGTCCTTCTTGTTGTGGAGACGCTGCAGAGTCTGGGTGCGTTTGGTTTTCACATCCTCCAACAGCTGCTGCTCCACAAGCAGCTCCTGAAGAACCTGTTTCAGCTCTGGACACAAACACACACCGATGATTTACAAGGTTTGAGCATGAAGTGTGTGTCTGTGTGTGTGTGTGTTAGTACCTGCTCTCTGTGAGCTGAATTCTGACTGCAGGGTGAAGAGTTTCTGCTCCTCCTCTCTCACAGCTGACGCTGCAGACCTCCTCTCACACAGCAACTCCTCCTGCAGCTCCTACACATACAAACAGCAGGACAATGACACTGCCTGTTACACACATGTGTGTAACCATGATGGAGGGTTATTGTTGTGTTGTTCACCCTGAATCACGGCAACAGTAGATGTTAGAAAAACACTGCTGCGTGTGTTCTGGATGAACATCTGTGTGAAGGAGGAGCTCTGCCTGTGCTGCTCCTTTGACCCCGTTTCTTCTGTGGTATCTGATTCTGATTATTATCATCAGGATGTTGCAGCTTGTGTCCAATTTAAAAGCTGCAGCGGTCTGATAAGTGTTACACACTGGATGAAGTAAAGCTTCACTAAACGACAACACACCAGGATCTGTGTCTGAGAAACAGCTTCAGCTTTCATCTCCTAACTTAACTACTGCTCCTACTGCAGGAAACAAACGACCTGTGACCTGGTTGTTCAGAAGGACGACATCTCATTTCTGTGCCCTATGACCGTCTCCTCCTCACCATGACTGTGTTGTGCAGCCGTTGCTCCTCCTCTCTGAGCTCCTCCACCCTGTTCAGAGCAGCTCGATGCTCCTCGCTCCTCTGCAGCAGCTTCTGCTCCTGCTGCTCCACCTGCAGACATGACAAGTGTTCAACACACTCAACACAGACGCTTCATCCTCTGTATAATCTGATCTCACACTGCTGCCTTGGATAAACACGACAACATGTTTTATTCTAAAAACCTTTTACAGTGATTTTCTAAAACATCACACAGCAACAATTTCACAAATTACAATTATTTGGTGTGAGGATACCTGAGTGTTGACAGAGTCCAGATGTTTCTGAGCCTCCTGACAATCTGACAGCAAATCAGACAGTCTGCACACACACACACACACACACAGTTTTATTACGGCTGCACAATAAGAGAAAATGTCTTACGTGAGTAACAAGGTTTGAAGTTGGACCAGTGCAGATTCAACTCAACTGTCAGAGTTTCAGACTAAATTAAAAGACGTCACAAACTACTGTTTCTTCACAATAAAAGCCCTCTAAAAAGAGCTTTCTGATTCATATCTGGGTCAGTGTTCACAGCCAGCTCCTAACTCAGCCTAAACAGGAAGAGTGATCCAGGAAAGATCTCAGAGGAACTCTGAGCTGGGAAGAGACAAAAACTTTGATCTCAGTGTCTGAGTCTTGTTTTAAAAGTTTTGATGTTTGGTGAATAGTTTTTAACTTTGCGGCTCCTGATGTTTTGACTGTTTTAACCTTTAACATTTAATCTGGTCTAACTTCTCGCTCTAACTGCAGTGAGTCAGTGCTGTACCTGTCTGAAGCCGAGTGGATTTTTGTGTTGAGCTGTTGAAACTCCTGATCTCTGCTCCTCAGCACCTCCTGCACCTCCCTCAGAGTCTGCTCCTCCTGCTGCCTCCTCCTCCTCAGATCCTCCACCTCCTCCTGTAGCTCTCTGACACATCCGTTCACACATGACGCATAATACACACATGACAAAAAACTGATGAAACCTGATGCTGAGGTTTACCTGAGGTGCTGTGTGGTCTCCTGCAGACAGGTGGCGCTGTCCTGAACTCTGGGCTGCCACACGTCTGCCGTCCACTGAGCTGAAGCCGCCTGGAGGAGACAGAAAGACCAGAGCTTCACAGTCAGGAGGATCAGGACCGAGGATCCTGCTGTGTGACGTTCACACACAGATCTGTGTCTACAGATGTTAACAGTACACAAAACGTGTGTGTGTGTGTGTTACTGAGTGTGTACCTTGTCTCTGGTGGTGTGTATGCAGCTCTGAGCCTCCAACAGCAGCCTGTCAGCCTGACGGAGCTCAGCTCGTCTCTTGGACAGAGTTTTCTCTACACACTCCACCTCGTCACACAGCTGCATCACACTCCTGCACACACACAGTTTAACATACGATCAGTGAACACATCACAGGTCAGACGTCTGCAGCCACTTTAACTTCATCAAGTGAAGCAGTGACATCAAGATGTCGGAGAGAAAACGTGGAGCTGTGGGATCCACCTGTTTCCATCCACGATCATCTCAGGTAACGACATCTGTGGAGCAGGAACCAGCAGGAAAAACCCAACAAGTCATCAGAGGGAGAATGACGATGGTGAAGGTCAACAGAACAAACAAGCTTTCACAGAGTTTAATCAGAAATATAAACCTCCACAGACTGATGTACATCAATTCATTTACTGATGCTTTAAAATCTAAAGAGCATCAGTCTGTTGTTACTGTTTTCATGTGATGTTAGAGACCTGTCATGGTGTTGATCTGCAGATACAGACACACACTGACTGTTACAATCACACGTTCACACGTCTCCACACTGTCAGTTTCAGTTCACAGACTTGTTTTTGGAAAAATGTGACTTCACAGGAACCAAAGTAAAAAAATCTCCGATGTGACCTGGTCACTGACTCTGAGAGTTGTTACCTGTGTTGTCTCAGTTTCTGTCGGAGCTGTTTGGTTTCCAGTCGCAGTTTCTTCTTCTCTTCCTCCAGCTTCTCTGCTTCTCTGTGCTCACACACACACTGCTCTCCCTGATGCCACACACACACACACACACACACCTATCAGTTCTGTACATGTGGGCAAAACAACAGCACACACACTGAACTGTCTGAGGTCACTGTGAGCAGACGTTGTCAGGTGTCAACAAACACTCCTGTCTGCTTATTTTATGATTTATCATGAAGTTTACAGATAGAGACACGGATTAATCATCTATCTTTAGTTTTCCACCTGCTGCTGTTTCACTGACGTAGTTAATCTCAGCTTCTTTTGTCTGATTCTGATTCACGTGAACACAAACCAACTGGTTCTGACTGGATTCATGAGCCTGTGGCTTCACTGGTTACGACTGGATTTCTGTGCTAGCTGAGTGTTCTCTTTGCAAGTTGGTTTAGTTTTGTAGTTTTGTTCCAGTGTGATGAACACAAACCAGCTTCTGTCACCTGTGTGTAAAACTATTGAAGTAATGTCACTAATAAAAAAGAGGAATTCATCTAAACATGATCAGTGATTTTTTAAATCATATTTAAGACATTTTGTGACTTTTTAAGGCTTCTGATTGTTGGATGTCAGACGTTTTAAGAATAGTTGATAATCAAAAACCTGAAAACGTATAGAACGTATATAAACAACACGCTGGTTTCTCCAACTCCACAGAACATCACTGTGTAAATGTGTACACACACACACACACACAGCTCTGAACTCTGCAGTACATCAATGATACTCACCTTGTCTCTGTGCTCGGGGATGTTACAGTGCAGAGCGGTGCCCCCTGCTGGAGGACTGTAGAGGACAGCTGCAGGTGAACCATAGAGCAGCCAGGTGGGTCCAAGCTGGGGGATGTGGCTGTCAGAGAGCCCGGCAGAGACACCTGCAGCTGGGACAGGAGGAGGAGGAGTTCCTCCTGTGGAGCTGGTGTCAGCGTCGCTGCCTCCTCCGCTGTCTCTCCACCCTGCTGCTCCTCCTGCTCCTGCTCCTCCTGCTCCTGCAGAGAAACTCCATCAGAGAGCAAACACACAGTCACGTCTCAACATAATCTCACAGTGTGTGTACCTGTGTCTGCGGCGGTGTGTGTTGGGGGGATGTAGACCCAGTAGCCTCCTCCTGTGCTAGGCCTCTCCTGCTGTCGCCCCCTCTCAGGAGAACTGAGGTACTGCAGCCCCAAACCAGAGTCCTGAGTCCCCTGAGAACCAAAGCTCATCTCAGCTTTTGTTTACTTAACTACAGAACTATTGTTTCACACCTAAACATTGCATTAAATAAAACACACTATGTTTCAGTCACTGTTCACTTATACACTGTTCACACATACGGATCAGTATTTGCTGTTTGACTCTCACCACCCTCTGGAACACAAACTGGGAGTAATCAGAACCCTAC
>JAUMHL010000030.1:25778208-25797439 GCA_032362345.1 Sandelia bainsii
AAACAAGTCCAGTTGCCATTAAAAACCGTTTTTTTTTAGATAACCATGACCTGGATGACTGAGAATCTTCACAGATACACTGTTCACTTTGTACGTCTGAGTCAGAAATGAGGAGCAGGGAGTTACCTGATCCACAGGTGGGACATAAAAACATCAGAGGACTTACACTGTGTCCAGGAGCCATGAAACACAACTGTCCTCCGTCTCTGGCTCTGATGCTAGTCCTGGTCTTGTTTCTGGTTTTGACCCGATCCAGCTGCTGTCTCAGTCTGTGTGTGTGTCTTTGAGCTTCAGCCAGCTGCACCCTCAGCTCCTCCACTGTGTGTTCGTCCTGCAGGACGTGTGTGTGTTCGGGCTGGTGAGAGCTGCTGTCGAGCTCGTCCACAGATTTCTAACACACACACACACACACACACACAGGTTCTGTATTTTAGTTTTCTCTTCTATTTTAGTAAAGTTGTGTCAGAGTTGACAAAGACATTTTGTTGAAAATATAAATTCTCTGCATTCGTAGATTTAAATTTACTGAACTTTGACTGGATCTACACTGATCACTGCTTGAATGAACAATAAATCCTGATATCTAGAATAATTTGTAGTCAGTTACTTTGCAGCAGCTGCTGTGTTTTGTGGTGTTGTGTAGTATTTTTATAAACTTACTTTGGTGTGTTCTTGTTACTTATGTTAAAATTTTAAAGTCGACTGAATCTGCTCTTTGCTAAACGAGCAGACGTTAATGAGCTGATGCTGCTGCAAACTGGCAGCTTTGGATCATTTACCTGTTGTTCACTTTGTATTGTTGGTCAACTGAAAAAATAAATAAAACAGCAACAGTGTGTGTATACTTGTGTGTGTGTACCTGTGTGTGTACCTCTGTGTGTGTACCTGTGTGTACCTGTGTGTGTACCTCTGTGTGTGTACCTGTGTGTACCCCTGTGTGTGTACCTGTGTGTACCCCTGTGTGTGTACCTGTGTGTATACCTGTGTGTGTACCTGTGTGTATACCTGTGTGTGTACCTCTGTGTGTACCCCTGTGTGTGTACCTGTGTGTATACCTGTGTGTGTACCTGTGTGTATACCTGTGTGTGTACCTCTGTGTGTACCCCTGTCTGTGTATCTGTGTGTGTACCTGTGTGTACCCCTGTGTGTGTACCTCTGTGTGTACCTCTGTGTGTACCCCTGTGTGTGTACCTGTGTGTGTACCTGTGTGTGTACCTCTGTGTGTATACCTGTGTGTGTACCTGTGTGTGTACCTGTGTGTGTACCTGTGTGTGTACCTGTGTGTACCTGTGTGTGTACCTGTGTGTGTACCTGTGTGTATACCTGTGTGTGTACCTCTGTGTGTATACCTGTGTGTGTACCTCTGTGTATACCTGTGTGTGTACCTGTGTGTGTACCTGTGTGTATACCTGTGTGTGTACCTGTGTGTGTACCTCTGTGTATACCTGTGTGTGTACCTGTGTGTGCAGCAGCTCCACCGTGTGGTTCAGAGCTCTCAATTGTTCCACAGTTGATTTCAGTTGTTCTGCAGTCAGTTGATCAGAGTCGCACATGAACCTGCTGAGCTGCCGTAGTTTCCTGTTCAGGCGCTGGAGGCTCCTCTGGTGACCGTCGCTCTGTGAACGCTGCAGCACAAACACAACAGTCAGTCTAACACATTTAACATCTCTGAGTTTCTCCTTCTACTGCAGCTTGTTTGCAGACGTTTCCAACAAGAACGGAGACGTAGATGATCTGTAGTGAACGTCTAAAATAAACTCAGATACTTATTTTATGGAAACATATAAACACTGGACTGTTTGGACCCAACTTGGCTCCAAAACCTTCTTCTCATGTTTCCCTTCCCATTTAAGTCTCAGATGATGTCTTTATAAAGCATCGTATCCAAATCACATCCTTTTAGTTTATAACCTCACATACACCTGTGGAGATTTCACACTTGTTAATAATGAGTCACTGGACTCCACCTTTGGCAGGTGACAGAAACTCTCTCAGGTGATTCCAGTGCAGTTGAAGTGACTCCTCCAGCCAGTGGGGGGCAGCAGTGAGCAACCTGCTGCTTGTTGCACCAGAACAAGACCGCGCACTTGAAAACACCTCCATCTCCGGCGCGGTGAGGACTCAGCCCAGCACGGAGCCCCGTTTCTGTTTACAAAGCAATTCTCAGTGTACTGATGAAATATTTCCGATCTAATTCTCACCAAGTGACAGGTAGCGTCCAGAGTCCGAGCAGGCTGCGGCTCACGTAGTGTTTAATTGTCGTCAAAGTAAAATCCAGAGTTAACGCTAAAACGCACAGGTACGGTTCCTTAGTTCTTCTTCACTGTCGGTTTTTTAATGTGACCGTCTATAACCTGCTCAACGCCCCCACAAGGCCTGTGGAGGTACTGCTGCTCTGTACAAGAAGTGGTCCAACCTCCGACCAGCATCCCATTTAAGTTTAAAATACACAGTTTTCTTAGTGGAGTACTTTTACTTTTGTAACATGCAGAGGTTGTACTTGAAGAACAATTATTTTTATCCAATGAAGTAATGTTTAGTAGTAGTTTAGTATTTAATGAAGTAATTCAAAGCCATTTCTACTGCACAAATGACACTGTTCACATTAGAACTGGTTTAATTTTGAACTTTTCTTAAGGACGTATACAGAGAAGAGGAAACTACAACACTCAGTAATAAAGCTCTGACCTGCTGCAGCAGTTTGTCTTTCTCCTGCTGGACGTCCTGAAGCTGCAGACGACTCTGCTCCAGCTGTGACTCCTGCAGGAGAAATGAATCGATGACAGTGAAACACAACGTATGATCTGACAGTTTGGTTGGTAACGAACTGCAGGTCACAGTAATAATCGTGTTTCTCAGCAGCTGATTCATTTTGTTGACCTCGGTGTATCTGAGGTCAGGATATGAAAACAGACTGATCTGGACTGTGGAGGCTCAGTAGCAGCTCATACTGACCAGGTTCTGTTGGACGTGTCTGTTTCTGCTCTGAGTCCTCTGCAGTTTTCCTTTGAGTCTCTCCAGCTCCTCCTTTAGTCTCCTGTCTGACTCCTGATCCTGCTCCACTCTGCGGGCCCCCTGGTCCTGGGCTACCTGGGCCTTTAACTGGGCTATGTGGGCCTGGTCCTGGGCTAACTGGTCTTCCAGATGGCCTATGTGGTCCTGACTGTGGTCCAGCTCGGCCTGCAGTCTGGCTATCTGCTCCTCTTTGTGGTTGTGGTTCTTTTCAAGCTGCTCTCTGCTGGTCCTGGTCCGCTGGATAGTTCTGTAGAGTTGCTCCACACTTCTGGACAAGAAGAGCTCTGGACTGACCAGACTGCAGGGAGACACTCACAGTTAGAACCTGAACTTTTATTAGAGACACAAACTCAGTACTGAAGTAAAATGAAACCTCCATCAGAACAGATCATCTTATTGTTTAGTTACACTCATACAAACTGTCTTCTGCAGAAAGAAGAGGATTCAGGATCCTTGTAAATGAACTCCAAGATGTTTTCAGCCTTTCTCAGGCCTTTTTGTGGGAACTGAAACTTTTCCAGACCTGCAGGCCTCTATCTTCAGTGGACTGCTCATTTAAGTCACAGGGGAATTAGCTCAAATGGTAGAGCGCTCGCTTAGCATGCGAGAGGTAGCGGGATCGATGCCCGCATTCTCCAGGAAGCTTTTAACCCTTTGTTCTCTCCTCTGATCCTGTGTCCTTGTATCAGCGGTGTAAAAGTTTTCAGATAAAGTAAAACACACTGCAGTAACAGTCTGACTTATTAATGATTCAGAAGAGAAAGAACAGACTGTGCAGGAAGTCTCCTGCTTTACTGACATTATGTTTTTTATATAAAAGATTCTACAGTTCACTGATCATCAAACCACAGGAAAGATAAAACTGTCTCACAGCACAAGTTAACTCTTAACTCAAGGTTTTTTAAAGACTTTTCAGGACCTGCAGACACACTGAGATATCTACATTCTCCAGAACACAGGAAATATATCTCCCCACCCTCAGATTGGGGGGGGGGGGGGGTCTAAATATAGACTGACTCTCTCTTGACCTCTGAACAGACTCACTGCTGAGAGAAAACAAGCTGCTGCTTTGTGCACGTTTGAGCTGCAACTTCTTCCACAACATGAAGGAAGCGCTCAGTCTGTAATCCACGGTGATGCCCTGGTCTCTAAATAATGTTCCAAGGCATGAAACTAAAGTCAGTACTGCTCAAGACCTGCAGGGACCCTGTTTTCAGTGGACTGCTCCTTTAAGTCACAGGGGAATTAGCTCAAATGGTAGAGTGCTCGCTTAGCATGCGAGAGGTAGCGGGATCGATGCCCGCATTCTCCACTGGACTTTCTTTTCTCCTCTGAGAACACAAACATCATGTCATGTTGTCTCATACGAAGGTTTAAAGTTCATTCTTAGTGCTTTCAGCAGAGGTGTATGGAGGAGTTCCCTCAGTCCACCGTGTCAACATGTAACTGTCCAAGATGAAAATGTTGCTCTGCTTTTTCCCAACAGGAAGGACTAACACGTACGTGACAGGTGGAGGTTTGACGAACTGGAAAAAGCTAAAAGTTAAAATGACAGCGACACAGCGTAGGAGCGACACTATTTAATTAGAGAATTGTGTTGAACTGGAAAAGTATTTACTCTATAAAAACCAATGTTATGCTTATATATATTTATTTATTTATTTATTTGTAATTCTTTCTTTTTTTGCTATGCAAGTCACATTTTGTTCTCCATACATCTCAAGTCAGTAACAAATCTGAAAAACCTGCAGAAACCTTCTCTGACTGCATCAACACGTTTCTGCAGCTGTTGTTCCATCTTTATCTACCTTTAGATCTGCACTGGTACCTGTGCTTGTCCTCCAGCTCCTCGGGTCCACTCACAACCTCCTGAAGATCCAACAAGTCTGCTATAAACTGGTCCAGCTGAATTCTGGTCTGGTGTATGTGGGTTCTGGTTTCTTTATACTGGGCTTTGGTCTGGTCCAGCTGGGTCTGAAGTTTCTGGACAATGTGCTGGAGAGATGATTTCTCATCCTGCAGACAGACAGAAATCGATCCAGTGTTAAATCTGTCAGGTTGTGGATGAAGATCTGAATCTTCTCATCATGTTTTTACATGTTTGTACATTAGTAAAACTTTTTCTTTCAGGAAGAGAAGAAAAGCTGGAGAATGCGGGCATCAATCTCTACCTGCTACCTCTCACATGCTAAACGAGCGCTCTACCATTTCAGCTAATTCTCCTGTGACTTAAAGGAGCAGTCCACTGAAAACATGTCTGTTAACTAACAGATTTAAAACGTTCATGTTCATATGTAAGGCCGTAAGGTTTAAGTTGTGTTGTGGTGTTAAACTTATACGTACTGACCTGCAGGGTGTCGAGGATCGACTGCAGCTGAGACTCTCTGATCTCTCTCGTCTGTTTCTCTTTGTCTACAGCTGCCTGCAGAGCGTCACGCTGCAGCTACACACACACAAAATATATAGACATTAAAACAACACGTCCAGTCTGTTACCTGGTTAAAGAAGTGGACCAGGGAGTTTTTGTCAGGACTGTAAAGAGGATTACTGAGGATCTGTTCACAGTATATCAGCTTTGACATTAAGTCTAATGCTAATGACAGCAGTATCACAATTGTTGTGATTAAAGACAGAAAATCTGTGTGTTTACCTTAAGGTGAGATGAAATATTTTGATAATTTCATAACCACTGATCTATCAGATGAAACTAACCTGCACAAACTAACATGTTAATGTCAGGTGCTGCTATAGAAAAGAATTACAGCGGCGTATAATGAGGCTGTTGTTTAACAAGCTGCAGTTCACCTGGTGTGTTTGTAACTGTCCATGAACCTACTGGTTCCCCTGTAAGATGAGGTCGTCTGCTGTGTGGAACCTGTGTGGAACCTGGTGTTCTAGTTTATATGTTAATGTTTGATTACTGTGGAACATTTCTAGTTTTTTATTTTGTGTGTGTGGACCTCTCTCTGTAACTGTGTCTCTAATATAGTTGAATTATTTCTAGTTTAAAGTCACATCTGTCATTACAGGTACAATCTTTTGGTCTGGAAATATATTAATTCTGAACAAATGTTAAAAAGCTTTTTCATGAGAAACACTGAAAATATTTTCATGATGATATTAACGTTGTAAATGATAATGGGAACCAGAGTTTTTACCTGTCCCATTGTGACCTGTCGGGTTAGCTCAGCCCTCAGCTGCTGGAGCTCCGCCTCCTGCTTTCTGCTGCTCTCCACCTGTTTGTCTCTCAGAACCTCTGCCTCCATCCGCAGCACAGACAGCTCCTCCTGCTGGACGGACATGCTCTAAAGACAGAGTCAGAAGTTCTTTTTATGCTACCTTTTCATTTTACTGCCTGTGATTGGTTTGTTCATAACTCGTTTTTATTTTGGTTTTGGTTTTATGAGCTTGGGGTCTTTCAAATCATGGATGACCTACACTCTAGACTGTCCCTGAACGCCTCACAACACAGATGACCTACACTCTGTACTGTCCCTCAAGTGTCACATCTCTAATACCAGGATCCAACAACTGGAATTTATCTAATTCATTTATTAATTAGTTTCTTAGATTTTGAATCAAATGAAGATGAACACTGTGTCACTGTGTGAGATTTACCAGTCGACAAGCTGGAGAAACGGCTGCCGCAGCTGCTGAAGACGACACATTACCAGGTAGTAGTTTCACCTCAGTGACATCCTGCTCCTCCTGCTCAGAGTCTGTTTCAACAGCTTTACATGTGCTGTCTCTCTTTTGTCAATAACGCACATTAAGGCCCCAGTTACTGAGCCGTGTCTAGTTTTAATAAACTAAACTATTTTGGAATCGTTTTGTCGTCTTGAGTTAATGTTGAAAAGATTAATTGTTCACTGAAATAAAAAGTTCAGTGTGAACAGGTGAAATCATCATAAAAAGGCTCAGTTTAACAGTAATAATCTGGGGTTTGACCTCTGACCATAAACGATGAGCACACCAACCTGTCTGTGTGTCCTGCTGGTGTCCTCCAGCTGCCTGCAGTGTCTCTGCGACTCCTCCAGGTGCAGCTGGAGACTCTGGTTCTCAGCCTGCAGACCGTGAACCTGCTGCTGAGCACAGCGAGTCTGCAACACAACACAACTGCTCAGAAATGTACACGAGCACATGAGGAGGCTGCACTTCTCCATACTAACACATATTTATGTTTCTACAAAAAATAAAGTTCCACACCATCTAACTACAGAGGAGGTGAAAAGTACATTTAGGTATTTTCATTTTATCTTACTCCACTGAAATGTACTTTATACTCCACTTCATTTATGTGATAGTTTTACTTACTTTGAATCTGTTCATGAATTAAACTGAAACTTTATTTCTGAGACAGGTGAACAAATCAGGAAGAAAAACATTCATGTTTTTATCAGGAACTCAGAGAAATCTCTCTCTTACTGCAGTTCTGATTCTTTTTGGCCTAAAAGTACATTTTACAGCATGTACTTAGTATGTCAATGACTAAACTTCAAATGGTACTTTTACTGATAGTGGAGCATTTTTAGACAAGTATTTACTTGAGTATTGTGTTTGTGTACTTGTACCCCCTCAGGTTAACTACAGAAACACCAGGGAGAAATATTAAAGTAAGAATGTGCTGTAACTAAGGTTGGGCCTTTATTGAATAAGTATTTTGTCTCTGGTCTCACAGGCAACACTTAAAACACTTTAGTAGGCATCTGTAATGTCGTTACCTGATCCCTGAGTCCTCTCAGATACTCCTGCAGCCCACAGATAATTTCCTCCAGGTCTCTCTGCAGAGCTTCGTTTGCCAAAATCTGACCTGCGGGAGAAGGAGGAGGAAATGAGTGAGGAAACAAGGAGGAGACAGGATAGAAGAGGAGAGACACACTCTGACAGCCAATCAGAGGGCTCCATACTGACAGCTACTCTGTGATTGGTCTGTAGTGTCCTCACCGTCCGTTAGCTGTTGCTCCAGCTCTTTGATCTCCTGCGTCTCCATGGCGATGCGTGTCAGCATGTCATCAAGGCGACCCTCCAGCTCGCTCTGCTTCCTGCTCATCCTGTCCAACATCTGTCTGCAGCTGGACAACTGGGTGGTCACATGGGTCTGACAGGGAGGTCACAGCCAGTCAGAGCAGGTGCAGCAAACACTGCTTCCTTATTGGTCAGTTAGTTCATTATAACATTAGAAAAACGTTAATGAAACAGATTCAACACATCAAAACATTATTACACAGAACTGTATGTTACACTGACACATTTACACAGTTTAAACAGTATAAAATACTGAACATTATGAAATGTAACACGATCTCAATGTCTTACACACAAAGAAATTAAAATCAATGTAATAATTGAACATTTTAAGTAGCTGATTCCTGTCAGTAAAGAGCTTAAAACTTCCTATGTGAATAATGATTTTACTAACTGTCTGTGAATGAGGCCCTGACTTACTAAGATCCCAGTTAGAAATAAAGTGCGTGTGCATTTTGTTTGTGGCCATTGTGACAGTTGATCTTCTAAGAAAAACATGGTGGATGAGGATTTTGTGTGTTTCTGTCGTGGAGAGTTTGGAGAATAAGCAGCGTACAGGAGGAAAATCGATCCAGAGGATTTAAAGCTGTTGATGGGAGAAGCGGATAATCACTTTAAAAGACAGAAAGATCACTGCTAAAACTGGAGGGAAACCCTCATTCAGTGCATCCTGGGTCCACAGAAGCCAGAATCAGCAGATCACAGGAGGAACGATGCAAAACTGGATCATTTGTTTCCACATTTCTATATGTATTTATTTATACATTTCAACATTTATTTATTTCTGTGTCTCTGTGCTAATTGAGTAGGAAGTCCTCCCCCCAGGTTAAAGCAGGTGGGGGGGCAGACAGTGGAGAGAACAAAGGGTTAAAAACCTACTGGAGAATGCGGGCATCGATCCCGCTACCTCTCGCATGCTAAGCGAGCGCTCTACCATTTGAGCTAATTCCCCTGCAAACTGACCCCCCCCGTTGGCTCTGCTCTTCCTCAGCCCCTCCAACAGTCCTGAGTCTGAAAACAGATCCTGGAGGAGGTGGTTCCTCTGGGGGAACATAAGCTCTGCTGCTCACACTGACAGTTTCTACATTATTCTCCTTCAGTCTGCTGATGTTAAAGCACTAATACAACAAACTGAACTTTTAAAACATGTCTGTGTCAGATCGATCTCCTCGGTTGTCTGCTATTCTGTGTGTGCTGCACGTGAACTGTGCTGCCTGGACGTTCTCTCTATTTCTGCAGAATTATGACTTAAGACATAATCAGATTTTTAAACCTAATGCCTAAAACTAGATTCCCTAAAGGGAACCCAATCAATCAACAAACGAGAGAAAACATCACATGTATTCATTTATTTATTGTGGAAACTTATCCACTCTTAAGTTTTTGTGTGGAGCTAAAGTCAGTGACCCTGTGACCCTCTTTAATAAATAAATACATGTTTTACCAGCCCTGTTCATTGTCTTGCAGGCATTTTAGCCCATTCCTCCTACAGCACAGTTAGAACTCAGAGATGTTGATTTCCTGCATGATCCACCTGCTTCAGATCCTTCCACTGGATCTTTATAGGATCAGGATCAGGACTATGACTCAGTCATTGCTAAACATGACATTTCTTCTGCTTTAGCTGTTCCACTTGTGGGTTTTAGGGTCATTGTCTTGCTGCATGATCCACTGTCTGTTGATCTTCAGTCCATACTGATACCTTCAATATTTTTGGTCGTACAAACGATGATACTGTCACCACCGGGTTCTTCTGCTGTCATACAGAGTTCAGTCAAACATAACAGCTTCTTCTCCAAGACAAAAAGTCGTCCTCAGAACATTGTTCCTGCAGCTTTCTGCAGCTCTGACATCAACACCATTGTTGTTCACTGTTCTCCTGATGGAGACTCATGATGAACACTGATATTATCCACTGGAAGAGGCCTTTAGTTTCCCAGACGTTACCTTGAGGTTCCTGTGACCTCCTGGACTGTTACACACCTGCTCTCTGTGTGGTCTTTGTTGGTCGACCAATCCTGGGGAGGGTAACAGAGGTGCTGAATGTTCTCTGTACAGGATCTGTCTGACAGTCGACTGCTGGAGTCCAAACTTTCTCTTTTAACTCTTTCCAGCCCGGTGAACATCAAAAACTCTTCTTCTGTGGTCTTCAGAAATCTCCTTTGTTCGAGCTGTGACTCGCGTCAGAGGCAAAACCTCCCAGACCCACAGCCGATTGTCGTCCCGTTCATAGAAACACCTGAGCCTAAGTTAACCTTCAAATGAACTGATCATCCTAGATGTTCTCCTGTTGAGGGCTGCTGGAGCCAACAGCAGCTGTCACTGGGCGACAGGTGGGAAACACCTAGACAGGTCAGCAATCCATCACAGGGCTCACATCATTTTCACACACACAAATATTTCTCAATAGATCATTTTCCACAATGAATAAATGTAAATTAATAAGTCATAAAATAAGTAAATTTCATGCAACTTATATGAAAATCTTAAATATTTATGCTGTGATTGTGAACTCTTTAGAATTTTCTCTAACACCACTGTGTGTACATAAATAAAATTCTTATATGATTGTTAAAACAGTATTTCTAACAGTAGTTTCCCAAAGGTTCCCAAACCCCAGAAGAATAAAACATGTTTAGCTGTGTTGTACTCACATCAGCCAGTTGAGTCTAACCGTGTGTTTCTGTTTTTCCGTCCACAGGCGGAAAAACTTCTTCCTCTCCTCTCCTCTCTATCAGTAAACAACGCGTCACCTCCTCCTCTCTGCTTTAACTAACATTTCTTCTCTCCTCATCTCCAGCCTGTGTTTTCTTGTCCTTTCTCTCTGTTACAAACTTCCTCTCTTTGAATGAACACAGAAAATCTTTCCTCCAGCCAATCACAGCTCACAGCTGCAGAATGACACGTCAGACTCCGTCCAATGGGAGTGAATTACACTTGGGAAGCCCCACCCTCAGAGTCAGGGGAGGTGGTTCCCTGAGGGGAGGGGTCAGAGCGTCTTAAAGCAACAAGGACCTGTTGCTGAACCTGGACACAGAGATTTACCACAGAAGAAGAAGGACTGTACCTGTACCTGTACCTACACATCACCTGAGGAGCAGACTGAAACTGTCACGGTCCCCGAGATAAAGACTCACTGCTGCTTTACGCAGAAAACCTGCTGCTGGTGTGTTTCTGTGTTTGAGCTGCAAACTTTTCCTCATGTTACAAAGACCATGAGGAGGCAGAGGAAGCACCTGAAGCTGCCACAGGACAGTCAGCTCTCGTGGTTTAATGTGGGACTGAATTCTCCAGCAGGTTTTTGACCTTCTCTCCACCATCTGAACTTCTGAATATGAAACAAGTATTAAAAACCTAAAAGTACCATATAAACTACTATATTGTTGTCTAGAGTAGACTAAAGCAGCCAGTAACAAGAAATAGATCAAGAAAAACCTCTGAACCTTCATATCAACAACACCTGATACCACCTGTATATGTGTAAGACAAAATTCACTGAAGAAGAAATGAATAAACATATAAATAAATGTAAAAAATAAAACAATAAATTAATTAATATATGCAGCAATAAAACAATTAAATGAATGTGGGATTCATGTAATTCTGTGTTGCAAGACATCAACATTTATTTGTTTCAACTTTTCTTCTTTTATTGATTCATTAATGAGTTTTGTTTGTATTGGTTCTGTAGCTGTTTTCACTCATGTGCTGGTATCACTAAACCACATTACCCGGAGGAGCTGTGTGTGATAAGTTAAATGTGCAGAGAATTCACAGCGAACAAGTGTTGACACCTATAACCAGGCCAACACCAGGAAAAGTGGTTGAAATGTGGAGTTAACTGAATCTGTGAAGTGCTGGCTAAGTAAAATAAAGTAAAGTAACCATCACATATTCAGACAACATACAAGTAGAAAGACATCATTTCTGTATATAAAATGTAAAATCTTGTCAGTAACACGTAGCTGCAGCTGTCACATGACATTTTCAGTGAACTGTTCCTTTAGGTTACAGGAAAACTGTGATGATCCCGCTGTTCTCCAGGCTTTAACCCTTCCCTCTCCCCACAGCCTTAAACGTGAATCCACACATACGTACTGAAAAGGTGCAGAGTGTTGCCTGACAGCAGGTTTATAAAAGCAGATCATTTATAAATTAACTGACACCTGCAGCTCTCTGCAGTGTGTTATACAGTAGTTTGCTTTAAAACCACACGTGATTAACACCTCAACTAACATCTTATAAACTCAAACCTTACTGCTATTAAAACAATAATGTGATGATGTTTTACTGAGTGAAATAGTTTCAGTAAATGGTAAAATGAATAAGCCTGAGAGAAGTCTGGTTACTGACTGAATAACTACAGTTATTAAACTCACATGTTGCTGGTCTGTGGTGTCCAGTGTCAGTAGCTGTGTCTCCAGCTCCTCTGTCTGTCTTTCTGTCTCCCTGCTCTCGTCTGTCTGTCTGTCCATCTGTCTTCTTGCTTCATCAGCTTCGTCTCTCAGCTCGTCCAGAGCAGAGAGTTTACTGAGGAGACGACACCGCACCTCCTGATGGACAAAAACAAGTTAAACACACAGAAACACACAGTTTAAATCAATGTATATATATTTAGTTTTATCTGAATGTGTTACACACATACAGTGCTGTGAAACTTTCCTGATTTTTCATTTTTTTGCATATTTATCACTTGTAAATGATTCAGCTCATCAAACACATTTTTATATTAAACAGAGATAAACCTGAGTAAATATAAAATGCAGTTTTTAAATGGTGATTTCATTTATTATGGGTAAAAATCTCCAAACAAAATCATACTTTTTCACTGCACTGGGGTCTGTGTACAATCTATAAAAATTGTCGACGTAGATAAGAGAGAAAATCTGAAATCTACGTGAGTCACCTTCAGTTTTTACAGTTTGATCAAACAAAAACATTAATGAAAGGTTAACCTCTGTAAGTTTTCATTTAATTTACTAAAAAGATGGTAGAACTGATACCTGTTTGTATGTTTTAGTGCCCTCGGGACTGAGGTGTTGTGCTTCCAGGTATTGCTCTATTTGATGTGTCAACTGCAGTGGCTCAACTTCAACTACAAAAAAATACACAGCACATGCATGTACACATAAAAAAACAATCACGAGCTAATCTAATCACGAACTAGATCAAGACATAGTAACCAATGAGAAACCTGCTAAACATAACGGAGCCAGTAACCATGTTTACACGCTAGACCAAAGAATGAGGGGAGAGCGACGAGGACGGGATTCAAACCCACGCATGTAGAGCACAATGGATTAGCAGTCCATCGCCTTAACCACTCGGCCACCTCATCAGCTGCTACGCAATGAAAGGTACAAAAAAAATAGGTAAAAAGAAGCGTATTTACCTAAAGCGAGCAATACGTTTACACTGAGGAAGAACAAGTCCCTATCACGTGTTTCACAGACTCCCTCATCAGAACAGATGTTCCACCTTAACAGGCCTTTGTATACAGAGGCATGAAAGGGACAAACGCCCAGTGGAGAACGTGGGCATCAATCCCTCCGAAACACGTGTCACACTCCCTCGCGCATCTCCTAAGTGCGTCTGCACTCTTAAAGGAAATCTTACTTTTGCACAGGCACATCGCTGCAAGGGACGCACTTTACCTGGTGACAAGGTAGGTTCAAGATGGACGAAAAACGAAAGGAATGGGATTTGAACCGACGCTCAAGGCAGACTCATACCATCAGGCCACTGTTCAAACCCACAGGCTCATGTTGGAACCCGGAGGCGATCGTTGCCTTCGGAATGATGGGACTGGAATGCCATCTGTCATGTCAGAGTAAACTTCATGTCAGTCGGATAAAACTGTTGACGATTTGACACGATGCCGGATCTGTTGGGTTTACCAAAGCCATGTTGAGCTTTTTTGTCCTGGCGGTGTATCTGTAATTTTAAACCTGCTCAGGAGCAGGTTGATTCAAGATTCAAGGTTCTGTATTTGTCACATGCATAGTTATACAAGTACAACATGCAGTGAAATGCACCCATTCAAAGGCTTGGTGAACGTCAACAAGGTAACACCTTCATCCAACTATGGAATATTTGTTCTTAAGCGAGTGACACACTGAAATTGTACAGATAATAAGACCTGTCTTTTCAATTAAGAGATTACTGCACAGTAGAAGATGGCACATAGACCTCTGCCATCTGTAGCAGTTTGATGAGTCACATTGGCCAAATTTCTGTAGCCTTCAGCTGAAGCTTGTGGTTGTGCTGGGGTGGAAAAAGCTCTCCCTCCCTCTCCAGACGTAGCCATAGTAACCAAGGAGAAAGCTCCTGATCATAACAGAGCCAGTTTCCATGTTAGACCAAAGAATGAGGGGAGAGCGACGAGGATGGGATTCGAACCCACGCGTGCAGAGCACAATAGATTAGCAGTCCATCGCCTTAACCACTCCGCCACCTCGTCAGCTGCTGCCTGAATGAAAGGCACACCTGTAAACTCCAACCTGAAAGAGTCCTGGATCCCCAAGCAGGCCTTTAATGTCTGGCCTGTGGGCCCATGCTCCTTTAAGTGGCTCTTTCTTCTGTATTAGAAGATGGATTCATTAGTCTGAAGTACGAGTGACAAGCTGGCCGAGCCGTGTACATGGTTGTGCAACCCTCTCAGTATGAAAGTAATCTGTACTCATAACACAAGCTTTGTTAGAGTAGAATAACAATAACAGGAAAAAATAAGACCATGTGTATTCTGTCTGTTTCATCAAGCTGTGAGATTTAATTCTCCCTGACAAATGCAATATGACACTCCACATCCTCCTCCTCTCTTAGAGCACAGCAGAAAACTCCTACCTGTACTCTGCTGTGTTCTGTAGTCTTCCAGCTGGGAGAGTGAGAGCTCCATGTCAGTGTGAACGTCTGAACCCGGATCCTGGATCTGCAGGACGGAGGGGGAGGATGACAAGTAGTTTCGGGGGGGGGAGGTGAAGTTTTTCCTGATGTGTCGAGCTTTACCAATGTACGGACTCTCAGCCACAGAGTCCTCAGCACTGATGTCCTGAGGAGAGATGAGCGTAAACACTTGAATTAATGTGAATACATGAATCTAATCCACATGTTTAACATTTGAATTTGTGGATATTTAATCTGTACAGTAAATTCACTCTGTGGACGCAGTTATTACAGCTGTGCAAGTTCTTGGCTAAGTCTCTACAAGTTTTGTGAACCAGGGCAGTTTATCCTGTTCCTCCTGACAGATCTATGGAAATGGACAGGAAGTGTCTGAACTACCATCTTCAGGTCTCTCCACAGACGTACTATGGGATTTAAGGTCCAGGACACATCAAGCTGACAATCGACCAACAGACCATCAGTGAACATCTGCGTGTTGCAGTTGACATTCGTTGAACCTTCATTAGTGGCTTCTTACCTGGCTGATGAATACAGACCAGTGCTTCCCACAGAACTTGATTTTAGTTGTGGTGGTGGTAGCTGACCGTGCTGGGTGGGGGTGGGGGTGGGGAGGTGAGGGTGGGGAGGTGAGGGTGGGGAGGTGACAGAGTGACAAGTGCATTTCAACACACTATAGGGAATTTACTTAATGATGATGAACTAAAAGTTGGTCTTGACTTGTGTAGTAAAGTCTCAGACAGATGTGAGATCAGCTGATGGTTCTACAAGAAATGACCTGTTTTTGGAACTAGGTTACAGAGACACGCAGTCCTCTCTGAGTGGTCAGAGGTATCACCGAAAAAATGGGCCAAACGTACTTGGATGGTCCACCCATGTAAAGTGTACATACAGCAAACACTGTAGGGTACTGGCACCTGCCGGTTATAACCTGGTGCCCAAATAAAGGTGATGTAACAGTCGGTCTCTAGTTCTTTGATGTCGGCCACAGGAACAGTCAGCCACATCTTGAGGACACTCCAGCATTGTCTGAGCTCTTTACTTCACGTCATTATTGTGCTGAGAGGTGAACCGTCACCACAGTCTCAGGCCTCATGCACTCAGGAGCAGGTTTTCTTCAAGGACCTCTCTGACTTTGGTTGCTTTCACCATCAACTCTGACCAGTTTCTCTGTCCCTGATGCTGAGAACCTCTCCACAGCATGATGCTGCCCCCACCATGCCTCTCTGTATGTGTGTTTCACAGTTACCTGTATGCTGCATGGGGGCAGAGGGCTGAGTTTGGTGTCTATCTTGTAGAACGCCATCTCCTGCTCCAGCTCATACAGTTTGTGAAAAGCTCTGGTCAGCTCAGCCGTCGTCTTCTCCAACTGAAGACACAGAAAAGGCTTTTACTGTGAAACCGTAGCTGGATGTCGTGAGTCTAACAGCAGAAACATTACAAAACACAGCAAACAGAACATTATGTAAAAGTCTCAGTCAAACATATGAGTTCTAGATACAAACAAAGTAGAAACGTCTCAAACTTCTGTTCTGTTTCATTCAGAACGTGAGAACACTGAAAATATTCTCCGTACTGATGATTAACACACAGGATGAACACTGCAGAACAATCACACACAGAGCTCTGAGAGTGAAGCTACCTGGGATCACACAGCAGGAATCTGAGGGTCTGTGGGAGCTAGGGATGATGGGAAATTGAGTTTTAATGTGATGTCAGGTTACCTGATAGACCACGCCCAGCAGAAAGACAGGAGGGCGGGGCTAGAAAACAAGGTGCACAGACAGAGAGAGACAGGTGATGGAGAAAGGAAAAAGAAGCCACGGTGAAAGAAGTGTGGCCATAAATTAGTGGAGCACTCCTTTAATGTTTCTGACGACACCTGAGTTTCACCTGCAAGTCAGGTTTAAATTTTGTCATGTCTAATGCTCACACCTTCAGTACTGAAATAGAAAGCAGTACTCCATTACTTCAGATTCTTTACTGCGACTGGACACAGTTAAGAAAAAAGTGATGTTAATAGGTTCTTTAATAACTTTTTTCATGCAGTTACAGCCTGACATTCAGTCACGACACGTAACCTGACTTTTGTTGCACTAAAGTTGGACTTTGGAGCCTGAAATTTCAAGATGGTCGACGTAGGTTTAAATATAAGTAAAGACTCTACCTTCAGCAAAGAGGAAATGACTGAAGGAGAAGAAGAAGAAAACAAAAGACATCTGGAGAACAGCTGCAGGAAATGACAGAGAAGCAGAGACAGAGGTTAAAGGTCAAACACATTTCCCCTCAGGAGGTGTGTCCGACCTCTGGTTAAAATGTTGACCTGTCACAGTGTGTGTGTGTCCTACCAGCTGACTCTTTGTGTGTAGTTCTTGCTCCAGCAGTGTGTGTGAGTGTCGTTGTGTTTGTGTTTGAGCCGTCAGCGTTTGGTATGTCTCCTCCTGCTGGTGGAGTCTAGTCACTGCAGCCTGGTGCTCCCCCTGCAGCCTGCTCAGCTCTGACTGGCTGCTGTCCACCTCCCGCTGCAGACGCTCCAGCTCCTCTGATCAACAAAAACAGTTCCTGTCACATCTCAGCAGCAAGTCTCCGACACATTCACATGATTTCAAATGACGCACCGACGTTGAAGCGCTGATGAGCGTGTTCTCTCTCCTCCTGGGTGACCGGCTGCTCGTCCAGCCTGTCCAGCGTCCTCAGGTGGTAGAGCAGGAAGAGGCGGGGGTGTGGCAGCGAGGAGGCGGGGTTTCCTGACACTGACAGCTCTGACAGGCTGCTCAGAGAGCGAAGTCTGGACACCTCATACAGCTGCAGGTGTGCACATAGACAAATAAATGTATGGGGACTGTAATGATTCTCCAATGATTCGGGTCCGACTCTGATTACTGAGCTTTTGGTTCAAACTGCATTTTCTTTTTTTTCTTTTGCGGTGCAGGGTTCTAGTACTACAATCGCTAACAATTTGAGCCATTTCTGGGCTGTGAATGCCCGATATAAACGACCTACAGTCTGTACTGTCCCTGAACGCCTCACCACAGCTGGAGCTGACAGGCAGCTCATGCTCCACCTTATATAATATAACCTAATATAAAAGAAGTGACAGGCCCTTGTAGGACAAGAAATATCAGATTAGCAGGATGTTGGCAGGTATCAGAGAGCTGCTACTAATATGAGAATCTTTTCCCAGTACTTCCAGTTCTGTCCTAGACAGTTCAAACTGGGGTCTAGATCACAGAAGATGGTAGGATGCAGTACACCCAGTTTGTAGCAGCATTCTTGTTCAGCTCAGGTGATTACAGGTAAACTTCACACCTGCTCTGTGACAAAATAATCTCAGCTCAAAGGTTCACGAACAGACAGAGAAGAAAATAAACATAATGTGACAGTGTGTCTGTAATAAAGCATTAAATGAAATTCAGGCTGCACCTTATTGTCATTTATACACAATAACTGATTTTTATTGTGTTGTTACAGCGACACTGTGGGAACATTACAAATCTTTGTCCTCAGACAGACAGAATCACGTCAGTCTGTCTTCGCTCCTGAGCTGTAAAACTCAGTCTGGGCCTCACAAAGATATTAATACAGGAGACCCACAGACAGGTTGTACTCACTAGTGGTGCGCGATACCGCAAGCTTTGGTATCGATCCGATACCAAGTAAATACAGGGCCAGTATCGCTGATACCGATCTGATACTATTACCTTATAAGGGCAGCCTGCTGGAAAATGCATCCTTGTCACATAAAAGTAAAGTAAAAATGTTTAAATCGCTTTAAAAACATTAAAATCGCTGTAAAAAACACAACCAAACGCACAAAACATGAACAAACAAAAACACCAGTGTTAAATTAACATCC
Source organism: Sandelia bainsii (assembly GCA_032362345.1). Lineage (NCBI taxonomy): Eukaryota > Metazoa > Chordata > Actinopteri > Anabantiformes > Anabantidae > Sandelia > Sandelia bainsii. The sequence goes on from JAUMHL010000030.1 coordinate 25,797,005, forward strand.
AGATCTAGGATACCTGTCTTGAACCTACAGACAATCACAGTCGGTGCTACTAATGAATTATTTCTGTAGGAGTGCATTTCATGGCAGACTGGCCACAAAATGCACCCCCCTAAAAATACTGTTTCTGTTTGTCCAAGAATTGAATAACTTTGAGAGTGAAGTTGTAGGACTGATGTTGGTTAGTGGTGTAAGTTTCATAGAGGTGACACTTTCCTAGTGGGAGATAGGAGGGGGTGCATAATCCGGCAGGGGTCTCTCTGAGGGATCTCCCTCCTCCTCTCTCCCTGTATTTTGTAGCTGCTGTTCTGTTGGTCATGTTTCTCCAACCCGGACTCCTACAGATTACGTTCACATACAGCTAAACTGTAATCCTGATCACGTTTTTTAACAGGACGTAATTGTTATGTTGTACTGAAACGTATTTTTGTGAATGAA
>JAUMHL010000030.1:25800202-25834539 GCA_032362345.1 Sandelia bainsii
TGTGAACTTTTTACGTTTTCCATAAATTTCACCCGAAAGCCAAATATCCCTAACTTTTTGTGAGTAGTGTATGTATGTGTGTACGCTGTCTACAGATGTAGTAAAGTATAAGGTAAAAGTACTTCAGTGTAGTTATGGCCTTTAAGTACAACTTTGATTTATTTTACTTGATTATTTCCATTTTATGTAACTTCCTGTACAACATGTATCTGACGGCTTCAGTTACTGCACATGAATAAAAACTGAATCTAAATATGTTGTCAGAAAATACAGGGTTCAAATCAGCTCCAAACTGTGCAGTACTACACAGTACCACAGAGTACTACACAGTACTGCACAGTACCATAGAGTACTACACAGTACCACAGAGTACTACACAGTACTACACAATACCACAGAGTACTACACAGTACTGCACAATACCACAGAGTACTACACAGTACCACAGAGTACTACAGAGCTTTACTTTCTGTTACTCGCCCTCACTGCTTTAACTTCGTGTACTTGTACCCCCTCTGGCACACAGTGGTACTGAGCAGATGGGGTCTGTGACTTAGTGATAACTAGTTAACCAGGTTAGCTGGTTAGTTATCGCCTGGTTAACGTTAGCTAGCTCTTTACTCAGTGTCTAGTCACCATAGAAACGTAAAACCACTAACTGAAGCTCTTTAACCAGCGCTGGTTAACTTTAAACCTGGTTAGCTAACGCTAGCTAACTTTACCTTTGCTAACGTTACGTTAGCCGCTGCGCTCCGTCTCCATGGTAACCCGCCGACACAAAACACGTAAAATGACGTTAACGTTTGTTATTTAAGTTGAAGGAAAACAAACAAATAAACATGTGTTTCGGTTAAAAACACGCAGGACACCGGTAACGGAGCAGATCAGCAGGGTCCAGAGGAGGCTGTGCGGGACACGGTGCGGGTGAACCGGGTCACACCGAGCCGAGCTGCAGGTGGATGCTGCCTTCACGGTCCTCTCACACGCTCGTTTTTTCTCATTCAATCTCTTAAAACCACACATTAAATAATAATAATAATGAATACTTTATTGATCCCCTTGGGGAAATTGTTGTATTAGAACCGAGAGCTGCCGGTTCTCTGAATACAGAACACACCTTCCACAGTGATTATAAGAACTGTATTATTACCTAATTTTGTTCTTAACTGTATCTGCAAAGCATCGTTTTTTATATCGGTCATAGTTGATGTTGAATGTGGTTAAACAGAGTCGTGATATTTCCAGCATCACTGGAAGGCAGCATAACTGTGCAGCAATAATAATAATTATTAATTATAGGTATTAATGATGATTATTACACCAAAAGTTCAAAGTGATTGAAAACTTTTCAACATTTAATCAGTTTCACACAACAAACATATTTCTACATAAAATGAGAAAATATTCTATGTCTCAGTTCATGTTGAACTAGAGACTAAACAGACTTCTCCAGTCACATGTGTAAGTATGGTCTCATATTCACAGTTTACAGTGCTGACTGTAGGTGAATATTAGAAAATTATTTTCCATTGTCATCATTTCAACTGGAAAAACAATAACAGATTCACTGAGAGTCTGGATCCAGACACTTTAGTGTATCAGCAACACGCAGAGACCACACGGTGAGTTTATTTAACCTTTATTAGCAGATGATTAAACAACCCACAGCTTGAAAAAGAAGGACTAACATCTGTTTTTGTGGTTGTTCGTCTTTATTTCTGAGCAGAGAGCAGCTGTAACAAGGCAAAGAAAGTTCCCTGAGGGATTAATAAAGTTCTTTGTTAGTGAAACTGTCCTTATGAATCAGGGCAGCTAGCTAACTGCAGGTCCAGAGCGTAGTCCTCCAGATGGGATCTGTAGTCCAAACATTCAGGAGAACTACAGTCTGTGGGCCACAGCTCCACCACGGCGTCGCTGTCTAGAGGGAGACGGTACCTAGAGGACAGAACGACAGCAGGTCAGAGTCAAACTGAAGAAGAACCACAGAGAAAAGCAGAGAGACACTGACCTGAAGCTGCGGTCCACTGTGACCTCTGACCCGCTGGCTCCCATCACCAGGTACTGTCTGTTGTTCTGGATGTCAACAGCACTGCAGGTGGCCTTTTTTACCAGGTCTACCTCTTTCCCTGAACTCACCGCTTCAAAGTCTGCAGACGAGACGTAAACAAAACGCGACGTGATGTGACGTGAACGTGTCCATGATGAATAAAGAGAGAAACGACATGTTTCTCTCACTAATGAATAAAAAGACCATTTACAGCAACAGGAAGTGATGGTAAAGTTACAGTTACAGTCTTCTCCTGGACATTCAAGGAAACCTTGAAAAATCATTAAATCCTTTTATTTTATAACAGCAGCATTTAAACAAACTGTTTCCTGGCGTCCTTAACGTGTGTGTGTGTGTGTCTCACTTTTATCTGTGTTCTTCAGGACTTCGACTACAGAGGCCGTGTAGGTCATAAAGTCTCCTTCTGCTGCTGACGACTTCACCGTCACCTTATAGGCTGCAGAGAACAGGAAGCAGCAATATGAAAAAACTAAAGGATCGTTACGCGTTTCTCCACCTGGGACAGTTTGTTCTGTACAAAGATTCATTAACGAACTTATCTGAGTGTTGAATGTGACACAGGCTGGAAACAAACAACTAATTATCCAGATCATCTTATTATTTTATCAGGACGTGATTGACCAGATCTTTTCTTTTCACTGATGTCACCATGTGAAAGTTTGATATAATGAGAAGTGATAAGATGTGACTGAGGTTTTGGTTCTGACCGTATTTGATGTGAGGCTGGCAGGTCTCCTCGGTCCGTTTGGCTGATGTCAGAGTTGAGTCCACGTCTCCTCTGTAGGTGGCACACGCAGCTACACAGCAACATACAACACGTAACATGGTTAAACACTGGTGTCAGTCAGCAGCTTGTGATGTGACTGACAGCTGATCTCAGCCAATCATAGGCTGAGGTGGAGGTTACCTGCCATGCACTGACAATGTTCACCAACACAGAGGCGTAGCAGCTTCTGGTCCTGGTAGGAGAACTGTTTGGTGCACATGCTGCCTGGAAAAGGAAAAACTGTTCACGTCCACAGATAAGAACATTGACAGTTTGAAGGTGTTTCGACACGTTGATTGGGAAGAACCAGGAGTCAAACCACCAGCTTCTCTGCTCTGCTGAGCTCAGGCCAGGCTCTTGTTTATCCCCAAACCCATCAACTACTGCAAGTACTACTGCAGGACCGGACATGTAGTCACAAGAAAACGTCAGTCAACTAGTTTCAGTTTCCTGGTTTTCTGCATGAAACACAATATTTCTAAATTGAATTCCCAAGTTTATCAGATAATGATAATGTGAGAGTAGCTGAAGCTCAGAAGAAGCTGCTGATGCAGCAGGACAATGACTCTAAACATCAAAGTAAATCTACAAGAGAAAAACAGAATCCAGATGATGTGAACAGAGACGTTCACATTGTCCTGAGAACCTGTCTGAGCTGAAGCAGTTCTCTAAGAAGAAAGTTCCTCCTGGATGTTCTGATCCACAGATACAGCAAGAACCTGTTTTTCCTCCATCACTCTGTGCGTTTAATGTTCAGTAAAGACATGAAAGATCAGGACTGTTTGTGTTTTATCACCTTAGAAATGTTGTTTGTTGATCAGATCACATTTCATCACCAGTTTATGCAGAAAACCAGGAAATTGAAAACTGACTTTTTCTTGCCTCTGTGCAGATCTACACAGTAACATTTTGTGATGAGGTAAAAATGTGTTTGCAGGAACTGCAAGTGGCCTCAATGTCTCTGACACGGAGAAGTCTGGACCCACCAGGAGCCAAACTGAGTAACCTTAGTAAGAAATGGATGAGCTGTTAATCAGCCTGTGGAGACACGGCTGGATTAAGGCTGTGAATACTTTTCTAAATGAAAACACGTTTTCACTTTGTTGCTCTGGGTTTTTGTGTGTAGTCTGATAACAGTGAAGCTGCAGTTTCTCACCTTTGTCCTGAGGCTCAAAGACGCTGAACAGGGAGTCACTGGTTCCGCTCACCTTGAACCCGGTTCTGACCCGAAATCCGACACACACGAAGATTTTGGAGGGAACCTACGACATAAAACACAAAAGTGGCTTAAATAAAGGATCATTCCACCAGAATCCACAGTTCTCTCAGAAATAATAATTAACTAACATTACGTTCAGTATCATTTTGTTCATTTAATCATTTTAATTTACATAATTTACATTTAAATATTCTGCTGTAGCGACACATGTGGACGTGTCCTGATTTTATTCTTTGGTTTCTTTTGTCAGTTTCAAGTTATTTCAGAGAAAATTGTGGAATCTTCTGTTTTGTTGCAAGGAACCAACAATGTCTGAGCTCAGTACATCACTGTCTTTTATTACCATCACCTTCATATTAAGCTTCTTCATTGAAATAAAAACAGTTTCGTGTTGTCTTCTACTTCTACTGTTTCTACTGGGCTTGATTTTTGCTCCTCAGAGTTTTCCTGTTTCACACCTCTGTGAACATCAACATCTATTAATCTTTAACAGTCTTATAAAGTAAGATTTGGAGTAAAAGTGATGAAAATAACTCATGAAGCAGACTGTGAATAGTGCTGCACAGTAAAGATGCAGTGTCTCCTGCTGCTCAGTCACTGGACTCAGAGCTTCTGCTGATGAAGCAGGAGATTTACTGTGGTGTTTCTGAGACTCACAGAGTCCATCTGAATGACCACGGTGCTTCCCTGCAGCTCATAGTGGGAGACGGCCGGCTCGTCCATGTCTCTGAACTGCAAAACAACATCAACACACGAGTCAGGAAACGAGAATGTCTCTGTTCTTCACACTGAGGAGTGGAAGTCTTTGTGAGATAATGACAACTCACAGATTCAAAAACACACTGTACTTTTCTCATTCTGACAATTTGAAGCAGGCAGGGAAACATCAGGAGAAATTACACATGAAAGAGCTGAAAAGCTGTTGAATTCCCACCAGCACTTAAACGCAGCACGTGGATCAGAGATGTGCAAAGAATCTAAACTCTGAACACAGAAACAGAACCTGGTCCACAGGTGTCAGATCTGTGCACACGTTTTAACAGTCTGTAAACAAATGTAGAAGAACTTCACAAACATTCTGAGATGCAGGAAACTTTTCAACAGTAGTTTTGTATCAGTGCATCTGTAAACACCATAAATTACCCACAAACCACTTTGTTTGTGGACCATGTCACACCACCAATGAAACCACTCGAGTGTGGTGTAGCACTCACCTGTTTCAGGTCCTCCAGGTAAGCCTCCACACCTGTTGGCAGCTGGATCTTCATCACCGTCAGCATGGACTCCGTGTACGCCTCGTTAGGAGGTGGTTTATACCTGTAACACACAGATGAGGTTTTTTTTGTCTTTTTCTGTGAGAGGGAAAATGAATAAAAAGAAATTCCACTGTTTTGATAAAAAAAAGAAGTGAGAAGTTTTGGAGCAACACATTCTGCACGTTTCACAGCAGCATGGCTCAGTAGTAAAAGAGTCCATTTGTTAAACTTGTCTGTCTGTAGTCGAGACTCATCATCCGCAAATAATATCTGAAGCATTAAAAAGTGAAAATACGACTGCTGAACAGCAGAAATCCAGAATCAGGCAGGAAGGGGGAGAACTAACGCAGAATGATGCAGCACAATCATGCTCCTGTCCAAACTGTTGCTGCACTAATAATAATCATAATCTAATGTATAATAACTGTTTTCAGTTTTTGGACGTGTGGTTGTATTAAATGGTGAATCGTCCCATCTCTAGTATTAACAGTCAACAGTCAGTGAGTTTCAGTTTTCTTACTTTGCACACGCAACCAGGTGAGGATAGCGCATACTGGGATCTAAAGAAGAGAAGAAGAAATTTACTGCAGAAACAAACAGACGCAGGTGAACAGACAGGTGAACACGTGCAGGTGAACTCACTTTTAGAGAGGTCGGGACTGACGACCTCTACAGTCAGGTCAAAGTTACATTTCTCTGTGGACGAGGTGGTTTCATAGTAAACTGTCTTCATCTGGAAACACACAATGTTTTCATGTTAGAGGATTGTGGGTAAATATCCACACAATCAGCTGATTAAACCACACACACACCTTCACGCTCGACACTCCGGTCCCATAACCTGTGGACACGATGATGTCATCATTAGCTACCACCTAGAAGAGAAAGAAACAGGAGAAGAAGAAGGAGAAATGCAGTTCAGAAGACTGTTAATCACAGCAGAGCAGCAGAACCTGTCTCACCATCCTGCACCTGTCTCCATCTCACCTGGATGGGCGTGGCCACAGGTCGGGTCTGGCTGAGTTGGAGTGCTTTCAGCGGTCCCTTCTTTCTGTAGCGGAGGTTGATGTCCTGACTGAGGACGGCTCGAGGGACGATTCTGCTGTACTCAGTCAACGCCTCCAGAGTCAGGGTTGTGTCCTGAGGGAGGTCAAAGGTCAACACAGAGACCAGAGACCAGAGGTCAAAGGTCTGTGTGTGTGTGTACCTGTATGGTGTAGAAACCCCCTCCGTAGTGCTGATCCTGGGTGAGCCAGGACACGACAGGGTTGGCGTAGGAAATCCCTCCCTGTAACAAAAACACATCTTATTTCAAACTTCCAACAATCAATAAGTTTGATCTGAACTTTGTCTCTCGTCGTAGGAAGAGACCGAAACATAAAACACTGGAAAAAGATTAATGTTGACACAGAAACACTGAGGAAGGTTCCTTCCCTCACCTTCATACTGGGAACTGACCCTTTCCTGAAACCATTACAACAACAGCAGTCACAGGAGTGTGTGGGTCACTTTGTGATTATAAACCATCAACTAACCATAACACAGAAATGATACGGAGGAGCCGAATCCAACTGTTTCTGCTGAGGTTTGCATTGTTTTCCACAGAATATGTGATGGATGATGGAAACGAGGCCTCGGACTCAGTCTCAGTCTATAACGACAGATGTGGATCCGACTGGACTCAGCAGCAACGCGTCAGTAATAAAAACCAGAGCAGGTGGAAAGAGAGAGGAGGTGACAAACAGAGAAAACAGCACCTTAAGCAGCACAGTCAGCAGGACGTAGGCTGTCATCTCCACGGTCAGACCGCTGCTCTGGTCGGGTTTCAGCCAATCAGCTGTCACACTGGACTCCTGCCAGTACCTGAGGACAGCTGGGTGACCTGAACATACACACACACACAGAATGTGAAGCAGTGTGATTTGTTAAAATGTGCTGTGACGCATATGAAAGTCAAGTTGCTCCAAAAAAAGAAGATGAATGAATAAGTTCAGTTTATGAAACGTGTCCTGACATGAAACAGTCTGTGATTTTTCCTCTCTCTGTTCAGACTGGTCATGATCCCTCAGTGATGGAGACACAATCTGCAGTCTCTATTCTTCACATAAACGTGTATCTAAACCTGAGACACGGCTTCAGCAGCTTGATTACAAGCCTAATTTCTTTCAAATGCGTGTAGATAAAATCCCTCTTTGTGTTTCTGTTTTAATACATTTATGCTCAGGACTGTGGATAATTTCACATTTGACACCACCACTCACACTGGATGTTTTTCTCAGGAGAAAAAAATCACAGCAAGAAAAAATTGGTACCTGATTATTTTTAGACAGACTTGGAAAACTGGGAAACTATAAGCTGCTCTATGTTATTCTATAAGATTCTATATATTCAATAGGTAGATATTCTGTGCTGACTACAAGTACTACTACTTTACTATTACTAGTACTACTAACATTTATTTATAAGTACAAATTGAGCGACCACCTTTCTGTCGAGCCAGGTTCTCCAGGCTTCTGAGCATCTCTGAGGCCACCATGCTGTTGGGGTCATGAAGCGTCAGAGCGTAGGTCGCCACTGCACGCACATACACAATCTTCAGATTCGGGGCATGCTGGGAGATGTAGTTTGCTGCAGAGCTCATGCTGTTGTCATGGAACTGAGAGAGAAGGAGGACGGAAGAAAACGAGATGAGTTGATTTGACTGAAAACTGCTTCTTCACTGTGTTTGTAACAAATGTGGAGATTTTCAAACATTTGTTCCTTCATAAATTAAAGTGTGTTTGTGTGTGATTTCTGCCCTCTGGCTCAACCAACCATGATATTTACAGTAAGGTAAAGAAATAGAAAAGACTGGCTGTTCTGCTGGAGGAGGAGGAGGAAGAGAAGAATGAAAAGCTGGCGGTGCGAAGATGATAGAAGTCTGTTCTCACTCTGAGTTGCAGGATTGGGTCTTTGATGCTCGTTGCTCTGTATAAGGCGATCAGCACGAAGGATGTCAGATACACCGACTGTTCGACTGCGTTCGTACCTGCAGCCTGGAGCCAAAACACAAACATGTGAGACAGCAGAACGACGCCTGAGGACGAAGATTTCTCCTCCAAACAGAAGAGTGTTGCTGACCATGACTTTGTTGGGTCTGAAGGAGGAACTCTCTGTGAAGGATCCGTCCTGCTGCTGAGTGCTGCGGATCAACCAGGACACAGAATCCGACAGAGACTGATGGTCCACAGAGACCACCTGGTCCACCATAGACAAAGTCTTCACCACCAGAGCGGTCAGCCTAAGAGTCAAAGAGGAGGGAGAAGATTGACACTGAGCCGTTCTCAACAGTACGACCCCAGAGTCAGCTTAAGTCAGTTTAGGTTAAGTTGAGTGTTTTCTGACCAGGTGCTGGATTCTCTCTTCGTCCACATGCTGTAGCTGGAGTCTCCACCTCTGAACGAGCTGATACCGACTAGACCTACACACACAGAAAATCAACGGTTGGTGGAAATTTCACAAATGGCAAAAGTTGAATATCTGAAAACACACAGGTTCTTCTCATTGGCTCAGAAAAGTTGCCACAGGTGGATCAATCAATCGGGTCGAGGAGCCCGAGAGGTCAGAGAGCCTCAGAGTGACTGTTATACCAATAAGAAGATGCAAAACGACCTCAAAATGATCAACAAGCACATAAAAAAAACTTACACAAAACATTCAGACCGAGTCTCAGCCTGGGGCCCCTGTCTATGTCCTGGGGCTCATTTAATGTGTCATTGTTTAATTGTTAAAGTCTGTAGTTAAAAAAAAAGTTTTATGTTTTTAAGATCAGTTTTATGTTTTAAAGACTGTTTTAGTCTCCTCAGAACTGGATCAGTGTATTGCTCCTTTAACAGGAGTAAATCGGAGATCAGATGTGATATTAATATTTTAGTGATTACCTTTAAAGCTGTTCCAGTCTCTGTACCTAAGACTGAGTGGATCAGGTCTTTATGACACCTACTATGAGCTCTGGGAAGACCTGCCTGAGGAGCTCAGACTCAAAACTCATTAGATTTATTTTGTCTTTGAATTATTCTAATCTTCATGTGACAGCTTCTGTTTATCTCATGTGCTGTGAAGGAGTCTGTAACAATACGTTTCACTGATTCCCGTCTCCACTGTTACTATGGTAAAGAACTCTGACTCTGTAAGATGCAGATCATCTTTCTTCTCCTTCTTACTGTTCAGGTCAGTGTCTCCTCACCCTGTCTGATCTTCTGTCTCAGATCTGCTGATTTCTTCTGGATGTCTCCTCCCAGGACGGCCCAGCTCCTTGTCGTCTCCAGGTACTGATACACATGGATGAGGGGCAGGACTCCACCCAGCTCCGCCTCCGCCGACCCAGCCGGCAGGTTGACGAGCTGCTGGAGGCCTTCAGAGCTGTGCAGCACTGACAGGAAGTCACCCAGAACCTCGCCTGGAACACAACAACGCGCACAACGAATCACGTGTGTTTACATATGTAATTAGCTGAACACAGCACAGGGGAGCAGCAGAAAACACGGTGACAGTAAAGTGTTTTACCGTTGACGGTCAGCATTCTCTCCACAGCTGTTTTGGGAACAATGTTTGTGGGCAGTTTGTTCTTCAGCTCCACTGTTCTCTTCTCTGTACCTGCAGCAGTGTGAAGACACAGAACAGAGTCATGTTAACGAACTCCTGCTGGGAGAACAGAGCTGCAGAACCTGGTGATGCTGGAGATGAGACGAACCTACCGTAGATTCCCTGCGGGTCGAGCGTCCCCCCAGAATACTGCTCCTTCCTTACTCCTTCAGGCTGGAAACAGAATTTAACAACTGATGGTTTAACAAGCCTCCCAGGTTACATTCATAAAAAATTCAGGTTCCCTGCAAAATCCTGCTACGCCCCCATCTCACTGACCTCCATCACCACACCTCTGCCTGTTCCTTCATAAATAAAGCTCAGACACTTTGGTCAAGGGAACATGGTTTTGAGTGTTTTGTCCCTGTTGATGGAGTCAGACCTTTCCACATTGTAGTACTGTCCAGACCTCCAGGCCCTTACAAGTCTTAGATTCATTTGGAGAATTTATCTCAGATCTGAACATGCACTGCAATGATTTCTTAATTACTGGAGATTTTCATATTCACTTGAACAAGGCAATCCTCGAAACACCCTTGACTTTGTTCTATTTTCTTTGTCCTGAGGAACAGTGATTTCTGATCTGATCTCTCTCTTCCATCACATCACATATGTCAGATCTGTCATATATCCCAGCATCATAGTGCAAATGTGGTTTGCACACCAGTCCCAGCTTCTCTCCACTGGCTCCATACTAAAGTTGGATCCGATTTTAAGGTGCTTCTGTTGACTTATAAAATGAAGTTCTCCTTCATACCTCTCTGATCTCCTTAAACCAGTGGTTCTCAAACTTTTTACATCGGGTACCACCTCAAAACCTCACAAAAACTATGCCATCATGAACAGATCTGATACAAGACCTGTGGCTACACCTCTAAGTGTTTCCCACTACTGCAGTCATTATGTTTTCTTGTTTTTAATTTGAAATATATTTCTGCCTTTTAACTGGTTCAACTCAGAATTCTTTTCCCAGCATTTCTTAATGAAGATGAGATGAACATCGTGATGTTGGTATCATGTATCACATCACGCACGTGTTAATGCACGCAGGTGTGTCCTTGTGCATGTGCACTACTAACAGGGAACCACTCACAGGAAAATTTCTCTGTGTTGCTGCTGCAGGTAAAAAACTGCACAGTAACTTTAAACTACCTGTTCAGAACTCACCCAATTAGCATTTACAGGGGGGAATATTTTATCAGCCAAACACTGACTCCTTATGTTCTGTGTCTTTCTCGTACCTGCCCCCCCCCACATACATGAGATCATGTACGCACCACCACTCTGAGCTTCTTCTCCAGGATGTCTCTGTTTCCGCTGCGCGTCTTCAGAGTGAAGGTCAGGGTGTGTTCTCCAGGCTCCAGGCCCAGCACGGTGAAGCTTACTTTGCCCACCCCCCCTGCAGCCAGAGGGGTCCAGCTGCAGGATGTGGAGCGCAGGCCTGCCCCCCCCGCGGCCGGCTGGGATTGGAGCAGACAGAGCTCGGGGCCGACTGTCAGCGTCACGCAGTACTGAGGATGAGATGACAGTAAGATTCAAACAAAGTAATGGTCATTGTGTTAGCGTCAGCCCCAGCAGGCTTTGACAGAGAGCCACTGGTAGTGCATCATGGGATTTGTAGTTGTTTTTTTTACCATGATGTGGTCGGCCTGTTGGTTGTACACTGAGCCCATCAGCTCCAGCTGCTCTCCTCTGACCACCTGATAGGGCAGCGGGACACTCACACTGAGCAGCAGACTGACCGACACCTGAATTGGATCTGCAACACATATACCTGCAAACAATACAACACAGCTTCATCTATCACTATAAGTGCAGTTACACAGAGTAACTGAGGAGGAAAAATGACCAAAGCCATAAACATGTACAGTGCTGTGTAAAAGTCTTCGGCCACCATTACATTTGTTGTGTTGGCAGTGCTGATATGACCAAATGTATATTTATTTCTTAGTCTCTTTATTAGAATACAGCTAGAAAACGTAAGTACACTGTAGGAAAACACACACAAAAAACAGCTTGTTTAGGCCAAAGTGACAAATACTGAGGACAAGGACAGAAACAGGACTGGAAGACGTGTTAAGTTGGATGCCGAGTTGATCCTTCCTTAGCCCGAAAAAAACCTTACCAGGAAAGGTCTTTGAGGAAGGAGAGCAGCCAAGAAACCACTTTTTGTGTTTCTAGTTGTTCTAATGTAAAAACTGAGAAATAAATGGATATGGACATCACAGCATTGCTGAAAAACTAATCTAATAGTGGCCTAAGACTTCTGCACAGTACTGTACATATAAAACACTGTATGTGGAATAAATAACAACAAAATACAGGGATACATAAGGGAAAAAGAGCAACAACTGTTTCTGCAGCATTCAAAGTTTTTAATATCACCCAGAAAGATTCAACATCTTTTCCATGGTGACACCAGTCAGACATCACATTTTGTCTCTAACAGAGCAATAATTCAACCAAACAATCAATAATAATCTTATTGTCCTCAGAAGACAGTTACTCACAGCCGTAGAGTAACACAAAGACACACACAAACAACAAACACAGTGCACATAAAGGAGAAAAAGCATAAATGTCATAAAAATGTCTCTGTGCAGAAACTAGAAAAGTGTTTGTTTCCTCACAGTAACAGGAGATGGCAGAAACGAGTGTTTGTATCTGCTGGTTCTGACTAAAGAGAAAAACAGAGAATTCCAATGATTTTATTTTAACTTTTACTTTAACCAAAATATCTTGTTTATAATAACAATAATAATAATAATAATTGTTTTACACAGAGAGGTATGTAGGATGTTTGTATTTTGCACAGTACTATTAGTACTAATGTGGTCATTGTGTTATTGCCACACAACCAACACAAGAGAGATGCAAAACTAAACTATCTGAGACACTTGGAGTCTCAGGTCTTATTTAGAACTCAATGAGCTGAAAGTCTCATCTATGAAGAATGTGCACAGAAATTAGCTGAAGGACATGAATTAAATAAAAGATTAGAAGAAGAATTCATATCATTTCACAGAGTGAAGACACAGGGACACCAGCACTGAAGTGAGGGAATGTAGGAAGGATGGAAGTGAACAAAGGAAGAACAGGAAGAGATGTTAAGATAAAAACTCACCGTTCTTGAACATGCCGACGGCCTTAACGTCCCAGGTGGTGAGGGAGTCTGGTAGAGTCCTCCCGACAGCCGTCAGGCCTGGACTGAAGACACACAGAGTACAAACACAAACTGTCCTCAGGACTAACCAGGACATAAAGATATAAAGTCACGAGCTCCATCCGAGCAGTGTGTCTTCTCCTCACTTTGTTCAATCATGTTCAGTACATTTCACATAGGACGACACCAAACTTCATTTTTTCTCCCAGGTCTGTAGCCTGTAGTCGACATCTTTGTTTTATAATACTATATAATATTAATATAGTTTTACTATACAGCCCTTCTTCTGTCTACTGCAGCTGCTTGTTATTGATATAATTAACTGACCACATGTTGGACTTTTCTTTGTCAAATTCACATCTCCGCTCTGTTTTTACTAAAATAACCTAGTTCTGTAGTCGGATTTCAAGACTTCAAAAATTCAAAAAAACTTTATTAATCCCAGAGGGAAATTATTTTGGCATGTTACAGTACGTACAGGCACCAACATGAACCGTGGTTTAGTTTGTTTATCGGTTTCTGATTCATACAACTAAACTACAGTGTAACACACAAGCTAGGTTATAATCAAATATCAAATTTTAGTTATAAATATTAATCTCAGAGTCATTAAAATAATCAAATGTAATATCCAGTTAAAATTCAGAGAGAAATATGATTCAGCTCATGCTTTGGGAACATTAAGTAAACAGTGTATGAAGTAAATATAATGTTTGTGCTGGTTGTTTAAACATCACCGCTGCTCCACTGTCTCTAGGTTTAATAGAAATTACTGTGAGTTACTGTTTCATTAAAGCTTCTTCATTTTTTGCATCCAAACTCAGAAACTCTACGGTGTGTTTGATTTGTGTCACCTGACGCGCTGCACCTCCCACAGCCAGCTCTCTGGAAAGTAGCTCCGCACCAGAGACGGAGTCTGGTCAAAGTCCACGCCCAGCTCTGGAGACACAAACACTACATTCAGAATATTCATATTTCTACATTTTCTTCTTTGTCTCTACATCCATGGGCTCACTGCAAACTGGAGCAGGTCACAGAGAATTCAGCTAATTTTAATGGGACAATAATACTTAGTTGAAACAAATACAGGCTAATGACTGGGCTTAAATAGAACAGCAGCACAGCTCTGTAACCGACACTAACACACCACATTTAATGAGTTTCTACAGGCTTGTCCCCTTTCTTTGTGCTGGCTCCCAATCAGGTCTTCATGTTTCCATCTGTCACATAAGCAGAACATTTTTAACTTACTCCATTTCCACTAAAAAGCTCCTTAATTTAAACATTTTGTTGACTCGTACTGGTAACAACAGGAGACTCTTTATCTGTCTTTATGTAGAATTCCTGTTCTGTAATATCAGTTAACAGTCAGTTTGTGCCTGGGTCTGATGCGATGAGTCCACACTGACCGTGGCGTCCCAGGATGAGGGTCTGGTCCAGGTCCAGGTGTTGCTGGATGAACTCACAGCAGGCTTGAAACACGTCTCTGCAGCGCGGGAGGCTCTTGAACTTCTGCTGTGCAAACTGTTGGCAGGTCACGCTCTTTGGGATGTACCTCATTCCTTGCTCACAGCAGGTCTTCAGACGACCGTAACTCTCCGCTGTTCACAGACAGAAACAGAAAAATAAGGTATGAGTTCCCCTCCAACACCTCTACTTCCTCTCCCAAAATGCTCTATTCGCTCTGAAGTCCACAACCATCTCCTTGGTCTTAAGTCACATTTAAGGTCATTTGATTAGTCCCACACACACAAACCAGTCCACCGGGCCTCTGGTCAAATCTGAACAAAGATAAAGGTGTGATAAAGAGTGAAAATAAAGCTGAACAGAACATTTTCATCCATGGTACAGGCTTCACCTGCAGATATAAAACATGTAGACAGAGATATACTGTAGGTGAACGTTAACAGGACAGGAGGTGTTTTACCTTTCTTTATCTTCTCTTCTTCAGTCAGAGCTCGCTTTGAACGCACCACTGCTGTACACGCCTCACCTGCACACAGACATGGTTATTAAACCACTTAGAGCACACAGGTCATCTCATCCGTCATTAGCACCACCCACTAGGTGACAATTCACTTAAACACTGATATACTGGTGGTTGATGGGTAGGCGTTGGCGTTGGTGAAGAAGGTGAGGCCGGCCAATCGGAAGACGTCCGCGCTGTCTTTGCCGCCGCCTCCGCCGCAGCCCTGGTCGCTCTGCTCGATGTGTCGCAGAACCTGCAGGACACCGTACATCCTGTTATTGCTACTAGCTAGTTTGCAGTTTACAGCACAAAGGTGAAATAAATCCGCAACTATTTTCTCCTTTTAAAAAGGTTAATTTCTCTCCTGTGAAGCTCCAACATTAGTTTTTATTTCTAACTAAAGGTTCAGTTTGTGAATGTTGATTTCTCTCAGTACATGTTCAGAAATTGAATCCGTTCATGAATTAAACTGTACAATTTCTGCAGAAACTTTTTTTCTGAGACACGTGAACAAATCTGGACTCAAACATTCACGTTATCAACAGCATCAAGTTCAGTAGTGTTTAAAACACTAAACTCAGAAACACAGAGAAATCACTTTCATAGTAAAGTACTGTTACTTTGAGACTTTAGAGCCTGGTTAGTACAACAACCTCAATAAATGAAGTGATACTACTACTTTTTCTAGAACACAGATACACTTTTAGTTGAGCACTTTACAGTTAATGTACTTCTGCCACTTTTTTCATCTAACAGAGAAAATAAAGTAAAAATAAACAAATGTTCTTTGAGGTTAAACGCAATGGTTTCACTGTTACCGTGGTAACGGGGTCTCTGTAGTTGGGTCGTAGGACGTAGAGAGCCGAGTCTACAGCAGACAGAGCCACCAGACCCTCCTGATTGTTACTGACGTCCAGCATGAGGTTTTCCTTCGGCCTGTAGTCCTTCTTACGAAGTGAAAGCTTAGTCTGTGTCACACACACACACACACACACCGTTAACAACTTTAATAGTACTGCTAGACTAACTACATATTTGTACTGAGGGTGGGAACTCTGCTCTGATGGTGGCGTTAGATAATAAGCCAGGAGCTCACAGAAACACTATCAATCATCCTCTGGGGAGCAGGAATAGTCAGTCTAATCATGAAAAGAAGTTAACCAACCATATCAGCTGCTTTCAGTCCAGTTCTGTAGCTACTGGTGGATTAAATCTGTTCTCTCAGGCCAGAGATGCCAAAAACAGGACAATCCTCACATGAAACAGAGTCAGAGCCAGACTCACAGCTGCAGTTTTACAGATTTGGTTACAGAGTGAAATAAGCAAGTTGTGTCTTGCTATACCTGCAATCCATTGACACACTTGGCTTTGACGTCAAGCCAGACGGAGTCGGCCACCAGCTCGGACGTCCCCTCTCCGTACAGGATGTAGTAGACCAGCAATCTGACGGACGGGACCATGGAGCTCGTCACCTCGAAGCTCAGAGTCTGTTTGTTATCAGCAGTGGAGAGAAACTTCTGACTGCCGAAATGCACCACCTTCCCTTTAGAGATCACCTGAGGGAACCACGCAGTGATGTCACCAGTCTGTCATACAAGTCTGGACACAGGACAAACCCTGAGTATGTTTGTCATCAGTCTCGTGTTCTCACCAGGTAGCTGAGGGCATGGATAGGCACGTAGGAGGGAGTTGCCGAGTACACTTTGATGTTGGAGTAGCGCCCCACCTCCAGTCCACGTCCGGGCAGCGGGGGGTCGATGTAAAGGTAACGCTGGTTTGGAGAGTGGTAAGCCACCGCCTCCAGAGTCAGACTGGCCTGACTGGGTGCTGGCAGGGCGGAGTCCACCGTCTCAAACTGCATCAACAACAAGTTAAAAACATGTCAGCGACAGACATAATGAGAATGTACTGAATGTGACGGCAGCAGAGACACCAATAAACCAGAAAAGTCTCCCCCTCCACACCTTCAGCACTGCCCTGACTCCATCTCTTGGTGTGTTGCAGATGAAGACAGCGATGCCGTCTGATTGGCTACTGGCTCTGTCGGTACAGGACATCAGCACGCCCTCTCTTCCCTGTCTGAACAGCTGTTGCTCCACCAGACGAACCTGAACCCGGTTCAGTGGTTTGTCCCTGTGGTCCCTCACCAGCACCTGAACAAAAACAGACAGATTAACGAGCATGTGACACCAACAGTGTTTGTTCTTGAAGACGTTAAGTGTGAGTAAAGTGTGAGTCTACCTGGATGTTGTAGGGGAGACCAGGTTTGATGAAGGGAGGTGTGGACACCAGATTCAGACTGTACGGTGATTTAACAAACTTCACTGCAGCAAACTCTGCCTCTTGAGTGATACCACCTGGCAGACAGAGTAAGTAAGAGTAGTTGTTGCTTTGTCTCAGCTGTTTATTTTCTGCTGCTATAAGTCAAATACACTGTGACTCAACTATGGTCATTAATAATAAAGTGCGCCTCCTAGTGTCCGGTGTGGAAAACATCTCAATCAGCAGCTGCAGGGAGGGGGCTGCCTTGCTTGTTTGTTTGGCTCAGTTCAGCCTTTTGGACCATTGATTCGTACCTTTGGAATACAGTATGTTTGTTCTGGTACAGAATGATTGAACTTTCTATAACCTGCTGTGTAAAAGGAGGATTTTTCATGTCCACTTAAAAAACATGTAACAACAAACAAACTCCACATGTGACTCCGAATGGATTTATGTCATTCATTGAGACGGATGCGCTGACAAAAACTAACCAGGTGGCTAAAACTGAAATCAAAGCTAAATTCATTAGAGCTTAGTGTTTAATTAATGAATGAATTTATGTCTCACTTCTCTGCACATATCGCCTGTCGTCATCGTTCAGTGTCAGCTCCTCACAGCCAGTAAAAATAAATGTGCTGGACATTTCTGGAGACGTTTCTATTCAGCACAAACTGGAAGGAACATATCGTAACCAGCTCGTTCTAAGAGGCACGAATTACATTTTCATTGTCGTTTTGTGGCTCAAATTAAAACTACTACTACTACTACTACTACTACTACAACTATTAACACCAACAGCATCAGACCTGATTTAGAGATCAGGGCCAGCGTCGTAACCTCAGCCAAAAGGAGCCAAAACCTTAAATGTCAGGTTGAGTGTGAGATATAGTTACTGAGTATGTACCCGTTTCCTCCTGCAGTAGTGCAGCGATATACAGATACTTCCCCACCAGACTGCTGAGGTCTTTTGGTCCGTTGTGTCTGGACAGAACCTTCTCCATGTTGACAGTCACGTCCACCTCACCTTCTGAGGACAACTGCAGAAAACATCAGACAATGAAAACACTGAAACTGACGTAGAACTATATTATTTTGTTGTCCAATATTTATCTTTTGAGTTTAAATGTACATAAAGCAAAACTCAACTTTAACACAAACATTTTACACATGAATCCACGTTCTCAAGTCAGCAGGACATTGTATAGTTTAGAAACAAAGTTTATGCATCATAGTTTTATAATCGAGACAGTTTCTAAATAACTTCAAGAAAAAGATTTCTGTGCTGACATTTACAGCCGACAGTCTAACTATTACCAGGTCATAAATATCTGTCCCAGTGAACAAATAAAATCATTTGCTATTTTCTTCTTTGCCATTTTAGCCATTACTGTCAATGAAACTTAATTCAATTCAACTTTATTTGTACAGCACCAAATCACAATATAAGTCATCTCAAAGCACTTCACACTGTTTAAGGTTTAAGACCTTACAGAACATAATAGACAACCCAACAGTCCCACTGAGCAGCACCAGGAGACAGTGGAGAGGAAAATCTCACTTTAACTTAACACTTGTTTCAAATTCAAATACACCACTTGAAATAACTAGAAATGTTTGAATATGTGTATCATTAACAGTGACTGTGAAGAAGTGAAAACAGTGTTAAACTGCAGAGAAACTGTCCAGTGCTGTGGAAACGTGCACTGCAACAAACCATTCACACAGGTATACAGCTGAGTTTATTTGGCCTTCTAGCAAGATATAAAGAAAGAACAAGACAATGTGTGCTGCAGGGCTCTGTTCTCCACCACCTTCTCCATCATCCACAACACAACGTTTCCTTCCATTGCTATGCTGAGCAGCTCTTCATCTACTATGTCGTCACATATTTCTGCCTGTGTTATGTCCTGTACAGTTACTGTTACACAGTGTTCACGTGTCTTACTCTCTCTCTGGTGACAGAGCTGGGGATGATAACTGGAGGATTCTTCCCGCTAACGTAGCCGTAACGCAGGAACAACTCAGCATCAACCACAGGGGCCCCGTGGAGATACCTGAGACAGGTAGACACACATTTAGTCTAACACACAGCTGAACATGGCATTTAAACTGCAACTGTGCAGCTGACAGGCTCCAAACTGCAGGACGTCCTGACAGCTGTATTCTGCAAACAAGCAGAAATACTTATTACTCACAGTTCCTAGAACATAGTTATTTATACAGTGCGGCGAGTCACAGTTAAGTCCAATTAGGCATCAGATGATTTTTACTTACTGTACACACAAATGTAAGAATGAAGACCTTAAAAATAGGCTCCATCATTTTACAAACTTCATACAAACTACTGAAACTGTACATTAAGAGTATGTACTACATATTATACACTGCATGCTGTCAAATTTGAATTATTGTTTTTGTGCTCTAGATGCCTGGAAGATTTATACATGATGTGACTTGTTGACAGGCTGGTGCTGCAGTTTGAGATCATTTAACCCTGTGTGAACATGCTGACTGTTACCTGGCAGTGATTTTGAAGTTGAATCTGTTGAATTGTTTGTAGCTGATGTAGCTTGATTCTGGTTCCATAAGGATGGAGAAACTGGGAAGAACTAATAAAGGATAAAAACAGTTTTAATCATTTACATTTTATCATTTTGCAGTAGTTTGGTATAACAATGTACCATATTCTTTAACTTCAAAGTCTGTTCTTGCTACTGTGGTAAAATCGTCTGTGTAGGAGGCTTCAATCGACCAAATCCCCAACCTGGAATGACATTACAAACAATGTTTACAACATTATTTACATTAGACATTTGGAAATTGTCTTAATAATGTCACAGACAGCCGACAGTCAGATTTAGTAAAATACAAATAGCCTGGAATCACTTTAAAAACATTAAAGACAGCCTGGAATGGTTTTAATAATGTCAGACAGCCCAGCAGTAACACTAAGGTCATGAAATCACTAGAATAACATTACAAATGGCCTGAAATCACAACACTGCAGACAACTTGGTATCACATATAAACTGGCTATCAAATAACCTTTTAAAATATTATAGACAACTCGTTATCAACATCCTTGAATAATCATAGCATCAGATCACCTTAATAAAATAAACACTGCCTGTAATAACAATTTTAAACTTTACAACTGCCTGGATTTACCCTAATAATCAACAGCATTACCTCTAAAATAATACAGACAGCCTGGAATCATATGAATGACATTACAAACAGTGTGAAATAACATTAATGACATTATCTCAGAACTGAACCATCTGAAGTTTCCTGAATGATCATACAGAGCCTGCAGCAGCCTTCAGTCACACTTATAAAGTTTTTAAAGCTCTTACTTTGGCTTGATCGGGATCTTGAAGGGGTTCTGCATTGATGGGATTCCATTATTAACATCAATCATCTCCACAATGTCCACTGTTGTCTGATCTGGGTCCTGGTGGGGACAAAATTACTGAGATGAGATTTGAAAACTAACTTGCTGTAACACGAGGCTGTGCCCTGCTGGTCCTGGAGATCTATACTCACCTTGAAGGTCAGGAAGACGCTGCGATTGGCTGGCCTCAGCTCTTGGTTCAGAGAGAACGCCCTCACTTTGACTGGAGAAAAAAAAACACAAGAACCATAGAGCACATAACAAAATAAAATATGTAGCTGACTTTATGGGTTGATTGATATTATCTGAGCAGCTGAATTCATGAGACAACGTGGATCAGAACAAAGACCACACGATTTCATGAGCTGATAAGGACTAACTGAATGGGGACAACTCGAACCAGGATTTGTTCAGAACAATGAGGACCACCTGGATGAAGGAGCACCAGCCTCTGAAAGCTGGCGTCAGTTTTAAAACCAAGCCACTACATAAATCCACCACCCAATGTTATAAAGACGAAGACGCCATGATTTAATGAGTTGAAAAAGACCATATGATTGAGGACCACTTGTCCTAAACCTTAGAGGTCCACAGATGTGTCGTGATGTATTCAGTTAGGATGTGAACTCTCTGATGGAGGTGAAGCCTGAACACAAACTCACCGCTCTGATGAGGGGTGTACAGCGGTTTGTCGGTCTGGATGAACAGGAAGCCGTTGGAGCGGCTGACGGGAACAGACAGGTGCTGGTTGATCTCTGCTGATTGGACATGGAGGATCACATGACTTACACTCTTGTCCAGCTGATGTGGGAACAACTGGAGAACATAACACAGAAAAACATGAATACCATCTTTAAAATCTTATGTGAGGATAAAACGTGATCAATTATAGCTGTGTGTCTTGCCGTGTGTCATGTCTGACCCGGACTTTGGCGGCAGCCTGGTAGGTGTTCTGGTTGTTGAGGGTCACGACTTCTCGAGCCAGAACCTTGTGATCCGGAGCCATGGAAGTCTTCAAGAACACGTAGACCGTCACCTCCTCCGAAAAACCAAACAACTGCAGCAACACCGTCTCCGCTGCGTCCAACGTCAGCGAGAGAGGAGCTGTAATCAAATACCTGAGGGAGACGTAACACCTTTAATGTGACTGATATAAGCTACGTTAAAGTGAAGTCAGGGAGGAGGAAAACAGATTTCTCTGGGCATCAATCTAACTGAGCTACTGACAAAAACATTGTTGATAACATTAATGTTTGAGTCCAGATTTATCTCAGAAATAAAGTTTCTGCAGAAATTGAACATGTTCAGTTTAATTCATGAAAAGATTCAAGGAGAGAAAAACGTCAACAACCTGATTTCTGAACATTTACTGTGAAAAATCATCAACATTCACAAACTGAGAACTTAAGTTAGAAATAAAAACAAATGTTGGAACTTCACAGCAGGGAAATTTAACTTTTTAAAACTAATTTAACATTTGTTCTGTAGTAATGAATAAAGACAAAGGAGAAAGAGCAGTGTTACTAGAGACTTAATGTGGAACAAAAACTGCAGCTGAACCATGACAGGACGAAAAATTACAATAAAAGGGGAAAAGTAAGATAAAATGTAAATACTCAATTAAAGTACAAGTTCCTCATAATTGTAAATACTTCAGTATATGTACGTCTTACTTACCAACACTTGATAATGAATAATCCACAAAGACATTTTTACTAACATTATTCAGTAATTAAAAGCATAAAAAAAAATGTATTTTTAATGTTACGACGATCTAAGCGCCACTAGTTTCCCGCGCAGCAGCCTTCACCGTGGCGGTTACCGTCAAACAAGATGGCGGACGGTGTTCTGCTCATTTATCGACATCGTGTCCTAATCTATCGAAAAACTGCGCTACCGTGATTTTAGGCGCTAATAATAATTTGCTAGGTAAATAAAAACGGAAAAGCGAAAGAAATATAGGGTATGTAAGAAATTGATAGTCCAAAATGCTTGTCATTCCAATGTTAAAACTGCAAGTAGCACATCTCGATGGACTATAAAACCTTATATAAATCAGTTTGTCCTACCTTTATAGATGACAGGGATACCTCATGTCGACAAACTAATACATCCTCAGATCCTACTGGACTAAACCGGTTAGCTTGCCAACCCCTAGCTGGAAAAGTTAACTTCGGTTAATTGTTCTTTCTAATGGGATTATTGGTCGCTTGTCCATGTCGTTAACTACCAGAGAACAAACTCGACATCTTGCTGCCACTAATACTGACTGTAGAAAACTGTATAGTAAAATATAACCAAGAGGTTAAACCGTTAAAGGCTTGTTAACTGGATGTTAAGAGTCCAACATGGCTGCGGTCGCCATGTTTGCCTCGTTACCTTTAACCACTGAGCAAAGGTTTGAGGACAGACACGGAACTTTCAGGGTTTTAAAATCCGACACGGCGAGAACTAACTAACTAACTACCCGAGCTGGTTTGTGCTTGTAGCTCGACTAACTTTACAGTACACATCAGAATTTCGTGTGTTTTTGTTTTGTTGTGACCATTATGTCATGATCTATATGACCAAAGTTGTAGCAGTTAATTATGAAGCAAATACCTTGTATAACAAATGGCAAAATGAACTCGTGGTGAAATTTCAGAGACAGCCAGATTTAAATTGAAATAACCCGTCAGACTTTTTTGTGTTAGTTCCAGTGAACGGACTATTGGGGAAGCATTCCCTGCTAAGTCCCAACCAGTGTTGCCAACTCCTCAGTAAGGAAAATCGCTATTGGCGGTCCTAAAAGTCTCTAGAAGTCGCTAAATGACGCCATCGCCTAATGTGCATAATTTACAATGTGTATGTAATTGTAATAGAAGCTGTGAGAAAATAACAAGAGGAAGGGAGCGAGGAATAGTGAGTACACCCTAAAGGTGTTTACAACCACAAATGAACTTTATTCAGTCGTTTCTTTTTTTTTATGTCACAATTCAAACTCTCCTCCTTTATCCGGGCTTGGAGCCAGCAAAAGTAACCCAAAAGAGACACTCTGGCGAAGTTTATCATTTATTTATTAGTTAAATAATTTATTTTTTGTGTAGTTTTCTTATGTCTGGTTTGGTTTTTAACCTTGTGATCCGCTTAGGAGTCTACCGTCAGCGGCGGCTTTGCGCATGCGCGATTCACTTGCAGTCTAGACGCTCAGGGGTGAATATCTCCTGCTCTGACAGCAGCTGGGAGGGACTGCTGCGCGAGGACTGTCCGCCTGTGAGTGCTTTGTGACGGGGGAGGTGCCCTCGGTAGCACCCGCTGCTCGTTGAGAACTGTAGATAGCAATATCTGCTCTGACGACTCCAAAAGTCGCCAACAATACCAGAAAAAGTCACTAGAACTGTCGCTAGTCGCTTTTTTGAAAATAAGTCGCTAGAGGGGTCTGAAAAGTCACTAAATATAGTTCGCTAAGTTGGCAACACTGCCCGTCAATAGAGGGCGCTGTGGCGCCGCCCACCTGTCTCACATGAAGAAGAAGATTGGAATCAGAAAATAATTTTACAAAAACAGTAAGTTTAAAAAAACAACTATACATTATACAGTCCGTGGGCATCGTGTATTATCTGCATTAAAGTGTAGTTTAAAAATGTTCTCGGCCGTTTACGGCGAGTCAAGGGTCAAGTGACGTATTTCCTGTTCCTCTGGGGTGCAAAAGTCTTCCCCATAGAGTCACCTTATAAGCGGTGCATGCAAGTCTTTCACAGTGATATCAATTCACACTTACTTTATCTTATTAATATGATATATAAGTGTCTTCTTTTTTGAATGTCTCTTTTGTTTTTATTAATTTAACCTATCTTGCTCCTTTTTGCTTTTGTAATACTCCTACTTGTGTTTTTTGTTTTATGTTGCTTTTGTGTATGATGTCTGTTAAACTTTTGTTGTGATTTGGTGCTACAGAAATAAACTGCTGTCCCTCACTGATCTAATAAATTCACCAGGACAGAGGTGAAGACGTGCAGACCACAACTCTGCACCGTAAACATTTAAACAAGCATGAAAGCGTGGAGCAGAGGACATGAACGTTACCGTTTGCACTTAAATATTCTGATAATGGACCAAATGACAGAAAAACACCATTGTTATATCACCAGGTACCACAGGGCTTCATGTAGCAGCTTCACTTTGTTGTTTTGTCACTAATACTCAGTAGCTGATGTAATACATTAAAAAAAGTTGACTTACGTTCTGGACTCAGCCTCCGTCCTCCAGCAGAGCCAACACACACACACGAGGAGGACATACACCTTCATCGTGAAGGTGAGGAGAAAACACAGTGAGCTCTGCAGAGGCACTGACTGAGAAAACTGACCGACAGAGACACAAAGTTCAATTTTATTAGTTATTGATCAACACAGCTATTGACAAAGACCTGCAAGTCATCAGAAAACAGGACTGAGTGGGAACTCCCTCTGTGTGTGTCCCAAAGGTGAGTTTACTCAGCCTGTGTTTTCTGATGTTACCCAACACTGTTGACTCCGAGCTTCCTCATATAAGCTCATCACACACAAAATTTCACATCTGGTTTGTTGTTTTCTTTTCAGCCTGCTGTAAAACACACGTAAAATAAATATTTGAACACTCACACAGGTTTAATGCTCCTGTCTGTGCAGCACCGCAGTGGATTAGAAATCAAACAGATCTTCTTAAAGTGTCAAACACTGGATGATCTGTTTTTTATGCAGTTTAAATGACCAATGTGTGAAATAAGTCTGTGTAGTTTGAGACCCACAGATATCCACAGGTGCTCTGCGAAGAGTTGACAAGCAAGTATTAAAGCTGACAGTTTAATTTGTGATTATGTTCATTTGTCCAAATACTTTTGAGCTCATAACGTTGAGGGTTTGTGAATAAAAGTTGCTGCAACAGTTCTACTATGAACTGTTTGACAGTCTGCGCGTTAAGAACATCTTGATAGAGTCACATTGAAGGTGTAAATGTTGTAGCGTCCTCTAGAGGCTGCAGTGATCATCACAGTCTTGAACTATGGACTGAAGGCACATAATGGTTCATCTGTTCTTTCAGGGCTAAATGTGACGTTTGTACTGCAGGTGGCGCTAGAGGAGAGATCATAGAGCCACTAAAATCTGAAGTCCTAAGTCCTCTTAGATACACAGGAGCTGCGTCAGAATGTCTGACACAGGTACAGTACATGTCTACAGTTCACATTAGTTATATGTGTGTATTGTGTACTAACTGAATGTGTCAGTAGTTGAGGAAAACCTACATCTGAGCAGAAAGTAGTACAACATTAAAATATGTAAAAACTGAACTTCAGGACAGTAATATAGTTATTTTATGCGATCTGCATTTATCTACACAACAGACTGACAAACAGAGAATAGAGGGTGAAGTAATACTTTATTAGTTTACTGTAGTCTCAAATACAACGTCCTTTATAGAAGTCAACATACTTCATATACTGATACATATGGTTCATACATATACGGAGATAAAGTGACAGTTCATGATATTCTGGGCATAAAGCAACATCTCATGTTTAAATTCTTTTCTTCTGAAGCTTATTTACACGACAGGAAGAGAAAACACAGCTGAGCTCACTCCTCATCATCCTCATCATTAAACAAATCATGTAGAAACATCTACCATGATTAGAAACAGATTCTAATTTTTTCTGCCTGAGACCCAATTTGGGCGTCAGCTCAGACGTGAACCAGTAATATTATTAACAACAGGTTTAATACTTGATGAGCGGCTTTAAAGGAATCTGCTGAGGAGATTTACTGACTGGTCTGGAAAGCTGAGATTTGTCTGTTGGCCTGACATAATAACAGGAATGGAGACGCTTGTTGTCAGGCTGCTGAATGTGATGGATCCTGTTGTTTGCAGTAAAACTACACGTTACTACACTTCTGTGTCTCAGCAGTTTGCTTGTTTGGCTTAAAGTGTAATTACAGCTGTGAACGACTCTGTGCCCCTCAGGGTGATGAGGTTTGTGTTCATTTTTTTTCATCTCACAGAACACGTTTCATTCCCTCCAAACATTAGTCTGATCTTCAGCTGGTTCCAGCTGTGTGGGTTCTGCTCTGTGGATCAGTCTGCAGACGGAGGTTTCAGTCCACTGTAAACTCTAAGCTCTTAGAAAACTTTATGCATCTTAACGGCTACTTCTCCACATTTGGCTTATTCAAACCTCTGCTCCACACAGTGCTTGCTGAAGTCTAGCGTGCCATCAGCTTTCGCTCAGCACCGTGCTAACTGTCAGCAATAAGCAGACAAACATGTCAAGTGAGCAGCAGAAACTCAGTGATTCCTCTGAAGGAGCGTCAGCACTCGGACTGTTGCGTCTCTTAGTTTTCACACAGTGTGAGCATTAGTATACAAACCAAAGCACGACACAGTAATGTGACAGATACAGTACAGGGTTTATAGTGACATGAACAGCTGGAGTCACAGACTAACACTGTCTCATCATGCAACTGTTATATGAATTATTATTTCTAACAAGGTGAAAACACTGAAACAAGAACAACTTTAACCTGTGTCTGTGTGTGTGTCCAGTTGACCTGGTTGTTTTCTTTGTAAATCATTACCCAGGTAGCCAAAGGTCCAACAGTGATCTGTGATCTGCACGTGGTGCCAGGGACGGGGAAACGAAACCTTCTGAAGAAACAACAAAATGTTTGGACAGATGTTTGGGAACATCTGCTGGTCAGAATAAAGAATAAGAACATAAATGCTGTGATCCTGCAGTAAATCATGAACAGTGGCTGCTATTCTGAAACCACAACATGTTGATATAACTGATAGAAAACTTCTGCTTTGAAAGATTAGTGCTATGTGTGTTTGTAATGTAACATCACTACAAAAAAAAAAACTGGTTCTGGACCCTGAACAATCCAAACTTCTCGTTTAAAATCTGGTTTATGCTGGGTATCATATTTTCTCTCAGTATCTTTCTGGTTTATGCACAGATGGATCTGCAGGTGTTGTGGACCTGAGGTCTCTGAGAGCCTGTCAGACCCTGATCCTGGCTACCTGGGTAACTAGGACTTGTTCCTCCATGATGGAGCCTCTGGTCTGGGAGCAGGTTCTCGTCTTACTTTGAGCTTCGTCTTTGTGTGTGTCTGTCCACCCCCCCATCACAGCACCATGGTGGGTATGTGATGAACCAGTGATGCCGGGTGGGGCACAGCGGTCAGCTGTGGAGGGTGAGGAGGTTGAGGTGAGTGCACACCTCCTCCCCCTCCTCCTCCCACCACCACAACACCTCCTCCCGCGGCCACGGAGTCTCCGTTGGGCCGGTGCCTGGCGCTCTTCTGGTGCGCCCTCAGGCCTGCCAGCTGCGAGTACGCCGACTGGCAGACATGGCACTTGTACGGGCGCTCGCCGGTGTGCAGCCGGACGTGGTTCCTCAGCGTGGACGACTGGCTGAAGCGCCGGTTGCAGAAGCGGCAGACAAACGGTTTGTCCAGAGTGTGGATGCGCATGTGGGAGCGCAGGTTGCTGCGGGAGTTGAAGCCGCGGTGGCAGATGACGCAACGCATGCGGCCCAGACTAGTGGAGGAAGAGGAGGAGGAGGAGCAGGAGGAGGAGGAGGAGGAAGAGGAGCCTTCACACGTGTGGAACTCATCTGTCAGGTGGAGGAGAAACGTTTCAGACAACACTGATCTTCACTGCATCATTTAATGTTTAACTGGTTTTAAACTCTGTTGAATTAAATCAAAGTTCTTGTTTTTTCTGAGTGACTTGACTGTAAAGATCCATGAGCCCACAGTGACCTCTTCACTGTGTCTGTATTAAAGTATTAAAACCATCAAGTGATTCAAAGGAAAAGCAGCAAATCATCAGACCGGAGAAACTGTAACTGGGAAATATTTAACTGGGGAATATATTGTTACCACAGTGATTAGTTTCTTCGTATAAGAGTCTACTGAGTATTTGAGATTGTCCTGTATTTACTGTTGGGCTGATTAATTTATAACAAATACTTTTTAAACTAACAGAAAAACTCCAAATTATTAATATTGATGTCTATGAAAATATTAATTTGCTAAATAACTGAAGCTCAGATAAATGTAATGGAATAAAAGTACTATATTTCCCTCTCAGTTTGTAGAGTGGAGTAGAAGTAGAAAGTGGTTTGAAAAGAAAATACAAACGAAACTACACGTGAACTGTAACCACAGATTTGGTCCAGTTTCAGGACTGTGAAAGAATTCCCTGATCACTAATCAATAATCTTTACCGTTCTTGCTCTTCTTGCTCTGTTCATCGTCTCCTCCAGGAATTCCAGGGATTCCCAGGAAGGTGTTCTGGGAGTTTCCGTACCAGACCAACAGCTCCTGGTCCGGAGGAATCGTCTAAAGGGAAAACATGGAGGCAAATCGTCTATTAAATCTACTGCAGGTTTGTCTTAAACCTCATCTGATAATAAAATATTAGACTGAAAACCTCAAATGTTTCATTAGTATTTATCTGAATCTGAGCCGAGTTTGTTCTTTGTTATTTATTTCTGCTTAAGTAAAATTAAAAATAAAATAAAAGAACTGGCTTTAAAGATAAATGTGACTGACATACACATCAGAATCAGAATCATCATACATATTATATGTGTATATAATGTAATATATACATATTGATTAGAGTGATTATATAGTAGTAAGATCATTTAGTTTGGTGAGCTCATGAGGAGAGGTCACTGGACCAGAAAGGAAGAAAAACAAGGCCACAATAATGTATATTCAGTTTTAGCACCTCAATCGTTGTTGTGATTTTTTATTAACAGATTAAAATGAAATAATCTGTGACAATTTGTCACAACTAGACATTGTTTTATCATTTTTACATGCCACAGATTTAAATATGTATATGTATATGTATTTTATCATGTGATTTATGTCAAATAGTACACTGTTTAAATGTTAGAATCTGAAAGTGAAAAGTAGCAGCTAGAACTGTCAGACAAATGCAGTGCAGTAAAAGTCTGAAATGGGTTTTTATTCATTTAAGATTTAAACTGACAGATATTTGAGTTCTGCAGGTTCCTGAATGTTCTTATGGATGAAACATTTGAGTGACAGGGTGAACATGTCATGTCTCTGCAGACACAGACGATACGTTCACTGACCTCCACGGCCCTGTAGAAGATGCTGCTGCCGATCTGAACCACCTCCAGGTTCTGCTCCTGCTCGTTCCTCGCACACTTGATGTACGTCATCCAGCTCCTCTGGTCCTCCTGACTGGCATCAATGAAGTACCTGACAGTCCCGTCCTCGTTAAACACCTGTGGAGGACAGAGGAGAAACATGTCACACCTGACAACCTTTAGTTTGACTAGTTAGTTATTTAAACAGGTGATAAACAGTGTCCAGGTACTACCTGCCAATTAAACAACACATATACTGTGGGTTTTGACATTATAAACTGCCTGTATCTTTCTAGCTAGTTTGAATACGTTATCTATGACCAGGAATAGTCAATTAATATTAACTTAATCATTGAGTTTTCATGTATCAGTTATTGCCATCCTGTTTATTAATTATTATTATACTAGTTGCTAACTGTCTAGCTGACAGTGAACCAGTCTACATTAGCTAAATGTTAAAACGCACTAACCTGCACCAAAACGTGCTAAACAAAGAAAGTTTGACTGATAATTACTTTAGTTACCAAACAATGAATCAGCAATTTAGCTCATTAGCTAACAGTTAGCTGGTGAGGTTGCATTTGTGTCGTTAGCTGGTTATATGTTTGGTTAGCTTGCAAGCTAAAAGTCAGTTCATTAGTAAGTTAAATTAGTCAGCTAGCTGGTTGGTCTGTTAATGATCACTAGTAGCCAGTTAGCCAGTTGGCTAATTTCTTGCTATAGTTAGCTAGAATTGGGTAGCTAGTGGGATGGTTAGCATGTAATGACTCGACGAGTAGCTAGGTAGTTAGCTAGCTAGCCCACCGAGCTGTGAGTGAGTAAGGAGTTAGTTAGTTAGTTAGTTATCAGTTAGTCAGTTTACTGTGTTAGTGATGGACGCGGTGACCAGACATTCATTCAAATGTCAGGTTAAGTTAGTTTGGTATTTTATTGGTAAAGAATAAGATGGTGATGAACCACGTGTCATAAAGAACTAGTATAAATGTAAAGTGCAGTAAACTCAGATCACCTCCCACATGAGGTTGTTGTTCTTGTACAGGTCGATATGTTCAGGTGAGATGAGGCGTCCGGTGAACGGTCCCATCTCTGTTCCTGCTTTAATCCAGGTTTTAGAGAAGATTCCCAAACCCTCTCCTGAAATTCAGACACAGGAACATTGACATACGTCTGAATTTACAAAGAAATGACTGTGTGACTGTAAATGGACGTTCTTCAGGTGATGTTTTCACATTTTAAAAAATGACATGAGAAACTGTACCTGAGTGTGACACAGTCTATAAAACCATTCAAAATAATCAGACAATAATGTAAAATCTGGTTATTCGTGAGTTTAAATTAGTGAGTTGAGCTGATCAACAGAGAAATGTCAGAATGAGCCGTTACTGAGAGAGGACAATATATTTCTGTTTTATTTTAACAGTTCATTAGATTTAATTAGAAAATGGACCCTGGCATTAACTTTTAACTAACAAACACATATTAACTCAAAGGCTGTGTGTGGTCTGCTCAGTCCATCCATGGTTAAACAGTTGTTAGAGATTTGGTGTCACGACAGGAAAATAAAGAGACAGTTTACCTGGGACTGAACTCTGAGCGATGATCACCTCGCTGGGTAAAACCAAACTGGACAACTTCTGCACCTCTGCACACAAACACAATCAACACCTTTTATACAAGCTTGACTTTGCTGTCTTTAGAAATATTTAAAATCAGAAAATGGAACTTAAAGTACTGAACTTTAAATTGTATTTTTTACTGATTTCACAGAGTCAATATGAGATTCTGCAGCAGTGAAGTTTTATTTTACAGAACATGTTTCTTGATCTTGAAAAAATGAATTCATAATTCATAAATCGTACAAACAGCATGAACCTGAGCTGGAATAAAAAAAACCTTGGCAAAGAGAATAAAGGAGGTTAAATACTCTTTTTTGCTCCTTCAATAGCTGCTTTATGTTCCTCCTGCTGAGAGGAGAAATCTACATTCATGAGCGTTTTTACAGAGGAAATTTATGTCCGAGGGTTTCTGCTCAGTGTAAAGAGAGAAAACAGGAGACAAGTCACAGAATCAATGTGGAAAAATACAAAACTTTAAATGAAACAAAAGAAATTAAACTCGAAACAGAACTAGAGAGAAAATCTTTCTTCTCTTTTATGTCACAACGTGTTTCACGCTTTTTTCTGAGCGTGAAACTCGTTGTGACGTAAAGGAGAGAAGAACATAATCCCAAGTTACAAGTAGAAAAGAAGGAAAGAGAAATCTCATAAATGCCATCAGGACAAACGTGAAGCGTGTGGTAAAAAAAAAAGAAAAAGAAAAGAGACAACAGAGCAACAGAAATCAAAACTCATCCGGTAGAAATGAAACGGGAAAATCATGACACCGGGATCAAGATTTTACAGCTTCTGGGAAATTATTCCGAACGAATTTCAACGAAAACAGAAACGAACTTCACCTCAAAATCACAAAATAGTTCAAGAAAAGTGTTTAACAACCAGCAGCTTCTTCACACGGTTACTGATGAGAATAAATGATCATTAATGATCAATAATCAACGGAAGCTGCAGAGGGTTAATTAATGAATTACGGCACAATCATTAGTGCGTATTTATGCATAATGATTTTTTAATCTAGTCTGTAAATGTAAAATAATTCCCCATAAAACATGAATATCCACTCAAATTATCTCCAGCTTCAGATCCAGTAAAGAAATGAATGACAATGCGTTTTAGCCTAGGAACTTATATTTAATTCAGAATTTTTACTCCAATAAAAAAATTAAAAACGTCAATTTAAAAAAGACTCAACATGAAAAATATAAATATAGACGCCGGCTCAGCAGCGTGTTCATGTCTTTACTGTGACGCTGCAAAATATTTCATGATCACATTTTCTCGGGTGTAAAGTTTAAATAAAAATGTATAAAATGGAGCAAATCAAACATTTCAGTGATCATATAATAGAAATGTTTATTGATAACATATTGATTGATAAGATTTTTGTTGGTGACATATAGAGATGAAGTAAAGCAAATTGATACTAAGATCATTGAAGTGAATTATCTGTTAATTGGTTAATTGACTGACCTCCGGAGAAGGACTGCGCCAGCACCTCGGCGGTGAACGCGGTCTTGGGGCTCGCGCTCGGGGCGGTGCGGTCCTCCTGCTGCAGGTGGTGCTGGGGCGGGTGGTGCGGGTGGTGGTGCTGCTCACCCAGCACGTGCCTCCAGCGGCCGTACAGGAAGCTGTGCAGGATGTCCGAGGTGATGATGTCCGCCAGGGAGAGCGGCTGCTGCGGCTTGAAGCCCGGCTTCAGGCCCAGCGAGGACCCGGGGAGCACGGAGCCCATGGCGGGGTGGAGGGAGCCGGGGTACGGGGAGGAGCTGCAGCAAAAGAGCTTCCAGGTGAGCAAGAAGTGAAGAAGGTCTTACTGGAATGGAAAGTCCACTCAGAAGAGAATGAGCTCAGTGGTTCTTGGTAAAAAGTTAAATGTTGAGAGAAGTTCAGAGGAGCTGGAATAAAGCGCAGAGCGCAGACAGAGACTCTATATAGTCTGAATGAGCTGCAACCACCTCCTCCTGCAACTATACGGAGGGAGGTGTGTGTGTGTGTGTGTGTGCTCAGACCAGCAGACCCCCCCGCCCCCCATGTGTTCTCCACACATCTTGACTTTGTGGATGTTTGCGTTAAAGAGGAATCGGACAACATGATCATCAGTTACTAAAGTGAAGACTTTCTGAGGACCGTCACGGTCCTGGTTCAGGATCCTGCAGGTCCGTGATCAGTTTCTGTTCACATCACTGGTTTCAAATATTCCAGCATCGGTCCAGTCAGACTTCATGTGATCCCAGACCAGGACTTTGATATTAAGTCTTGTTTGATGACTTTTTGATGATTTCTCACTAAGTGTTTGCTGATGATTTGCTTGCGTCACAGAAACAACAAAGCAGTTCTAATAAAATGTGATTTATTCTGAAATTAATAATTCTACATTTTCACCAAAACACTGATCTGACTTCATGTCTGACTTGAGGTTCAGGGAATAAAAAAAGCACTTTCTACCTGAGGTCGTCCTCAAAGGACAGAAATCAAGAACATGACTCATTTCTGATTTTTCTCATAAGAATCAAATCACATCTGATGTCGTGATCGTCCTGCTGCACAGAGGAGGAAAACTCTTACTACTTCACATAGACGTTTCATAAAGTGGCTCCTGACTGACTGAGGACCTGCGGGGGCCTCGGAGCTCTGCGTTCAGCTTCATGCTGTCTCAGTCATTTAGATTCAGATGAACAATATTTAAAAAGGTTTTAGTAGAAGAAGCAGCGGAATGTGAGGAGGAGGAGGAGGAGGAGAAGGAGGTGAGTGACAGAGCAGGAAAACAGATTATCAAGACAACAGCTGGGGGGGGGGGGGGGGGGGGGGGGGGGGGGGGGGGGGGGGGGGGGGGGGGGGGGGGGGGGGGGGGGGGGG
>JAUMHL010000030.1:25849476-25864429 GCA_032362345.1 Sandelia bainsii
TTCTGGCCACGTACAACAGCAGCAGCTCTGTGTCGTTATTGCAGAGCCCAGCGGGGGGGACGTGGCCTCACCCGCCCAGTGAGAGAGACATGGAGGGAGTTAAGATAAAGGGGGGCTGGGTGTGTGTGTGTGTGTGTGGGGGGGGTGCAGTATTGGAGTGAAATGGTCCGTGAACTGAAGCCATGTCGTTCGTTTCTGTTTTCTCACTATTGACCCAAATTACAATGAACTGAAACCATTTAAAGGACAATTCCACTTTATTCTAACTCTCCACGTGTTCCTCCTATATTCTCCATCAGTGATAATGACACGACTCGCTGAGAACATGGTGACGTTAGTGAACCAGCACCAGAACCAGCTTCTATTCCTACCATCAGATACAAGGAACAATAACAACGTCTGAACACACCAACATTCAGTCACACTTTAAATCCTCTGATGATGCTTTTGGTTTTCCACTAGAACCTGTAGAACCTCAGTGATGACCACTAGGACTTGTAGACCCTCCTCAGTTACACTAGAACTTCCAAGAACCCCAGTGACACTAAATCCTCCCAAAGAACCTCCTCAATGACGTGTAGAACCTCCAAATTCTCAGACAGAAGGAACTCGACAAACCCCTTCAGTGACATCTTGTACCTCCTAAAAGGACATGTGGAACCCCCTCATTACCACTAAAGGCTAGAACATGCCAAATAACATCTAGAACTGTACTAGACCCCCCTAAAGGACCATTACAACCTTTTAAAAGAGCACTAAAACCACCAGTAGAACTTTTCAGTGCAACTAGAGCTTTCTAAAGGACCTTTAGAACCTCTTCAATGGTAGAACCTTTTAAAGGACCCCTAGAACCTCAA
Source organism: Sandelia bainsii (assembly GCA_032362345.1). Lineage (NCBI taxonomy): Eukaryota > Metazoa > Chordata > Actinopteri > Anabantiformes > Anabantidae > Sandelia > Sandelia bainsii. The sequence continues at coordinate 25,850,334 of JAUMHL010000030.1, forward strand.
AAATGACCTGTAGATCCTCTTCAAAAACCACCTTTAACTCCTAAATGACCCAGACACTCTAGACCTCTACAACCTTCATACATGTGACATGTGAGTCTCCTGAAGAACCACTAAAACCACAAACCACCCATGGGAACCCTTGAACCTCTTCCAAGACCACAGTATCACTGAGCAGAACTGACTGTAGGTACCAACCTGCATTTGATGTTTTTCATTTTCTCTGTCTTTGTGTCAGCTCCTGTTTTTATTTTCTGCTTCTCATTAGAAGAAAAACTAAAGAACAACTTAACAGATTTTTCAGAAAGAAGAAAAATAAAATATTTATCTTTCCAGTAAATAAAAAAGAACCTAAGCTGCCTCCATGTGTGTGTGTGTGTGTGTGTGTGTGTCTGTGTGTGTGTAGCTCTGCAGAGTGGAAAATGATGGCTTGTGAAGAGCCTGTTGTTGAACGTCAACAGGAAACACTAACAGCCTTAAGTGGCCTTAAAGTGGCACCGCAGTGTGTGTCTGTGTGTAATAATGGAGGGGGGGGGTCCCTGTGTGTTTGGCCATATGGGGTTTTTCCCTCTCACACATACATTAATATGAAGTATAAGGAGTGAGTGAGTGAGTGTGTGTGAGTGTGTGTGTGGCGGAGAGAGAGAGAATATACTAGAGTGTATTAGAGTATATATTAGATCCTTTACTGCAGTAAAGTTACTAGTACTACAGTACTGATAAATACTGCACTGAGTCTGTTACTTAAATTTGACATTTAGTAAAATGTCTCCTGTGATCAGATCATTATTACTGGGTGTTAATGTATCATAGAACCTTCTAAATGACCTTTAGAACCAGTCACCACTAGAACTTCTTAAAGGACCTGTAAATTCCCATCAGTGATAATAGAACCTAAGAAAGACCCTAAGAACCTCTTCAGTCATCACTCGAACCCCTGAAGAACCTCTAAATAATCCTCAATGACAGGAGAATCTGTGAAACACATTTGCTCATCATTAGAACCTCCAGTCACCACCAGAACAACCTAAAGACCTTACATTTCTCTTCAATGGGACTAGAACCTCCTAACAGATCTCTAGAACATCTCCAAAGATCACTAGAACAGTTAAAGGACCTCTAGAACATCTTTAAACACGGCTAGAAATATATTTATACATATAAAGGGAGAGAAAACTAGTTTTCTCTGTTCTGCTCGTTTTCTCTTTTCCTTACTTACTTTTCCCTCCTAAGTTCTCCAGGAGAAACTACATTTCCTGTAGTGAGTTCACAGCTCGGTTCTGTAGGTACGATAAGTTCTGGTGTTTGGATGAAGCGATCTGCCTACAGTTGTCCCCATTTCATCCTGGCTGAGCTCTGACTGGATGTTGGTGACGAGGAAGAAGACGAAGGTCAGTCATCATCTCCACTTCCTGCTGTTACGACGTTCTAGGGTTAGGTACTTGCTCAGGTTCCTGCCACCACAGGACTTGTTTTAGAAGAAAGTCTCCTCTGTCTGTGGCTCCTACTGAACAAAAACCGGGGGGGGGGACGTTTGTGACCATCAGGAAGCAGTAACTCTGTCTCAGAGAAACACGTTCAGCTGAACTGCAGCAGCACGTAGTGAAAACTGATACTGAACATGTTCCCACCAACAGTCTGATCCTGCAGAACAACAGAACAACAAGCTTTAATCGACAGTTTTTACACAGAGGTTTGGTGCAGGCTGACTCTGACTGAGAAAACAGTTGATGTCATGTAAAAGGTGAAAAGGATCCAAACTGACTGTGAAGAGAAATGTGAGTTAACAAATGGACAAAGCTCCTTCAGCTCCTCACACATCAGTCATGGAGCGTTTTGCTTTTCAGCGTCTAACTCCACACGTCACCTTCTGATTCTCACTCTGGTTTGTTTCCCACAGACGAAGCAGAAGCCTGACGGTGATTTCAGGAGCAGGTGACCGTCGTCAGTCTGACACATATGTGCAGTGTGGATCTTGGTGAGACGTACGAACAAACCTCGCAGAGAAACTGTTCTTTCTGTAAAGATCTGAAATCAGATATTTTTCCAGAGAAAGAAACAAACAGCTGAATTCTTCCACTTTCTATCAGCTCCATCATTTGACCATCTGACACCACCTGCCAGGTGTGTGAGACAGGTCATCTGATGTCAGCACAGGTCACAGTGAGGTCACAGGGTCACGGCAGGTTATCAGAGATCCTACACATTAAAGTCAGAGGTCTCACTCTGTCTCTCTTGGTTTCAGACTCATGTTTCTAAAAAAGCAAAAAACAAACTTTTACCCACATGCTGATGTGTTTATGATGGATGTTTGTCACGGTTACTGACAAATTAACAAGCAAAGCAACTCGTTTCTAAGTCAACATCTTACAGCTCAGCAGTAAATTAACACACATCAAACTGCTGAGTTGTTCATGATAAACCAGGTCTGCACCATGTTATTCATACACGTCAGTGGTTTTTACAGTCTCTGTCCAACGAGACCCATGAATCAGATAAAGAAAAATTCCCCCAGTTAACAAACACACAAATATGAAGAATAAGATCAGAGATGGTGATGAACAACTTCAACGTGGCACCAACAGATCAGACTCAGCGCCGTGGAGACGTAGCAGGACGACGAGATTCTGGGGGAGGCAAAGATCCAGATCCAGAGTAATTAACTGCAGTACAGCAGTACATCATTTACAGCACATTTAAATTTCCTCTGCTTTGAATAACTCATAAAAAGTTGAGCTGCTCCAAACGTCACAGTGACGCCTGTTCCAGGTTTCTAACCTGGAAGCTGGACTAAGATCAGCTTCCACACATCATGCTCGAACGTGCACGGCTGCAGGTTTTAAGATGAGCTGAAACTCTGCACAAACATCATAAAAGTCTGAACTTCACTGAAGTTTGCTGCTGTAAAATGTTGACTTCTCTCTACTTTTTTTTCTTTTTTGCAGAACAAGTGGCAGTGAAGAAGAATCAGCTCGGGGTTCCTAATAAACTGAGCACTGGGTGTAAAATCTGCTGCATCACGGTCAGTGGGACAACTGACTGCAGCGCGTTCACAATCTTCTTCTGAAACTTCACTCTGCGTCCACCTGTGGAGCTGGCTGAAACACGTGACTGAACGCGGAAGCGGAAACGGAGCTGCAAACAGCTGAGCAGCGGCAGAGATCCTCTATAAGCAGGAGGAACCACTCTGCGGTTAAATACAGTAGTTAGATGTTGAGCAGAAAACTGAAACCACTGTTTTATGGTTGAGTTGACTGAAAATCCTGTTTATCTCAGTGTTTTTATTAAAACTCAGCTTTTATTTTTATTATTAATCCAACTTCATATAAGGTAACTGATAATCTAACCGTATCACAAGTGAACACTTTAAGCATATTTTACTGATAATATTTCATAACATGTACTAAGCTATTTTAATTTTAATATTTTAATAATTAAATAATGGTTCTGAATATTTCCACATTCACCAGTTTATATAAATCTCAAACCCTCAGTTTATTTTTTAGCCCACATTACTACTGTTTTAGGGCAAATATTTGTCTTTTTTCCTTGAGGGTTAACTTAGTGTACTTACTGCTGGGTAGTTTCCTCTATGTGACATTTAATACACTCACCATATGTTTGAATGAAAAAAAACGTGCCAAGTAAGTATAACAGTAAAAATAATATTTAATTCTGACAAAAGTAGATTTAAGTATCAAATAGCATGAAAAGAAAAAAATAAGTAAATAAAACAAATTTGTGGTGAAGTCCAGTATTTGAGTAAATGTACTTAGATAAACATTAAATAATAAAAAATAATAATTCAGCTGTTGAAATCTACTTCCTTCCGTGTTTCCATAAAAAGCCGTCGGAGTGAGACCTCCCGTCTGTAGCCGCTCTCTGACGGCAGCTTCAGCACAGCTAGCAGCTAATCCGGCTAACAGCTAACAGCTAACAGCTAGCTATGATGGCGGAGCTGGTGCAGGGACAGGCCTCGATGAACCAGCCGGGGCTGAAATCCGAGGGCCTGGCAGATGTTTTACAGAGGGCCCGGCAGGTAACAACTCCACTGGGGCTCAGCACACACTCGTTCCGGGCCGAACCGGGCCGTTTAGATCGAGCCAAAGCACTTTTATTCGGTGTTGTGTTTCTGCTTCTCCTAACTTATGCGCTCCGTCAACACACTCACACAAACACACACTGACTAGCATGCTAACGTAGCTCGGAAAGCAGTTCGGAGTTGGACTTGTGAGCGGTTCTGTAGACTTTAACCGGCCTGACACGGTCCGGGAGTTAGTTTGGGGCGAGTTTGGGGAGCTGTCACCCGGAGGGGAGCGCAGGGGGACCGGCTGTGAGGAGGGGGGAGCGGGACAGAAGTTTGGCCACACGTGTCACTGAGGCAGCGGACAACCTGTTGGGCTGTGACGGTGTGGAACCAGCAGCGAGCAGGACGTGACCGGGTTTTACTTTGTTTAAAGACCCCAAACTGTCTCCAGCAGGCCGGGGTGCAGGGAAACGGGGGTGTTAAAGCCTCATCCGCTTTCCAGCAGTTAATATGAGAGCCCCCCCCCTTATAGGCTGCTGTTTACTGTAAGTTGGGTAGAAACTAGGCTGAGGTTATGCAACAGCCCCGCAGCCATATACAGACTGGAGGTGTGTCCGCCTCCTATAGACCCACACTGCACAGTTCAGCAGGTCTGTGCAGGCACCAGAACCACTTCTGGACTGGACAAGTACTAGTTACAGTACTTTCACAGTACATTGAAGTACTTACCCAGACAGAGCTCTGAAATAATGATTACAGTTATCATGAAAGTGTAGTAGTTTCTGCAGCATTGACAGCAACACGTGTGTGTGAGGTGTGTTTTCATGCAGGTGAAGCTCATTCGACACCATAAATACTGTTCCATCTGGTCCTCGAGAGGCAGAAAGTACTGCTAGTACTCTTACTAATACTACAGCATACTGCGTGAAGTGAATGCTCGGAGCAGGACTCTTTATTATACAAATACACTGATAGCATGTTTTTCCACACAGAGTACCCACACTTAAGGACCTGCTGATATGAGTAGTTACTGCATTGTTACCGTGACCGTGCAGTAAGTTTGGAGACATGAGATCTTGTTGTGACGAACCAACAACGGTCTGAATTTCGGGTTCTTCTCATTCAGCAGCTGCTGGTGAAGTCGCTCGTCGTTGTTTCTGGAGGATTTCATGGACGTATCGAGCGTGTCGGGCTCAGAGCTGCAGAACACTTTACTTCCTTACCCGAAGTTTCTCCTCAAGTCCACCTCAGGCAGAGCGTTGGTGCTTCTAGACCTGCAGTGTTGTAGTTTAAATTCCTGCTTCTCTGTCAGTGGTTAAACACGGTTTGATTAAAGAGGTTCTCATAAATACCACTTACTGATTGTTAACTATCACTTCGCCTCCCTCGTGCGTCTGTATCCGTTACGTGTTCTGAGGATGAGCTCGGGGTCAGACCTGATACCTGGTCCTGGAGTCGGTCTTGGTTCAGGTCCACCTGTTTCTGTGTGTGCTCACTGATAAACAGGAATCATGTGTTTGTTGTAACTGCTCAGGTTCACTTTACTTTACACACAACTGCTCAAAGAGTCGTTGATGAACTTGTCTTAACAAACGTGGCAGCACGTGCTGATGATGTTCCTGTAGATCATCCATAAAGAAGCAGCTGTTCCCAGAACCAACCGTTCACTCGCATTTTGTCAACATTCTTGTGATAAAATTTTACAGCAGTGCGACTTGTAAATGTGCCCCCGTAAAATGTTGAAAGTTTGTGGCTTCATAGACCCCCCCGCCCCCCAGCAGCCAGGTAGAGGGAGCTCAGGTAAGGTCAGACATGTCAGTCGAGTTGACAGCATCTGCTCGTTAGACAGAGGTCAGGATGGTTTTAGTTTTTAAATAGAAGAAATGAGTCTATGTTGGGACTTTACTGTAGGTCTGTGGTCAGTTTATTAGGAACACCCAGCTCAAACTAAGTCGGTCTGATGCTGCAGTAAATCCTCCGTCAGTAGTTGTCTATGAACCCCAGGGTTGCTGGTTCACTTCCTGGTCCCTCCCCAATTCCTGACCACATGTTGAAATGTCCCTGGACAACACACTGAACCCTGAACCTTTGGCACCTGAAGGTGGGGGCAGCCTGTTCACAAAGAGTTTCCCCAAGGGGATCAATAAAGTATTGATTATTATTATTAAAATATTTAATGGCGTGGCCATTATAATAGAAACGCAGTATTGTATAATAGCTCGTTGTGTATTTCTCTGCAGACGTGGCTCCAGGTTACAGTAGGAAGTAAAATTAAAGGTATTTTTCCATCACAAAAAACTGTTATTTTCATTATCAATAGGTTTAATAATTGTCTTCAGGTGTCCAACATGTTACAGATCCATCACTGATCAGCAAATATAAGAGGCTGCAGAAGCCCTGTACAAGTGTTATTAAAGGGGGAGTTTAGTGTTTTGCAGCTCTGTGAGTTGGCGTATGTCAGACCAGAGATCCTGAGATGCTGAGGTTGTAATGATTAATCCTGCAGCAGCTCTGTTGTGTCGTTGGTGTTAAGGCTGCAGAGTTCAGGGAGCAGGTGTGAACAGGTGAAGCAGCGGCTCAGTCGTCTGTGTGGATGTTTTCAGCAGATTCCTTCACACCTTTTCCTGCTGCTCTTTTCTCTTCTTCTCTTGTTATCATGAACACATTCAAGGTTACCTCCGTGTGTGTGTGCGTGTGTGTTCTTGGCAGCTCGTTCCCCAGTCAAGGTGAGGTCAGCTAGCAGCTAAGAGCTAAATGCTGTGAATGGGCTGTGGAGCTGTTGACTCAGTGACTCTGCAGTGAATCGAAAGACAAGAATAACCTGAATAACTCTGAAAAACGCTGTCAACGTGTCTTTGATCATTTGCCAGAAAACACCAGAGCAAGATGACAAATATCTGCGGCTGGTAACTGGGAGAAGAAGTGGATCTCTGTCAGATTATGGCTAAAGATTAACTCAGAGTGAAATGTTCCAGTGCACATGTGGTGGACGTCAACATCTGACTCAGAAAAGCTGTTCACACGTAAACAGCACGTTTCTCTTTGTTTTCATAAATTAGATTAAAATGAGTTTGTTTGTTTTTTAAGATTAGTTTTTCAGAGCTGCTTGGGAAGAACAATTATAGATGTTTTATTTATGACTGTTCTGACATGTCATCAGTTAATGAAGAAAATAATCTGCAGGATTCAGTGTTCTCACACTTTAATAGTTCTCCAGTGCACAAGGAGACATGTTGGCCTTTTAGAGCAGAGCTGCACTGCAGCTGTTGTCTATGAATCCCAGGGTTGCTGGTTCATTTCCCGGTCCCTCCCTGATTCCTGGCCCGCTTTGAAGGGGGGCAACCTGTCCCCAACCGGATCAATTAAGTGTCAGTTATTAAGATTATCATTAAGAAGGGTGCGTTGACTGGTGGATTGTTAACAGGACACAAAGATCCTGACGTGGGGACGTAATGTCCTTGAGTTTGTAGACGAGACTCTGAGCAGGAGCCCAGATCGAACACATTTGTTATTTCAGTGTTTGGTTTAGAAAGTAAAGTGGTGGTTTTTTGTACGTTTTAATGAACCAGGTGAAACTTCAGCAGTGGTGCTTCGCTTTGTGCTCACAGGGGAAACTCGGCGTTATCTTACGTCAGACAAGTAGCACGTCGGGATGAAGCAGAAACGAAGCAGCCAAAGCTTAGAGACATAAGTGATGAGTGTATATGAATTACTTTGACTCCTAAAAGCAACGAGTGTTGCTGTTGTTGTGTAGTTTAAGGCAACAGGTCAGGTTGAAGGTTTACGACCATGACGTGCTGTTGCAGCACTGAAGTTGTTGTTTGTGCTGTTGCTGGAGTTTTGACCTTTTCTGGACGTCGGCCTCCTGCTGTCGATTAGATTTAATCTCAACCAGAGCATTTCATGAAACTACAGCCCGTCTCTGAAGAATCTGTACATAAGTTGTACAGTAGAAATACTGCATGATTATGAAGTACTCGCTGTGAGCAGGTACCAGTGCATCTCTAATCTGTGTAAAACCTCCTGAGATCTCAGGACAACAGTAAACGTAGGATAAAAGCTTTCAGATGCACATTTAGCACAGTTTAAATCTGCACACGTGTCTGTTGTGTATTTATTGTGCTCGTCCATCACACTCGCTCCAGCACAGCTCTGCAGAGGAAGTCTGTGTGTCTGCAGCCAAACAAGGAACCTTATTAGGAAGGTTCCTGTTAGAGAGCGAGGAGGAAAACACTGAGTCCTCTGCTGGAACATCCACAACACAAACTGACTTCACTCTGTCGCACAACCAGCTGTCGTCTGTCACAACCTCACGTTTGCAGGTTTTCTTGTTGATCTGATCATTAGAGGGAAGTTTTCATGGTTCGTTTAGATGTAAGTTAAATAGCTGATTGAATAATTTCATAACATAAATATTTTTTCCTCTTCGTACTGACACAGAACTTTGTGTTAAACTAAAAGACGTCTGTCAGCAAACGTTAAAATACAAAATAACATCTCTCATGTTGTTCTTTCTACACTGTTTAAAGCAGGTACTGGTTCTTTAACCTGGACTCTAGGTGTTCTCAGGTGTTACAGCTGTCTTCTGTGTTTCAGATGGTGGGTAAGATAGGTGGAGAAACCATGTCCCACCTCAACAGCTCCTCAGGAAGTGTTGAGCCTTCGCTGTACTACCCCGGCCAGAAACGACCAGGCGAAGATGGAGGTGAGGGGAGATTGATCCTTTAACCTTTTTACAGTGCTTCACCAGACCCAGAACATTTTCACTCAGATGGGAACCTCCATCCAGTTCAAGAACCTTTAACTTGAGCTGGAACCTTACATCTTTTTATAAGCTGAAAGCTTGTTCTACTTGTTCCTGTTCAGCAGTTAAACATCCTGCTGGTGCAAACACAGGGTTCTCACACAGAAACGAAAAAGGAAAGTTGGAGCATCAGACTCCAAACAGAAGAAGAACCGAGGCGGCGCCACAGGAACTAAGACAGCAAACGAGCCTCAGATAGAAAACGGCATGCGTTTGATGGTATTACTGTAACTGATGTAGAAAGAAGTGGAACATCACGCTTCATGGTGACGTTCTACGATGTGAATTAAAGTGGAGGTTTAGTTTTTATTAATTTTAAAAGACTGTAATGTTCTATAAAACATTTTTGCATGTAGGACTGATGATCTGTAGATTCTGTTCTTACCTAAGAACAAATCTTTGTGAATGAAGTTCAGTATCCTAGAACCTTTACTCTGAACTGGAACCTTTTGACCAGACCAGAAACCTTTTAATAGAACCTACAACAGTTATACAGAACATGTGTTTTGTCGTCTCAGTAGTAACCGACGTGCTCAGAGGCTGAAGTCAGAAAGTGTTTGAAAGACACATTGTTAGTCTTGGATTTGTTGACTGGTTTTCTGGTTTTTAGACAACAGTGATTCTGTGCCCAGGTCCCTCAGATCCTGGTGCACTCATGTCTAATCTGTGTCTCTGTGTCTCAGTAGGGAACCAGCTAGCAGCCATGGGCCATCAGAGGTACGACCAGCAGCTCATATTGATTAAACACACACACACTTATCACCTCAGCCTCCTCCTGACCATAGCTTCAGAGTAGAACCCAAAAGATAGAAACTACCACAGTATTTTTACTCTTATACACACACTTGTACTTTTACCTCGTCCCAGCATCACCTCATTCTGACTCTGAAGGTCTTTTCACATTAGGAGCGACGTGAATAAACAATACGAGAATTTCAGAGGTGAATTAAAAGCACCACGAATATTCGCATCCAACACGGCGTGAAAATGCGAGAACAGGCTGTAAAAAGTTGCTGCAAATATGAATTTCACATCAAGCGATGATGACATGATGCTCACTCAGGAATTTAAAAAGAACAATTTGAGAGCGTCTTATATTGACGAGAAAGACGGGAGAGTTTCACTGCTGTGAGCTGAAGTTGTATCACGGTCACTTTCGGACCTACTTCAGTCAGCGGGACAGTTTGAGCATTGTTGGCTGTGTTTACGCACATGAGGAATTTCAGGGAGGGGATCGATCTGAGCAGCACCCGACCGTGTCCGAGGTAAAATAATCTGAACACTGCTTTGATAAATACATCAGTAGATTCAGCTCATAGCCACAGATTTTACAGTAATGTTGCAGCACGTTGTCATAACAAAACTCTTCAGCCTTGTCTGCACGTCGTTGTTCTCGTTGACAGTTTTTATCAGAAAGTGCAGCGTTAACTGACAGGCTGCATCATGACTGGTCAGAAACGTCCCGTCGCTGGTGAAACGTTGCTAAATCGAACTATAATAACAATAATTATTATAAATAATAAATGCCACTTCTTCACTCGGTGAAATCCATCATAGATATGAAGCAGCTCGTTGACAAGTTACTGTTTTCAAAAAATATTATTGATGCGTGAGAAAATCGCTCTGGAAATTTTCCTCTAGTGGGTAAAGACCTTAAGTGGAACCAGAACCAGAACGTGAGTCAGAAAGTGAGAACCAGTAAATTCTCTCAGACCTGGTCCTCACAAAGATGGATATAAAGTACGCACATGCTCAGTAGGACAGCACAGATAATCATATTCAGCATCACAGTGTTGTTTGCAAACGGTGAAACAGTAGATAAGTGTTATAGATCTGTGGACCTGCATCAGCGTAATCACTTATCGACCCACACAGACACACACACACGCGTGCGTGTGTTTTTGTGTGACCTGGATGGTAATGTGTGTTGTTATGTGTGTGTGTGTGTTGCAGCAGGGTAATCACAGAGGATTACAAGGTCCCCGACAGGATGGTGGGCTTCAGTGAGTATGACCTCTGACCTTTCAGTTCACCAGCTGCTCAGGTGTGTGATGGTGCTGAGAGCAGATCTGGACCAGGACCGTGATCCAGTCTTATTCTCACCTCATATTAATGATGACAGGTTTTATTAGACTTAATGAAGAACCTGACTCGGGGCCTGAGGTAGACCGGGCTCTGACTTAGAACATCCCGTATCACCTTTAACCTGACCTAAAACCTAGAACTCACCTTCAGCCTTTAGCCTGATCCAGAACAACGTACCTGTTCCAGAACCTTTAAAGAGGACACAGACACATCAACAGGCCGTCAGCGACTGTTTGACTTTAGTTGCTAATTATCAATTTAGAATCAAATAACCATAAAAATATGCTGTTAGCTTTCCAGAAGATTCAGAAACCTTTAAATCCTAACTTAGAAAAACTGCAAAATGTAAACAGGTGTAGTGTCCATTTAACCAGAACCAGGAGCCTCACCTTTAATCTCATGGACCACCTTTACCCAGACCTGGAACCTTCAGTGTGAGCTGAATCAAACCTTGCTTGAACCTATGATTAACCTCAATAAATGCTGCTAATTGTTGTAGGAAGATGTGAACATTTGATGAACTGTCTCTCTAAGTGATTTTCTCTCCTCCTCCTTTAGTTATTGGCAGAGGAGGAGAACAGATCACCAGGATCCAGCTGGAGTCTGGCTGCAAAATCCAGATTGCTGCTGGTGAGTTGGTCTGTTGGCTGCACTTCTATGATGTTATGTCCATAATTACACACAACCTGTGACCCCTTCAGCAGGAGCCAGTCACATGATAAGAAATGATGCGTTATGTTTCTAACATCAGGGAAAACATGCTAAATATCAAACTGCCACAGTCACTGTTGACTCCCCCTGTCTGCTGAATACGTAACTTACCCTCTGTGTGTGTCTGTGTGCAGACAGTGGAGGTCTGATGGAGCGGCCGTGTTCCCTGACTGGAACCTCAGAGAGCATTGAGTGAGTTTCTCAGCATCCACCTTCACCTGCTGCTAAACTCCCCCTCGTGTGTATCTGTGCGTGTATTTTTATGTGCATGTGTGTTTACAGGCACGCTAAGCGCCTGCTGGTCCAGATCGTGGAACGCTGTAGAAACGGTCCAGGTTTCCACGGCGACGGAGAGGGCGGGACCTCAGTGCAGGAGATGCTGATCCCAGCCAGTAAGGTGGGGCTGGTGATTGGTCGAGGAGGAGACACCATCAAACAGCTGCAGGTAGAGACGACTAAACACAAAATGAATATGTATGAAATGCACTACACTATAACCACTGCTTCAACATCTCTGATATATGTTGCTGTTGTTGTGTGTTAGGAACGAGCCGGAGTAAAGATGATGATGATCCAGGACGGTCCGATGCCGACAGGAGCCGACAAACCCCTTCGTATCTCTGGAGACCCGTACAAAGTGCAGGTACACATGTTTAGAGGTAAACTTGAGTCCTAAATGCAGCCTTAAAGGATGAAGCTGGTGGTTTTTAAAAATCCCCGTGCAGGCTGAAACCGACAATGACACAATGTCCTGTAGCACCTGTGAATCCAGACCCGATTTAGTTTGTCCCTCTGTGCCTTAAAGCTCCACTGTTCACAGACCGTTAAAACACGAGTGAGTCACAGAGCTGTGACGGTGCAGTGGTGTGACTCACTGATGATGGTTCTTGTTCTGGTCTTTCATGCTTTTGTTCTGTTTTTTCTCGACCCACCTGTCGCATATTCAGGTGAGCAGATATTTAGTCACATTACCTTTGAAGGTCCTTGGAGAGAGTACACGCACTCCACCAAAACTTTAGCTCAACACGTCTGACCCGGACTCTTGTTTCCTCGTCTCCTTCAGGCCGCGAGGGAGTTGGTGTTGGAGGTGATCAGGGAGAAGGATGGAGATTTCAGATCGGGTCGCAACGATTTCGGCGCCCGGCTGGGAGGAAGCAGTCTGGATGTACGACACACACGCACAAATGCATCCTGTTAGCATTAGTTAGCAGTTAGCACATATGTGTCTCAGTCAAATCAATGTTTAAATCAAAGTTTAAAAGCTACTTCTTGTGTTTTTCTAGGTTCCAGTTCCCAGGTTTGCTGTTGGTATTGTGATTGGCAGAAATGGAGAAATGATCAAGAAGATCCAGAATGATGCAGGTGTCCGAATCCAGTTTAAAGCAGGTCTGTTTATATTGGTATAAACTGGTTTAAAACTGGTCTGTCTACACAACTTCACTCCCAAACTGATCCATTTACTTTATCACAAAACAAAAATCGAGGTCTGAACCGGCCTGTGAATTTGGTGGACCATTACAGCCCAGGTGTTTTTACACCAGAATAGATTTGCACTAGTGTAATCCAGATTGAAACTAGTGTGTTTGTGACAGTATAATCTGGTTTAAAGTGGTCTGTTAATTTGAGCATAATCCAATTCAAGATGGTTTACTAGTATAATCCATGTTAAAATTGGTCTGTCATACACCAGGATAATCCAGATTGTTATTAATAAGTAGTAAGTGGGGTCTGTCTAGTTAGTTTTATTCTAACACCAGTATAATCCAGATTGCAGAATGACCTCTGACCTCTTTGTGTGTGTCCCTGTCTCCAGATGATGGCATCAGTCCAGAGCGTGTTGCCATGGTGATGGGTCAGCCGGAGCGCTGTCAGCACGCCGTGCACCTCATCAACGAGCTCATCCAGACTGCACAGGTAACACATGCATGGCGGCAGAGGGGTTGGGGGGGTTTGGGGCTTTAGGCCGGACTAAACACAGATTACGTTCAGTATAAACTTTAAATTGTCTGGTTTGTGTAGGAGCGCGATGGTTTCGGCTCAGCCCTGCGGGGAGGCCGGGTCAGAGGTCGTAGCGATTGGACCATGGGGTCTCCTGGTCCCCTACAGGAAGTGACCTACACCATCCCTGCTGACAAGTGTGGCCTGGTCATCGGCAAAGGTAGGAGGAGGAACCTGTGTCAGTCTGAACACGTCATACAAATACAAAATAAATAAATAATATAAATAATAAATCAATAGAAAAAACTCCATAACAACAAAGAAAATCTAAAGATGGAAGAATTGGATCAGTAACCGTCCAGGTTAGAATGTGGTGCATGGAACCGAGAGCGATACCTTAAATATAAAATAAATTATGATTATGACTGTCAGTCCCCCCTCTCCTTTACAGAGGGGGGAGGAGTTGAACAGTTTGATGGTCACAGGCAGAAATGATCTCCTGTGTCTCTGTGGAGCACTTGACATTGATCAGTC